>JALIZF010001895.1:0-537500 GCA_029948255.1 Telmatactis stephensoni
GGAGCGCTCTAACTTTGAAGCTACTTACTCGGCGCTCTCTCTTTTCTTATTTCTTTAATCCGTTATTTCCATTTGAAGGTCGACCTGATTGTGCAGGTGATTAATGATAATTAAGGCTTGTAATAACAATATAACAATGTCTCTTTGTTATAAGAAGAAGAAAATTAAGAAAGAGACCTTCAGCAGGGGCGCAGATAGTGTGCCCTCAAACAACGTACGTCCCCTCCCGCCTTCCATGTGTTAGCCTGCGTAGCAGGGATTCCTGTGTGGGGATTTAGCGGCGAGAGATTGGGGGAGAGGGGGGAAGCGTATTCTGCGAGCAGTCAACTTCAGTTATAAAACTAAAGGTAGTTGAGAGTATAAGTTTCCCTTACGTACTAATTAATAGACCTTTTGTATCAACTGGTGACATGGTCAAAATCTGTCAGTTGTACAGTTCCCTCCCTCCCCCCCCCCCCCCCCTTCCCCACTCCACCCCCTTAGCGCGCGTCTTAGGCTCCCCTCGGCTTTGCTCCTATTTACTATTCCAATATCAGGCTGATTAATAACAGTTCGGAAAAGACCACAGTTGACAGTTCAATTATTACTCTAGTTCCTTTCTCCTCCATATGGTGCAGTACATTTTAGTGGTTTGAATTTTGAACATATAATGAGTCACTCACTGCAGCCAATGACATTTAAATATAGAACTACGAACTCGTGACGTCAAATCCTCGTTAGGCTATAACCACAATGCGCGCTGAACTGTCATTTGATGAATTTTGACACTAAAAAGACCATAAACTTTCAATTCTAAACTACCCTAGTGTTTCTGATGGACATTTTTTCAATATTTAAGTCGTTTCCGGGGAGATGGAAGTAAAGGTCTTGAGACGTAATGAATTCGTTGTTTACAGCGGACTTATTAAAAACTCACAAGTTATTGGCAGCTAGGATATCTAATTTAGATCAAGGGCGCACTTCTAGGCTTCTAATAACAAAAGTATAATCGAGTCGGAAGCAAAATGACAAGAACCAGCGATGACAGTGCTTTTACTCACTAATGTACATGCTATCGACTTATGAAAGATGGTATTGTGCTGACAGTGAACATCAAACTGTGAGAAGTTCGATACAAGAGTGTGGAGTGTCTTGCGTTTTACAAGACGAGATGGCTTGCTTCTCAATAGGTAGGTGGAAAATGCGTTGCGGTTCTTTTTAAATTTCTCTTGCAAGCGTAATTACCACGAAACTCTGAGTTTTCAGAGTTTTTTTTACTAGACTAAGTTTGATTAGCTATAATTTCTCAGAGTTATACTCAGTAACAGGAATAACTCGCCCCGCTGGGAGCTCACTGCTATATATAATGACGACCGAAAATGAAGCAAAATCTTTTGGAACATTTTGTTACCAATTTCTATTCACATATCGAACAAGTTAACGTTATTGTTGAGTGAAAGAGCTGTCAACTGTTGTCGGTTTTGAAACTCTTTTTTGAAGTAGCGCTTCCTTTGAATTCTAAACTTTATGATACAAAAAGGCAGTGCCGCATTCGTAAATTGAATGCTGAGGAATACTGTTAAATTAACTGTATACATGAAAACATCTACACATTTCTATAACAACGTTTTTCCCCTTTAATTCCACACTTAATTCGTAAGCGCGTTTTAATTTAGATTTCCTTGGGGATTTTAGCTTCATAATTGATGTATTTGTTTTCACGAAGAGATGAAATGAGCAGCCAGTAACCATTACCGCTTGTGTTACGTGTACTGTGCTTTCAAACATATGGTTTTTGTGTGGGTTACCAGCTTAACTGAAATGTCAGCCTAACGCACGTTTAGAAAGCATTTAGTGTTTGTAAAGCAAATACTAGGTGGATACTGGAAATTTACCACTGCAACGTTTACCAAACATAAGTTTGCATATGTGCAAAGCATAAATGTAACAGGCTAGCGAATTAACAAGTAAATGGTTGCTTCTGTCCCCTCACTCTGCAGTCTTATTGGTAATTTTTTGTGACAAACTCGTTACTTCGATGAAGGACCAAGCCTCAGTGTTAACTGGTCTATCTGAGTGTGGTTTTGTACCGTTCCTACATGGTTAATTTTACCGCATGACTTTCCTTTTAGTAAAAACGGTTGCCATTCGACACCGCTGCTGGTAGAATTTAGTTTTAATAATATTTTTATTGTAAGTTTGTATGATCTTATTGTGGAAGATAGAAAACCTTTGAACTTTTCGAAAGCCAAATACTCCGTGGAAAAATGAACTAATGGCTTTCTTGGTTACACAAAATACTATATGAATATTGTATGACCTATTTTATCTTTTCTTTCTTGGCTTTTCTTTTCTTTTCCATTCTTTATTTTCTTTATTTTCTTTTTCTTCTAGTTTTTTCTTATTCTTTTTTGATTATATATTCAGCACGGTAGTCCGCTGTCTGCGAATTTGATACCAAAATTTGCAAATAATCTCACATGCATAGAGAAAAAATGTTGGCTCTGAAACCGTAGCAAGGTAGGATTACTTTGCAAACCGAGATATTGTTTTCAAGGCAATTAAACAACTTGACAACTTTCAGCCTTGTTGCGTATTGTTTTGCGATTTTTCTTTCAAGTATATTAACTTGTTATTAATGAAAAAGTTCCATTTTTAAACCAAGTTCTAAAAATTGTGGTAAGAACTGAACTGATATTTTCAGTGGTTAACTCAAATTTGGAATTGAATTTTGAATTTGAGTTACCACTGTCAGATTCTAATACGTGTCTTTGATGTATAATTACAAGTAATGTTATGCTACGGAGCTATCGAGGCTTCCTCCTAAAAAGCGTACTGTTTTTATACAGCGCTATATATCACTAATTGTTCATAGCGGTGAATAGGCGCTCCAGCTGTTCGAGTGTCTCACAAACGTTTCTTGTACGTGGTTTAACAATGAGAAAAACACGTGTACAAACACACAATTCATAAGACATTACATAGCATTGTATAAAAACAATATGAGTATTTTGAGTGAATATGTCGGTGAATGAAATACGTGTGTTGCGTTGAGCTAAAAACTGGATTTTTCTAATTTTACCTAGGAATTCCCCCATGCCGCAGAAAGCTTTTTGATTGAAAGATACTTCCTTGACTCCAAACCAGTTTGGTATTTCTAAGTCTATTGTATTGTACACTTATCTAATTTCGATATACGTTGATGTTTTACATATATCAAAGTCTGTATAGCTAGATCAATAGTTATTGGCGTCAAAACAAATTAGCTATTGATGATAAATGTCCATTTGATCACCACGTAGTGAACAGCACCGTTGACTATACAGAAGGTGACGAAATGAAATGTAAACTGAAAGGAGCAAGTGTAGCGAGTGTCGCTGAGTTGGTTAGTGCAAGAGGTCCCAAGTTCGAGCTGACTTGTTTCGACTTCTTTCCATTCTGTGTAGCGGCTTTTAGAGTGCTGGGACATATTTCGTCACTAAGCAACATGGTTGCTATGTTGGCTGTAAAAGCGAGTGCCAGAGCTCATTGACGTCTTCGATCTTACGATTTTTCGAGAAAATATCACTTTTGGAATGCCCCCGTTTCTTTGGGTCTTAAAGGTTCGCATTTCTATCGAAAGAGAGGGAATTATAATTTTTCATTGAAATTAATTCAATTCAACAAAATATGCTACAAATTTCTCAAATAATGGGTCAAAACGTTGTAAGTGAAAGTCTTAAAACCAAATAGAAGCATATTGAAGCAGTTCATTATGATTCAGCCAAACTATAAAGTGTCGAAGATCTGAAATCTCCGATGCGCAGACGCAAACAGCTTGTTTTCATTTTAAATTCTATAATCTTTGAGGGGTTTGCAGCTAAAAAAATATTTTTTCTCTTGAAATGTTTTATGTATTATACTCCACAAAGTTACGTATGGGTCTTCTAGAAAAGTATAAAATAGCGAAGTTATCAGCTAAAAGATTTATCTGTCAACAAAATGAAAACGCATACGCCACCGTATTGATAGCAGGATAGCCTTTTTGGCACCTGACAGGACTACCCTGAGTCTTATTTTAAATAAAAGTGTCTATCTATCTTCGTGCACCTTGAAGAATGAAGCCATACTATATAAGAATTGAATAAAGATGTTTTGAAATGGCAAAAATTATAGAAATTTTCTGTTCCGATGACGCGATGACGCCACGCGATGAAGTCATCAAACTCAAGAAATTTGTGATTGTTGATTACCTCATAAGTATCACTGCTTGAAAACAAATATTAGCCGACTTGCAAAAAGTCGAAAATATTTTATAAAAGCAATATAAAACGATTGCTTATGTCTCTCTACTGTGATATAAACACTCTGGAAGATGTAGAGCACTCGAATTAAAAGCAAGAGAAGCACTCGGCTACACCTCGTATTCCTAAGCTTGCTTTTCTCTTGCTCTACATCTTCCATCGTGTTTATATCACAGCACAGAGACATGCGCGCGCGTTTTATATTCCTTAACTAAATACCCTTAAAACGAAGCATTGATGGAAAAATACAAATACAACTTGGAAAACAAGCTAATTTATGTACATAATTATTAAGGTTTTCTGACGGATTATTGACTTTTATTGATTACTTGTCCATATGGATGTATTTCTAGAAAGGTAGAATGAAATTAACCATATAAAACGCGCGCATGTCTCTGTGGCTGTGATATAGACACGATAGAAGATGTAGAGCATGAGAAAACTATTGATTATTGCAAATACTTTTCATCATCTTTACGCGAAGATGTGTCTGTCCTCAAACACGCTAAAACGTCATTCAGCGTGCGAGTTAAAGATAAAACATAAAGATATTTATTTGTATAGCGCTAGAACTATATACATATTACATTATTTTAGAGTTATAGCGCAAGCACTTGATTA
Source organism: Telmatactis stephensoni (assembly GCA_029948255.1). NCBI lineage: Eukaryota > Metazoa > Cnidaria > Anthozoa > Actiniaria > Isophelliidae > Telmatactis > Telmatactis stephensoni. The sequence goes on from JALIZF010001895.1 coordinate 4,884, forward strand.
ATAGTTTATATTCACGATAGATTGTAATACAAACTAACCATAAGATTTTTAAGGAGGCAAACAGTGGAACAAGACACCATTTTTAAAAGATCGGCTTGTCCGAGAGATTTTATTTTTATGCTAGACTGATCGTTTCATACTTTCCAAATTAAAATTATATCAATAAACAGCTGAAATCTCCTGATTTGAAGTTCTTTGCCCTCTCAGTAAGCCACGTGACCAACCTGCATTATAATGTGAAAACCATCATGGCGTCTATAGTGATAAAAAGCTACTATAATATAGAATATGGACGAGCAAATAACACGACGATCCAATTCGATTCCATAAGACTAATTCGCTTATGGCGATGTCATCTAGTGTCAGTGTATTTGTGAAGTATTCATAAAGAATTTTCTCGATTCAAAGTTACTTTCAGTACTACCAACGCCCAGCTGTCGCCTTTCACTTTTCGTTTTCTGTTCTGATATTAATTTTTAATTTACTAATCTTCAATTGAAAAAGCCGACCGGAATAGGCTCGGTTTTATGTCGTACATTAACGTTGTTCTCGCCTTAACAATTGAAATCAATATGTGCATTGATATTCGTCAATATTGATAAATTTTAACAAATATAATTTAACTGGAGAGTTGAATTAATCATTAATATCATCATCATCATCATCAACGTAAAAAGAGCAACAAAACACTCCGCGCGCATGCATGAAAAAAAATTAACGAAATAAATAGGGGCTTTGCAAAGTCTATTACAATAAACATGGCTAAAAACGTTAAAAACTTATATATTTATAAAATATGTTAAAAAATACGTGCTAAAATTGATAAATGATAAAAAAAAGATATTGATGAAAACAAGCTAATAAAAATTTGGTATATAGATATATCTAGTTGAAAATTATAATAATAATAGTTTATTGAAAAAAACAATATTGCAGTCGTTAAACTGAATTACAAAGGTCTGAAAAAAGTCATTGGAAAACGATAAAACAGATAGATTATAAAAAATTGTGAACTATATCGTACGACGACGTCAGTTATAGCTATTTTAAAACTATTGAAAGTGCGCGTGAAAGGGCGAGACCTCATTTGAAAGTGAAAGGACGAGCTAGAAGATTCTAGACGAATACTGATTTAAACTGCTGAAGAGACTCAAATATCGAAATATCTTTACTTTTTTTAGTTCATTTTTAAATACGCATAATTTGGTTGGAGTGTTGAGGGACGACTACGTACAGTGTCAAAAGAAACATCGCTGAAAATTGCTGCAATGAAAAACCCCTTCTTGGCATCGGATTGTAAAATAAGTAAGAAGCAAATTTAACATCTTAAAAATAGGGAAAAACTGACATACATGGTTTTTCCCAAAACGTATTCGTCATAACATTCATAGCCTGAGAAATCAGTTGCCTTTTTGCTAGCTTGCTTTTTAGAGTTTAAGCTCATAAGCCGATATATGCGGTCAGTTACATATGCAAAGACGATGTACAACGACGATTTTCGCGCAACGCTATATGCCGTGTAGAATAGCACAGGGAACGATTTTTAGCCGAACACGTTGCAAGTTTTTTATTATAATTGAAGTTACAAACTTGTAACGCAAAATGCACGAGCAATCGTCGTTACATCGTCATGCGTAACGTCAGTTTAGCTTGTAGCTTCGGGAAGGAGTTGTTTCCTCAAGCTAGATATTCTAAAAGAGTTGCGACATTTAGAAAGATATCAATGAAATAGAGAAGATAAATTCAATATCAGTATACCAGTATACAACCTTACTAATTCGTGAACATGTTCGTGCAATGTCATCTTTAAAAATTAAAACCGACATTATCGAAATAGAACCGCCATTAATTCATTATACTGAAAGTATGGGACAAGTTCTTCTCCAAAGAGAATTTCAGAACATTCTATAAACGCGCTGCAATATCGAGAAAGATGTCATTCAAAAAGAGGAAATAATTCCATTTTATTTTCATCTATATGATCCATAAGTTCGATATCATTCATTTCGATTCATCATTTGATTTCTGTTCTATTAGATCAATATTGCAGAATACAGTAATTGGCAAATATACAAGTAGTGTTTTTTGTGGCAATATAAACACTATCCCTATGTACTTGACTCCCATTCAGCTGCTTATACTGAAGATCAACTTCCGCATATCGTGAAAACGTCGTTATGCGTGATGTCCTGTCTTCGTGATTTCACCGGAGATTCGTGTTACTGATAATTAGGCGTTTGACATACCTATATTCATTTCAGCTTAAAGAAGCACTCTGTTTTAATTCCTTGCTATGGACAGGCAGGAATATATAATTATTCTTCTCTGCAAGTAAACACGTTAGTGTTGCTTTAATGATTAATTAAAAAAAAAAGGTCAGTAAAAGCAAGCGACGCATTTATTTGAAATAAAACTATGAAACATGTTTATTTCAAATAAATGCAGCGCTTGCTTTTACTGATTTTTGAAAAAAATTTTAATCATTAAAGTGCCTATAGCCACAGGCAGTCCTTTATTTGAAATTTTGACTATCTTACATGAAAGCACCCACAGTTATGAACTTTCGTCCACTTAGTACATAGACTGAAGTTTTTAATGGTATGTGTTTTGTTTACATTGGGGCTACCATAGCGACGAAACGATGACGTCACCGTTTTAGATCCCAAGCAATTTTATGCCTTTTCCGACCTAAACTTTTAAAACGACACACAAGGCGTTAATATTTAGGACTTTGCCTAGCAGCATACGAATTTTGGAGAGATTCGTATAAACGAATTTTGAGTTATTCGAGGCGCAATTTTTTAACCTGATTGTGGCTTTGATCTCGTGTGACGCCGTCATTATAATTTTTCATTGATGTTTTTCCCCGGCTCAGTTCAGAACAAATTATACAATTTTATTTCCATTTCTCTCTTGTCCCGCGTCCTTATATTACACTAGTGGCCTTAACTTCCTGTCCCTAATTTCCAAGTACATGTTTCCAAACTAAATAGTCCCTCACTGCCTCATAACATCATCTATTGTTAAACAAAAAAAACTGACTACAAAACACCAACCCCAATTTAAGACACCATGACCAACATAAATGTTTTATAAGCTTCCTAATTTGTGTTCTTTGTTATATTTTTTTAGTTTGTCTTTTGATATTGTTTTCAACATGTTCCCTCTTTCAACCGTGCAGTGGTAAGCATATATTATAGAGTAGATTTCGTATGACTGTGAAAGCGGCACCGCACGGCCACCGCACGGTTACGGCACGAATTTCGAATGTTTTTATATACAACACGGCACTGACACGGACCCGGCACGGCACGGTCAGTTTCACATTCATACGAAATCTGCTCTAATAGCATAACAATATATTACTTAGTCATTAATGTTTTAAAGATATTATTTTGTTAGATTGTAAGACAGTTTCAATGCTCGATTTCATATTACAATGGGAAGGATGAAATCAAATAAATTTTCGATACACATATGAAAAAAAGCTTGCAAGAGACTGTTTATATGCATTTTATCAGACGATTATGTTTTGTTTATGCGTTAGTTGTTGTTGTTGTTGTTTTGTTTTCTTTTGATTTAGTTTTTGTTTTTGTTATTTGTTGTGCTTTTGTTCTTTATTTTGCTTTTGCCGGCTTTTCAGTTTGTCAGTTTGCTTTTGTCTTAGTTTTCTTGTCTGTTGTTTTTGTTGTTATTGTTGTTGTTCACGTTGTTGTTTGGTTTTTAGTCCAAAATAGAGCACTTAATTTTTTTAAATATTTCATTCGTTCTGATTGTTTTTTTTTATATATATATTTCATTAGTTCTGATTGGTTAATTTTAAATATTTCATTAGTTCTGATTGGTTAATTATTTTTAATTATTTCATTAGTTCTTATCGGTTATTTTTTTCTAGGTGCAACAGCTATCCCATCATGCTCTCTGGATGTAGCTTTTCTTGTTGACAGCTCAGGCAGTGTCAAAAAGGAGTACAGGAAAGAAAAACACTTTGTCAAAGAAATGGCCACCTATCTAGGAATACCCAATCAAAGCTATGGTGCCGTCATAATATTTAGTACAGATGCAGAAATAAGTGTTGGCCTAGAAGAAGCAAAGAACCTGTCACATTTTAAAAGATTGGTTGACAAAATTCGCTTTCTTAATGAAAATACTCGGATTGACAAAGCATTAAAGTTAGCAGCAAAGAATGTGTTCCCTAAAGCAAGACCCAATGTTGTTAAAGTTGTACTCGTTCTTACAGATGGAAAGCAGACGGATGCACCGGGAGTGTCACTCACCAATACCTCCCAGTCTCTACACGTCATGGGTGTCCGAGTGATCGCTGTGGGAATTGGCAAAAACATTAAAGAAAGTGAACTTTTTCAGATGGTGCAAACTCCTAGGGATGTTGTGCTGGTTTCAGATTTTGATTCGTTGGTGCAAAAAGCTCAAGAAATTTCACAATACCTCTGCAATATATCAAGTACAGTTAATTTCACCATACAATGCCTTTCTCTTCTCTTCTCTTCTCTTCTCTTCTCTTCTCTTCTCTTCTCTTCTCTTCTCTTCTCTTCTCTTCTCTTCTCTTCTCTTCTCTTCTCTTCTCTTCTCTTCTCTTCTCTTCTCTTCTCTTCTCTTCTCTTCTCTTCTCTTCTCTTCTCCTCATTCTCTTCTCTTCTCTTCTCCTCATTCTCTTCTCTTCTCTTCCCATCCTATCTCTGCTTTTCTTTTCCTATTATATCCTTTTTGTAGAAGTATAATTTTCCTTGCAGAACCCACAAGATACCCAACGGCTAACAGACAGACTTACAATAGTAATCACACATGTATGAAGAATCTAAATGTGTTTGTAAGTAAAATAATCTCAGAATTCGTCTAGCACGATGCAATTTGGGGAAGGGGAACCGAATAATGCAAAGCCCATTTCCTACTGATGTTAGTGGCCAAAAATATTACGATTTATTGATATTATTTTTAGGTCAAGTCATTTATCGAAAGGATTGATTTACTTAACCATAAGGATCAGCATTCTTTTGAGGTAATACACGTACAAGTTTATGTCATATTTTTATAAGATATTACGCACACCGTAATCAAATAGCTTCGTTTCAGGGAGAGCATGGGAGTGGGTGTACCGCAGGTATCACTACTTGACCCATGAAGATCATATCATATTTTCCCCCTCCTTCCTCTTAATTGTCACAAGACTAGAATACCCACAAGAACAAGCTCACTGAATTTACTTTAGTGTGGTCGTTTTTAGAATGCAACATTCCTATTGGCTGATCTTATCAACATACTAAAGAACCAATCAAAATCCATCAAGGGAAGTGACGTCATGTGCTTTGTTCTGAGTCTAGAAGAATTCACTTTTAGATATGCTGAACATTTTCTAAAAACTTCGACGACGAAGAGAATTTACCTAGAAAATGACAAAGCTGGTAAATATGCGCAAATTTTTCACATTTTTTCGTGATGATGTACTTTACCGAAATGTGCGTTTTCAATAATTTTTTTCAGTACTTCATGCCCAATTAATACCAAGCAACTCCTCCAACGATTACGTGTTTCCAAACTCCAATTTCAGTCAAAATAGCGTCGCGGTTGTACTACCAAAAGAAAACTTCAAAGAAAATGGTGCGTAAATATGCACGAAACTAGTCTGAAGTCCCAAAAATTAAGGACCATGAGAAAGGTCGTGAGACGCCTTGATGAAAACCTTTACTCTATTCAAAACCGAAAATGGTTGATTCTTTCCTAAACTATTAAGTCCAAAATAAAAAGGTAGATTTTTTTCGTGAAAGCATAAGTCAGCGGCAGACATGAGAGGTTTCTCAAACCATATATCTTATCTTAAAGCAAAAAAGCCACAAACCATACAACTTGACGCCTAATGCACCTATAAAGCATAAACAGGGAAGCCGCACAGGCAGAAAAGGCAGACAGTTGTCAGACTGCATGTATTAACAACCAGGAAGAGATAGCCGTAAAGAGGCAACTTCTATAGGAGACTACATTTCACTCGCTATAATCACTATCATTACTATACTAATTAAAATTATCTAATCTATGCACGCATCCATGTGATTCATTTTTAGATAGCATTGTCGTCAGCTTATTGTATAAAGATCTTCACCTTTATCTAAAAGAGATGTCCTTCAACCCCTCAAAAAAGTATGTAGAAACATCGAAATATGATTGCATATTATTACAAGAAACCTGCACGCGTTGTTGAGAGATTAGCGCTAACCCAGGATTAAATCTAAAGAAAACCATTGATTTTAACCCAGAATTTATTTAGCGTTAACCACATTTCAAATGCATGGCTACATATGCCCAACTAGCTTTTTGCTGACGATAAATTTTTTTCTTTTTTTAAGAAAACTTGGGACAAAAGTCTTGTCTCTTAGTGTAAAGCCAAAAGTCAACAGACTCCAGAAGAACGTCAAACTTCGTTTTGAGTCAACGATATCAAATGTACAGTATATATCGCTGTATTTTCCTGTTATATATAACATTTAATATCTAATATTGCCACTAACGGGAAACAAAAATATTGGGAAGCTAAGTATGTACATCTAATGAATATAAAGACAGACCACATTGATCCCAATAACCTTGAAGACGCATCTTTTTTCTCCTTTTTTACTATCTAGAGCGTTTTCGTATGAGGGGGAGACTTACCGCGCCGTACCGTAACCGCGTCTGAGCCGTAATGCCTATAAAAACATTTGAAATTCCTTCCGTAACTGTTCCTTGCGGTGACTGTGCCGTTTCCCCATTCGATATACGAAATCTGCTCTATCTGCAACGACGTGGCTTCTCCTTAGACAAAGAAACAACCCTGTTTAGTGTAGACGGAAGTTCTAACCGTTGCGCAAACCGTACGTATCCGTTATCGGGATAAATGGGGACGTGGGCGTAACGTAAGCGAGCTAGGAAAATTTGACTAAGAGCAACCTTGATATTGCAGTCAGAAAATATAGACATTGAATTCATTCTCATTTAACAGATTTTTTTCATTTCTTTTCCTAGTCTCCCGACCTTAAAATCCAACCTGACTGCGTATACTGGGACTACGTAAAATCGTAAGTTATTTCATCCAGTGAAGAACCGAACATACTATGTGTTAAGAATAAATTCCTTTGAATCGTTTAGTTCATTCCACTTCTTTTAATTCCAACCAATTAGAACACGTCGCGAACACACACATACGGATCTTGAATAACTCAACATCATTTATTTTTCATACTCAAATATTTCCATGTGATTTGAGGTATTTCATTGTTACATAACATCAGCGTCAGAATGAGTAAGAGTGCGAACGCGGTTCACTACAATACAAACGAATTACAGCTTATAGATATCACTCTACCACATTTACAAAATCCTTACAAGTAACCTACCGAATTTGTGTCCCTTCGGTTGCTCAGACTTCAGTTACATTTTGATTCAAAGATCTGTACCTCATAAGTTAAACTATCCAACTTAAAACACGCTCGTATTACAAAAAGCTAATTATTCTTACGTCACTGTCAATCATGTCGCGAACACTATGAAACGTTTGCTGCAACCGTTGTGCGCAGCACCGTTGCAACGCATGTCCACTTCAGCAATGTTGGGCGCGACAGTGCATGAAATGTTGCAAAGTAAAACCGGATCGTAAACCTACAAAAGTTGCTCGCAATTGTGGCAGGGATGGACACAGGGTAAAATTCAGTCTATGTTGCTGTCACTCGAGGCCGGAATTCATTAGTTTTGAACAAGCTTCTATATATCCTAGTATCACTGAATCATGATATTCTGAGATTTATTTTATTGTTGTACACACTGTAGTTCAGAAAGAGTAAGTGGATGGTCTACCAAAGGTTGTTCGTTGTCTAAAAACGATAACAAGATGACAGAATGCACGTGCAATCACTTGACGCACTTTGCTGTGCTGATGCAAGTACATGCCGAATCGGTAATGTAGCAGTCTTCCCACACTCTTCTTGTCAAATATTATTCTAAAAATCTACTTATTTTGCAACAATATCTTCCATGTTAAATGTCAATTTGAGAGATACTCTATAGCTAGGTAACATTTGTTTCTGTGCTGACGAAGTCCCATATTTAGCCAGTAGAGCATTTCTCATTTACAAATAGATTCCATTTTTCCGTGCGTCTGTACTCTAATAGATACACAGATGACGTCAAAATGTACGCCACGAGACAAAAGCGAGTGGCGTAACTGTTGTTCTCACCACAATTTGACGTCTTTTGTGCACCTATGCCGTTTTGTGTCTGTGAGCGTTTTGACTGGATAACGAAGTCGTCATCGTTGACCAATCAAAACACTGAGACACAGCACGGCATGGTATTGTAATTTTTACAAATAGATTCCATTTTCCGTGCGTCTGTACTCTAATAGATGCACAGATGACGTCAAAATGTGGTGAGAACAAAAAAGTACAACACGAGAGGAAGTCTCGAAGTCGACTGTTATTTTCATCAAATTTTTGCGCACCACATATTCATCAAAACATTTAAACCAATCAGAGCTCGCGTAAGATTCTGTGAAGTCATCGTGCATGTCTACTGTAATTACACACGATTCTCGATTAATTATCATATAAATTTAGAGTGTAAGCATAATTTCATATATTTTTAACACATGTATGTTTTCCATTGAAGATTTCTAATCACAACAAACGTATTTTATCCATCATCACATACGTTGGATTAGCATTGTCTCTCATAGGATGCCTTCTAACGATAATACTACACTTTGCTTTTGTGTGAGTATAACACAGTTGGTTACTTGTCAAATGTTCTTGAATTAAATTGCATTGGAGTACGCTATCCTGAAATGAACAGGAAACCATTGGAATGGCGTTTTATCATATCATCCGGCCATATAACCATCTATCCATATATAATGATTTGATTGATTGATTGAATGATTATTTAATTGATTGATTGATTGTTTGTTTAATTGATTGTTTGATTGATTGATTGACTGACTGACTGACTAACTGACTGATTGACTGATTGACTGATTGATTGATTGATTGATTGATTGAATGATTGAATGATTAAATGATTGATGGATTGATTGATTGTTTGTTTAATTGATTGTTTGATTGATTGATTGATTGATTGATTGACTGACTGACTGACTGACTGATTGATTGATTGATTGATTGATTGATTGATTGATTGATTGATTGACTGATTGATTGATTGATTGATTGATTGAATGATTAAATGATTAACTCTTTCTTCTTTAGGAACGTTAAAGCGCACTTATCACAGATTCATCTTAATCTCGTGATTTCCATCGCAATTGGCCAGATCACTTTTATCTTTGGAATAAACGCAACGGACAACCCGGTAAAGTAAAAGATTTTCATCAAAAGAACGCAAACACGCGCGCGCATTTTCCCGCTATTTTTCTTGACATGCGCAGTGCGTTTTCGCCCTTTTCATTGCCAAGATTATTTATATTTTCCATTGCAGACTGGCTGTGCATGTGTTGCAGCATTAATCCAGTACTTTTACCTTGTCGCGTTCTGTTGGATGCTCATTGAAGGAATTCAGCTGTATTTAAGGATAGTTAAAGTCTTCAATATCGAGGGCGGAATGCTGGCCAACTATATGTTTGCTTGGGGTAGGTTACAGCAACTTCTGCCAAAGACATTTCATGACCAAAGATGATGTTTGCTTGCTTGTTTTGTTTTAGTTAGGAATGAGTTTTCAATATTATCGGTGTTATTTCGCACAAATTGTTTGTCATCATGTAATGTATTGTTGCCGGGCAACAACGCTTTATTGTTTCCCCAAAGCAAAGCATGCATTTCATTGATATACTTTATATAATAAATTTGTACAATTTGTTTTTCTATTGAAGGGTTCCCATTGGTGGTTGTCACAGCAACCATAGGAGCGGCGCTGACCAGTAAAGAAGGAGTTGCAGGCTTTGTTCATCAGGAATTGTAAGTGGATACACGTCATCTGTCCATGTGACTGTACCTTTGATGACACACGGTTCTAGACAAACCGTAACGCGTACATAATACATATATATATATATTTATTAGAGCAGTTTTCGTATGTGCGTGAAACGGTCTGCACCGCAACGTGTTCGTGTCCGTGCCGTGATGTCCGTGCTGGAGCAAGTGTGACTCAGTTCGTTATTACGCTGCGTCCCGAGCGAGAGGGAGTTCGATTCCTAGTAATCTCACACAATGTTGTTTCGACTTTTTTCCATTTCGTGTAGCTTTAATCATGCAGCTTTCAAAACCCTTAAAACGGGGTACTGATGGAGAGAGGGGGTAAAATGAGCGCATCGTCGGTTTCAAGTTTATTAGTCAGATGATGACTATTACAAGCTACCGCCGACGTAAAATATTAAGGTCTTTTACCTTTTTTATGTCTATAAAACATTCGAAATTCTTGCCGTAAGCGTACCGTTACCATGCCGTTTTCACAGTCATACGAAAATTATACATTATAATTTTATAATATCTTTCTTCCTCTACAGTTGCTGGCTGTCCTTTAGGAACAAACTGGCCTGGACATTTGTTGGACCTGTTTTATGCATTACACTGGTAAGAGTGTGACCAGTAAATGTTGAAAGAATGCAGTGTATATAAAATTTGCATTTCCTGTACAATGATAACTGAAGAACAAAGCGCAAGACCGAACTTACAGCGTCGGACCAAGAGATCATAATACTAAGAGGGCGAAACTCTTGGATTGATGCCTGTGCGATGTGCTTGGCGCTTAAGGTTATTTTTCCATATCCCGTGCGCAAGGCTCTCAAACAATGGAATTTGATTTTTACGCGCGCGCAGATACGAAATGTTTCTCCTCCGGCAATCAAATTTCATTGTTTGTGCGCGCGATGGTGCCACATCAATATCAGTTTCGCTTTCTTAGTATTATGGTCTTTTGGCCGACAAAGCTCTGCTCAGATATGATTCCTTCTGACATTCTTTCTTAAGCTTGATTGACGCACTAAGATTGAAATCATTTTCCCCTCAGATAAACACAGTTTTGCTGTTGCATGTAATCAGGGAAATGTCCCGGATGGATAAAGCGGCCGTGGGATCAACACCCCAGCTTGATGTTATGCGGTAAGAATGATAGACTACATATTGTCTCAAATATTAGTTATATTAACCCAAAACAATTTGGGGGTGTCATTTTGGAAATTGGAAGTACAATCGAACTTCCACTTGCAACCATCTTTTGTATGCAACAACCTCCACAATGCGACCACTTTTCAAAAATACCAATCGTTTCCCATCACAAATTATAATCGTAAGCGAAAATTCATAATAATGTGCATGCATTACATAAGTGATGAGTGATATAATTGACGAGAGTTAATTATCTGAAGCAAGTATATGACTCCGCGAAATTTAGAACCCCCCCCCTTCCACCACCCCCCCCCCCCCCAACCTCTCCCATTTCTTCAGGTGATTATTCTCGAGGGCAGTTCTTCCGGAGGACGCGCCAGTATATCATTTGTCGGAAGTGAAATTTCTTCCCGCTTTTTGACCATAAGCAGACGAATTTCCAACCGGATTGACTGCATGGTTTAGATGATAAGCACTCCAGTATTAGTACATAACTGCTGGTGAACGGAGAAAATCACGCCATCACATGCATTGTATTTACTTGTACGAAATTATAGCTCCAACCTTTAATTTTGTTACAGTAAAACAGCCAAAGCTTGTGCAGTGCTATTTCCTCTTCTTGGCGTCACATGGCTGTTTGGGGTACTAACTATGTCAGAAGTGGGCGTAGCTGCACAGTATATCTTTACGATATTGAACTCTACACAGGTTAGAAAAGTTTAGTTTGAGCACAGGGATATTTGGACAAAAGGGGGTATTCTGACCGGGCCCTAACGTTTTCATTGCCTTTCTGATATATGTGCTTTTGTTTTGTACACGTTCACGCACTGCAGAAACGGTGCATCCACAGTAACTTACTTATCCGAGTAAATGTTCGAAGTTATTTGAGTAACTGAGTCTCTTTATTACTCAATTAAATAACCGAGTAACTGCGTACCTTTCTTCAAATAACTGAGTAAATTTACTCGGATAAGTGAATTACTGTGGACGCACCGGTTTACTCAAGTTTTTAAGTAAATTCACTCTCACGTTTTTGAACCACGGTTTGGAACAAATGAAGCTAGACAGAACGATAAATGTAGCTGGGCTTCATATAAGCATCCCTTCTATCAATTTTGTTTTGTCTGATTTTAATGCATTTCATCCCTCCATCCTAGTTGTGCAATGTTCACTGAGAAATTGATGGGAAGTAACAAAAAAGTTTACACTCAATTTTGAAAATCGTATTTCGACATGAATCAGGAATCAAACCCATGCGCACCATCACACGTTGAGTACGCACTTTAAATATTTCCTTTCTCGTTTTGCACCTAATTGCGCTTTTTAACCATATTTTATTCTTGATCTCAAATGTTCAAATTTTCCTTTTCAGGGCTTTTTGATATTTCTTTTCAACTGTGTCAGGAACACTGAGGTAAACAGGAAACAAAAGAAACACAGACTGGTATTTTTAAGTTCATAATATGAACACTGCGCCCTTCACAATTAAAGAATGGCTTCAGGCAAGCGGTTCTAGAAGTCTCGGGATTAAAATCACTTCTCCTTACTGCAAACCGAGCGCGTGGACATTCTTATGAGAGTACAAGCCTAAGCAATTCAGTTGACACATTTGATTTCACATCAGTTAACGTAACTTTACATGTTTTTAGATTCGTACCAAGGTTGTAGCAAAGCTACGCTACTTCTATTCTCCAAAGACTCCTAGTATCACACCAACCCCCCAGGAAAAACCTGTCCCTCCTCAACAAAAGAACATTATCAAGACAGCATTTGTTGACCGTCATTCAACCACTCCAGCAAGGAAGGATAAAAATAAAAATAACTGTAGCAACAAAATATGAAAATTGAGAATAAGCTTAGATAAGGCCCCCGCAATTGATAAAGTTAAATAACATATTGCTTGCAGTATAGTAGAGCCTCCAATACAGCTATTGCTTGCAACTTTTTTGGCAGAGTAGACTTCGAGCCGTCCCACTTCCCTCGAATTATTAGGATACGCTGACGGGCGGAAAGTCAGGACAAGTTAGGGAGTGGAGAAGCTAAGGGAGAAAGAAAAATATAAAGTCAACCCCATTCCGCTCGTTCGGGTATTCTAATGACTCGTTTTTACGTACTGAATCTGGATAGACTTCAGAGTCTGCTCGCAGTGTACGCATTTTCAGAGTTTGACACCACGACACGCGCGTGGAGAATGAGTTCCTGTGGCAATGATCAATCGTTAGCCGTTAGTTATAAAACGAAGGCGTTTTTACGAATAAATTTATCCACTGGATAACGATTTCTTTGATAGACTGCAAGTATCAACCCGTTGTGCAACTAGATTAGGTCCTCTTCTTGATACGAAGGTGATTAAGAGCAGTAAAGTAGGTGTAGAGGCAGACTTTTTTAAAATATACTGACTGTAAATAATCAAGCAAATGAACGGCGGAGACTTTAAGCTGTCTATACTGTCTCTGAAATAATATATATTAGTACACAATCACCAATTAAAGTATAATGATCGATGAGTACGAGTTTTACTTTCTTGTTTTCGATTATCCCAAATTGTAATGTATATTTAAAAGGGCGTGTCCTGAAAACTAAACTGCCTCATGTAATAATAATAATAATAATTTAATAATAATAATAATTTAATACTTATATAGCGCTTTATACATATGGATATGATCTAATGCGCTTAAAATAACTGAGGTAAAATAACTATAAAACAAACAATTAAAACTAATTAAAAACAAATTTGTTCCAGATCTCATGTAGCCACCTTAAAGTCCTTGTAACATGTAATTTTTTTACAATTTAGAATAAAAGTTGAAGATACCAAATAACTTTTTTCGAAAATTTGGACTCGATATTTCTACGCTATCATACTGTTTTTGGCACAAAAAGCTAAAAGCACATTCACATTTCCGAGTATAAGAGGAGCCTGGGACGAGGTATGCCGTGACGTCAAACACGGGACCGACGCTTGTTTGATGCTGAAGGATTGGACGTATGTTGTTTTGTTGGTTGTGGTAGGAATATCTTTAAAAAATGGCGAGTAATAACTGAATGCGAAACAAGAGAAAGAACAAGAAAACTTCGATCTTTTGTGACAACTTGTACACTTTTACAGTCCGATCCCGTGTTTGATGTCACAGAAGAGCTCGGCTTAGTCCACAGTGAGCCTCGGAAATTCTCAACAGGAAGCCCAAATATACGTTTTTCGACGTCTTTCGGCGGAAAAGCTGAACTTACCTTAAGGTGGCTACATGAGGCAATTTAGTTTTCAGGACACACCCCTTTAAATCTCTAACATAGTCACTCAGGGAAATGGCTAGTCCAACAGACTATGACAAAAGTTACGGGGGTTTAAAGTTACATTGGTGAGAATTTAACCCATGCAGGGGCCTCAATAGTTGCCAAACTGTGAGCATTAGTCTCCTTCGCAGCTGTGTTTAGCCTCATCACGCAACACTCATGGCTGCAAGGGAGACTATGTGAGCATAGGCTTCCATTTACATTTTAGGGAAAGCTAAAATAAGCCTCTGCTTGCAGGATATAGTTACTATAACTGATTCCAGTCATGTCTTGATGAGGATGTATGTCAATGTAACCTCTTGAATAAAAACTATTACTTTTACCAACTGGTCCAGTAAAAAATTCCACAAACTCAAAGTACAAAATGAATATAGATAAAGTTATGCTTTTAATGAATCTGCTTGACTCTTTACAATTGAATTGCTGTTGCTTAATAGAAATTGCAATATTCAGAAAAATATATATATAAATAAAGTTTTTTTATGAAATCTGCTCGATTCTTTACAATTGATATGCTGCTGCTTTGTATAAATTGCAATATTCAGAAAAATATATAATATCAGTAGCTCCTGATAATATCATTATAGCATGCATTGATGAATTTACAATGATAAGCAAATAAATATATATACAATTAAGGCTTCTTTATATAATCTTTTATCTTATTACTTTAGCAAGTTCGGATTCTGACCGGGAACCCTGTGTAAATTCTTGCTCCGTACAATTCTTGAATGGGTCAGCAAAAATGCCAGAAAATCCAGTTTTCTGACAATATTTGAATGAAAAGTTGAATTATTTTCAGTACAAGTTGGAATAAACTTCATTAATACAACCAGTGTAGAGGCCAAAAGGTTTTGTAGTCTGTCAGATACTTTCGCAAGAGAGCTTCCTTTGTGATTGAGTCATGTCCTTGTGCCAGCAAAAATCTATATTTTTTAAACAGTTGAATGAGAAGTTCATTCACTTCAAAACCAGAACAAAGTCAATAATATTGTAATTCAGGAATCTATCGGAAAGTGCTGAGATTGAGCTTTCTTTTCGCTCTATGTGGATGAGTTCCGCGAGCTGGAGCTTCTTTCGAAGATGGACGAACTTCAACGCAAACTTGTTTGACTGTTTCTTGAGTTACCGGTAGTTTGATATTTGGAGTTGCTTGTACGCCGTTGTCCCCTTCAGCTTTCTTCTGGTTTACAACAGGAGGTTCTTGAGCTGGTTTTGGAAACTCCTCAAAGTCAGCTACATGGTTGAAATCCAAGCGTTTCCTGCACTTCGAATGCACTCGGTTTCCGGCTGGAATAAAATTTCTTTTACGATAACTCTGCTTCTTTTTTGGCGCCCATAGAATGTGTCTGGTATAGGGTAATCTGCCGTCCAATGGTGGAGTCACTTGTACAGTTGCCTGCATCTTTATAAGTGATATTCAGCGAGAAAATATAAATGTGCAAGTTCAATCTTGTCTCATTCTTCACAGCACAACAAACACACTCAAAGAAACCCGCTCAATGCTCTTCAAATTATAGTCTTCTTTGATTGGTTTATTCATAAATCCTGCCATCTGATTGGTCATTTATGTAATGTAGCACGCGTTTATGTCGTAGCTATGGTTTCTTTTTGTATAACAACCAATCAAAAACAAGCATTTACAATAGGTGATCGGGAACTCGCGTCACACAAAGAGACTCTGTTTGTCACGCACGTGTAAACAATTCAAAATTAAAATGAAAACTTCGAAAATTTATAAGTTATTTGCGAAAAAAATCTGAAAAAATTATACTCTAACAAAATACTTAGACGAAATAGTTCAAATTTTAGGAATAAAATAAAAATGGATAAAAAATATTGAACATCTTACGTGACTTTGTGGTAACGCAAAATTCACTCGTTTCCAGGATTCCTCGTCTGTTCCATGTGCTCAAGAAGCAATATGGCGGACGAAAAGAGCTTGAAAACACGGTTCATGTAGTTATTTATAACGGCGTTTTACATCAGATTTTTGACGATTTAGAATTCCTTTACTAGTTAGAAGCAAGGCATGACGTTGAATTTATAGTTATAAGTCTCAGATACTAAAGTTTTTGTGTCAAAAATGGCGAAAAAGAAGGGCCAACAAAAGCCAAATCAGCCAAAGTCAAAAGGCAAGAATAATCTTCACTACAAACGAAAGAAAAAGAACAAAGAAGAAGAGGAAATAGAAGTTGTACAGGTGAGCTTAGATAGAAATTTTATAAAGGTCTGTTTCTATGAATCTCTTGGACTGTAGTAAAGTCTTTGAAATATTTAAGCTTATATTGTGTGATATTTTGGGTGCTTTACTACAGAAAAGCTGTGTCTGTATTTCAGGTCAAAGACTTCGTAGACGAAGAAGATCACGATGCAAGCGCATCAGATGATAATGATGATAATATGGATAATACTGAAACTAGAAAAATGGTTTCACAACAAAAGAAAAAGAAAAAGAAATCAGGAGGTTTTCAGTCCATGGGTAAGAGGAATCTGGATTTCCAGATGCATGTAAAATAGAAATAAATAAATAAATAACTGTCTATTTAAGTGCCCAAGTCTTCTAGCGCTTGCACACTAATTTGGGGACACTGTACTTGAGCAGACACACCTCTACATTAAGTATTTTGCAAGTAATCACTCAACTTGCATGTTGATTTTTGCCGAGGGAGGAAAAACCAGAGAACCTGGAGAAAAAACCCTTGTGGCATGGTAGAAAACAACATCAAACAAACTCAATTCACATATGATCCAGGCACTCGAGCTGGGACTCAAACCCGGACCACAGCGTTGAAAGGCCAGTACTCTAACCACTTGGCTAACCATGCCACCCCACAAGTATGTTATAGATAGAAAAGTTACAGTCTAAGCTCTCCTTGCATTAGAATTGTTTAATTCAAACTGTGAAAGCAGCACTACATTGTGGAATTTTGTGGTCACCTGCTGTACTCTTGTTTTTGTTTACCAAAAACAAGAGAGAGTAGATGACCACAAAATTCCACAGTGCAGTTCTAGCCTTCACAGTCATACGAAATTTTATTTGAAACATCAGTAGCATTATACAGTAGTACGTGTCAAGTAAAGCTGTAACTTGGTTGCTTTCTCTAAATATTTCTCATTGTATAGAAGCTTTGCACCATCACGTGATGGCAGCCATGACAGGAGACAGGAACAATAGAGTCTGGACTAATCTGGTTTACATGAGAAAATGTTCAGTTCCCCAGTGGGAAAAGACTCTATTGTTGTGCCTCCTGTCATGGCTGCCATTACATGGTGGTGCAAAGCCTCTATTGTAAAGATGTACACGTATAAAAGCTGTTGTCCAATTCCAGGCCTCAGTACTCCTGTATATAAAGGTGTCATGAAGAAAGGCTATAAAATCCCAACACCAATTCAAAGAAAGGTGAGTATTATTTAATAGGTTATATTCACGATAGGCACAATAATAGTTTTCATATTATAATGCAAATCAGCCATGGGGTCTTCAACCTGGGGCAAACATTGGAACAAGAGACCATTTTAAAAAGATAAACTTGTCCTAGAGATTATATTTTTATGCCAAATATTGTTTCATACTATCCAAATTAAAATTATATCAATAAAGCAGCTGAAATCTCCTGATTTGAAGTTGTTTGCCCTCTCAGTAAGCCATGTGGCTAATCTACATTACAGTGTGAAAACTATCACGGCATCTATCATGAATAAAAGCTAATTTGCTGCAGCTAACAGGGTCACCCATAACTGTTAATTAATATGATCATATTACATCCAAATTGCAGGCTATACCTGTTGTTATGGATGGCAAAGATGTGGTTGCTATGGCAAGAACAGGTGAGATACTGAAGAAACAGTTCTTTGCGCACTCATGT
Source organism: Telmatactis stephensoni (assembly GCA_029948255.1). NCBI lineage: Eukaryota > Metazoa > Cnidaria > Anthozoa > Actiniaria > Isophelliidae > Telmatactis > Telmatactis stephensoni. The sequence continues at coordinate 23,152 of JALIZF010001895.1, forward strand.
TTACACAGAAGTTATTTGTAATTTATTTAATTTGTTCATTTCATTAGGATCTGGCAAAACTGCTGCCTTTTTGATTCCAATGTTTGAAAAGCTCCAGTCACATTCTGCTAAGGTGAGAAATTTAATTAGTCAAGAGCTATATATTGCTAAGTGCGCTGGTGGTTGCTAATGAAATTAACAGATAATCATTGCTGTTAAGCGGGTTAAAGTGTTTTTATATTATGCCCTAAAGTCATATCACAAAGTTCTCCTCAACAATTCTTTTACCAAATTTAATATTATTTCTTTCTTCTCTAGTCTGGTGCAAGAGCATTAATTCTCTCTCCCACAAGAGAACTGGCTTTACAAACCCTTAAGTTCATTAAAGAGGTATTTCAAGGATATTTCCTAGGATAGATACTATACTGTACTAGATTGTACTGTACATGTAATATAGAACTAAAACCTTATGTTGTTCAACATTTAAATGTTAGTAGTAATCAACATTTATTTTGAAGTAATGCACTATATTGATTAAAAGTTTTGGCTTGTCTGGCATAGCAACAGTTTCTATGGATTGAGGGATCAGTGTTTTGGAGAAAAATTGTCTAATACTATTATTTACTGTACATGTTTTTTTTTCTTTTCTATAGCTTGGTCGATTCACAGGGCTACAGTCTGCTGTCGTTCTTGGTGGCGATAGCTTTGAGAGTCAGTTTGCTGCTATACACAAAAATCCAGATGTGTAAGTATATGTATCATCATCATTATCACCATGGCACAGTTGGTTAGTGCGTGGCCTTACGTGCGAGAGGTCCCTAGTTCGATCCTCAGTGACCTCGCATCCTTGTTTCAACTTCTTTCCTTTCTGTGTAGCTTTAATTAGCTTTAAATACCATTAAAAAATGGAGCACAGAAGGAGAGAGGGGAGTAAAATGAGCGCACCGTCGACCTCATGTTTATCAGTTACCCAAATTACTGTCACGAGCTATCGACGTAAAATATGGTCGCTTTACTTTTACTTTACTTTACCACCACCACTACTGCCACCTGCCTTATTACATCAGTTTCAAAGTTCTTCAATGGACAGTTTCGCCCAATGAGAGCATCAGAGTCATCTCCTGGAGAGTCTTCTCTCAACCTGCAATCACACAATGGTTACACTGGGATCTTTTGATTATGGCCTTGGTTATTACTAAAGGCAAATAACCAAAATACATATTACATGACTTTATTTGGCTATATTTTCAGTATTGTTGCAACTCCTGGTCGTTTCTTGCACGTCATCACAGAGATGGATCTCAAACTGTCCTCTGTGGAGTATGTTGTGTTCGATGAAGCGGACAGGTACAAAAAGATAATTATTAGTTGCACAAATTGTTTGCATTCTTCAGAACCTGTACATTTGAAAGCATTTAGTCAAGCAGTACAAATAATTATGTTGTATACCTTCTTTCAGACTATTTGAGTTGGGGTTTGCTGAGCAACTGCATGAAATTATACACAAGCTGCCAGATGCCAGGTAATTTATTAATGTCCAAAAAATCAAAATAGAATATGGTACTACCAGCTGATCCACGTAATGGCTATTCTTCTGCTGGCACTCACACTCACTACCTATCTACACTAAATATTTTACGTACAATACTCAACTCACATCATGTTGATTTTTGCTGAGGGAGGAAAAAACAGAGAACCCTGAAAAAACCCTTGTGGCATGGTAGAGAACATCACATCAAACAAACTCAGTTTTTTTTTGTTTTTTTTTTCCACAACTTTATTGGACAAATCATAACTAAAATACAAAAATTAAAGGAAGAAAAAAAATCAACAAAACAAAGGCACTGTCCAAGAGGTGGGTACAAACGGGACACGAAGTCCCATGCGAGGTACCCGCCTTGACTAAAGTAATTAAAAACTGGAAAGATATCCTCCCCAAACCCTAAAATAGAAAGCACTGAAAATATTCTATGCAGCTATCAAAACTAGCAGTGCCGGGACCCATGTGCCAACACGTTCCAGCCACAGGAAGATCCTTCATGCCGGTCTAACTATGGCAAGAACATGTTGGCACACGGCCCAGGTGCAACTGGAAATTGTCCTCCCCACCCTTAAAATATTGAACACTGAAAATATTCTTCCAGGTTATCAAGAAAACTAGCGGTGCCGGGACCCATGTGCCAAAACACCCCAGTCATAGGTAGACCCTTCAGTTCACCCATGATCCAGTGCCTGAGCTGCTGGACTCGAAACTGGAGCACGGCAATTAATGGTCAGCTCTCTCACCGCTTGGCCAACTACGCCACCCCACATGTAATGCTAACATGCCATTTCCAGTACATTATACAGCTGTCGTTTTTAATTATCAAATATTTTAATGTACCTTTATTTTGTCCAGGCAAACTCTTCTATTCTCTGCAACACTACCAAGGCTCCTTGTTGACTTTGCTAAGGCTGGTAAGACATCAAATGAAATACTTGTAAAAGCATATAATTATGTATAATTATATATATTATGTATAATTAGTATTTAGATGTAAGTGACTAACATATTGCTTTTTTCTCCAGGATTAACTGACCCTACACTCATTCGCCTTGATGTGGACTCTAAAATAAGTGACCAGTTAAAGGTAAGGTCCAACAATGTTGTAGTGTCTATATCTTCAACTAACACTATAACTCTAGTAAAGATAATTATAATTATAGGCAACCTTCGTACTATGGGGCCCAGATAAACAACTGACTCAACATCAGATAAACAACTGACGCACTGTTTGATTGATAAACAAATTTGGCATGTCAAACTTGATTAATAATCGAAAAATACAGGCATTTTGATTAATATTCACTTTCCAAAAACAATCTTATTGTCCAAAAACAATCTGACTCCTGTTAGTTGCTTATTAATGTTTTCTTTTCACATTCAACTTGCTTTTCATAGATGGTGTTTCTTCAGTGTAGAGCTGCTGACAAACAAGGTACAATTCTGACAGACATGCTCAACAATAATGATTGGGATGTATTGTATCTGTGTCCCTGTAATGTGTGGTTTTAATATATTTGATTTCACCTTATGTGCACATTTAGGCTCTTTGTTGTTCAGGGTATAAATGTACGACTGAGATTATGGACTTCTTTTTCTCAGCTATCCTGTTACATTTGCTTCAAAACGTCATTGGTCCTTCTGAACAAACCCTAGTGTTTGCAGCAACAAAGCATCATGTGGAATATTTAAAAGAGGTACACACGTATTTGTATTGTATGACTAAATCTAGGGTGCTATATGGTTCCAGATTGTCAAGAAATTGCATTTGACTTATATGTATCTTCTTCTATTGATTTTGAAGTGTACTACAATTGTATTGTGTACATGTAGTATGTGACTATATGTCATGTAAATACCTTTTCTTACTGCCTCTAATTTTAGTTACTTCAGGAAAGTGGAATTATGTGTTCATATGTCTACAGCTCACTGGACCAAACAGGTAAAACTTGCAGTTTGTCTAACTATAAAGCTGTAAAAGTACACTGAATAGAGATATATTTCATGGCAGCCATGTTTGTGGGCAAATATAAAAAGTTTATAAATGACTACCGATTTCATTTCCCTTAAGAGAAAAGCATATTCAATGTATTTTGATCACAAAGGTGGCTGTCCTTAAATATACATGTAGCTCTTTGATTTCTTTTTGATTTCTTTTCTCTTCATTATGTACAGCTCGTACCATCAATGTGAGCAAGTTTCAACACAAGAAAACCATGGTTATGGTTGTAACTGATGTAGCGGTAAGAACATGATGGTGATGATTACGATGATGATGATGATGATAGATGACTATGATGATGATGATGATGATAATTTTTTTGTTTCAATTGTGTTACTAATGAATGTTGCTAATGAACTTAATGATGTACTGAACTTGATGATCATAATTTACATTTCATGTACATAATTATTACATGTATGTGACATACCAAGGTGGAAATATGGAAATTGTAGCAAGGAAACATTGACTGTAAAATGTATTAATTTAATATCAAGCCAGAGACAAGTAGCAAAATTAAAATATACCAAACTGATTGTCACAAAACTGAGTAATCTGTGTTTTATTCTAAATTAGGCACGTGGTATTGACATCCCAATGTTGGATAATGTCATTAATTTTCATTTTCCTGCCAAATCAAAATTGTTTGTACATAGAGTTGGTAAGTAATTAACATATTTAAATGATCATGTTATAACTTATGAATAAAGACTTTTTATTATTTATTTAATTATGAATGAATTTTTGAACAAAATTGTTCTCCTTTGGCCAGGCAAATGCCCCAATAATTATGTGAGGTGTTCCACGTACAGTCTATGTACATAATGTTTCATTTTCTGTCAACATACATGTACTCAGTGGACTAATAGCCATACTTTATCTTGGTAGGGCGTGTTGCCAGAGCAGGAAGAACAGGAACTGCATATTCTCTGGTTGCCAATGATGAAGTAAGGAAACTTTGTTGAATAATACTTTGCATTAAGGGTGTGTCCCCCATCAAAACTCTGGGTCTTGGGCTTGAAATCTTGTTTATTTTGCAAAAACTTGTCTTGGAGTCCATGATCACCATTCATATTCCTAATGAAAGCTGACTGTTAGTTAGCAAACATCACTTTTAGTAGTCTATGTGTAAGTACTTTTTTGCGCACTGCAAATAGTGAGGCACAACAGTGATGTCAAAACTCAGACAAACAAACTAAATTTTCATCTCCTTGAGTCCGATTTCGGTAATTTGTTTGGTACTAAGTTTTTGAACATACATGTAAGCAACATTTTCATAATAAAATGTAGGTTTCTCCGTGTTCTATTCAGTACAATTACAGATTCATAATCTTATGTTTGTCTGAGTCATGCATTTATTACGGGGCTATTTGCAGTACTGCTGTGCAGTGCTATTGAGACTTGATGGCTTTCTGCAACAGTGAGGCTTTATTGTGGAGATGATGATTTATAAAGCTAAGGTTTCAAGACTGTATTATGCACAGTTATCTTACATATCTTTCATATAGGTAGCACATATGTTGGATCTTCACTTGTTCCTGGGTCGACCACTAAAAATAGCAGACAAGAACTCAAACACTGATGATACTGACTTGTTTGGTAGTGTACCACAAAGGATTGTGGATGAAGAAGAGGATTTTTTAAGAACTGCGCATGAACAGTCACATGACCTTGTAAGAAAAGATTTTCGAGTGTTTTTATTTTGTGCATGTTTGCCATTTGGAACTGAACCAGTTAGAGTTACATTTGCATTGTATCTGTTGATTGTTTGTAAAGGAAGAGCAGCCATACTGCTTTTTTTTTTTTGTCCCTCCAAACATTTCATGGTGAATTGTATTATTCAGTGAGTCATCAGTGATCTTCGAAATGTTCGTTATCGGGGGCGTTTACCATTTACATTTTTCCCGCTCTTTTCGGTTCTTCCGGTAGACGCATGTTGCATTTGTCGGAAATCAAGTTTCCCACTCTTTTTTACCATTAGCCAACGAATTTCAAACTGGATGGATTGGTTTAAATGGTAAGAACCTCTGATGTCCATTAGGTCTGGCCATGCTTTAATTTACAGTACTTACAAACAAAAGAAGGGTCCAATCATAAAACTTTCTCCCTGTATAAGCTATGTTCTAATTGTTGACTTTTGTTGCAGTCGTCTTTACAAAATGTTTATACAAATGCCTACAAACAGTATCTACGTTCAAGACCCAATGCATCATCAGAATCAGTTAAACGAGCCAAAGAACTAGTTTCATCAACAATCCCTGTACATCCAATTCTAGGTTAGTCAATATCTTTGTCATTTAAAACAAATTTAAAACAAATTTGAACGAAGAACCACTCTTCAGTTTTTGCCATTCTTCTAAGTTGAGTGCTAATAGTCACTACTAAGCAATGACAGTTATAATAATCTATATTCCATACAAAACACCAAAATGGTATATAAGAAATACATAATATTCATACAAAAAAGTAAATGCAGTGTGACGTGCAAGAGGTCTACTTGTAGAACATAAAGTAACATTCTTGTAACATTTCCAGGATCAGCAGATGATCACTCTACAGTAACACAAGCACAACTTTTAGATGGAGTAAGAAACTTTAAATCTCGACAGGTAAACAGCTTATATTCTCATTCTGCCCTTTACCACTATCTGCTGTCTGGTTAACCCAGAGCCTCTGACATCTCCTTTCATCTCCTGGACAGACATAAAGAATTACTTTTAATCTTACGTGTTTATCTACTACACCATGCAGCATAATTGGGTCCAATAATTTTATGTATCTGAACATTTTTATATTCTGCACAGACAATCTTTGAAGTTGGTCCAACGTCTAAATCATCCAGTCATCAAGTCATGAAGATGAAACGGTAAGTCTAAAAAGTTGATGTCTAAATTAAAAGGACATTCAATTGAATAGAAAGATGGATGACTGAATGAGTGATAGATTTAGAGTGGGGGGGTGGATAAACGGATAGACGGACAGACAGTGATGGATAGATGGGTTGGTAGGTAGATAAAACATTAACAAAAAGAGAATGAATGGTAGAAAGAACAGTCAGTGAATTGATGGATGAATGACTGCATGGGTGGCCGATTTAGAAGTAGATGGATGAATGAATGCAAGGTAACGGATAGACAGAGGGAGGGAGAAAGGGATGGATGGATGGGTGGATAAATCATTAAAGAAAAGTGACCGAATGGTAGAAAGCACAGTCAAATTAATAGATGGATGAATGACTGGATGGGTGGTCAGTTTAGAAGGGGAATTTCAGATGGATGAACAATTCAATAAATAGTGAACAAATAGTTAAAGAAAGTAGACGTAGGCTGCGTGGCGCAGGACGTAACTGTTAGTCAAACGTTAGTAAAAGTGGTTAAACTGGGCTGAACGTCTGACACTAACTGTTACGTCTAACGTTAAGGTTTATGCAAGTGATCCGGCCTGAATCAGTGAGTAGATGAATGGGCAACAGTCTGCAAAGCGTACACATCTTTTAGCAACTTAATACCATGTTATTAAGATTAGTTTTGATTGAATATAAACAGCCAAAGACATGGAGAAATCATTGAAAAAGCAAAGCAAAGAAAACTAGATCAAGAACTAAAAGACAGTGTGAAGAATGAAGGAGATGCTATGAATGCTGATGACATGGCAGATGATAACGATGTAAAAGTAAGTTAAGCTTTTCTTGACGGCAATCAGATCACTGTTGCTCTGTTGTTTCTCTCAAACATTTACCATGAACCTCAATATTACTTCTGGAAGGGAAAAAAACTTCACGCCTTGAAACACATGTAGGTTACCTTGCTTGGTCAGGCTGTAAAGTTAATATCCCGTTTGATTTTAGGGTTTATTTACAACAATTATTGATTCTGATGACAAGAAACGAAGTAAAAATAAATACGGTAAGTGCATTTCTTTCGGAATGTTCTCCTTTCTGGGTTGTGTAGAACATTGAGAAAGAAAAGGGATAGGAGAAATAAAGAGTGGGATTAGGATGACAGGATATATCTTGCATCCCTTACTCTTGGAATGCTTCTACCTTATCTAGTATTTCCGTCCTTTACGGCCACCATCGCAAAGGTCTTTAAAATCTGTTACATGTAAATCTCTCTGAGACAGACACTTGAGCCTTGAACCACAGCCGAAGTCCATTCCAACACTGCACTAAAATCGAGAGTAGAGAGGTGATCCTACTGCAGTTATGTCCACTTTAGAAGGAGTGTAGCATGCATGGTTCGTTTTCTTTTTCTCTTCAGAACCTTCAAAGAGTTTTAGAGATGAGAATTATATCCCGCACCGTTCATCGGACCACTATGCCGAAAAAGGGTTAGGGTAAGCAAGTTGTATTAATTCTAATAACGCTACAATTTCCTGTGCGATGTCACATCGTACTGTTAAACTATCATAATTATTACTGTAAGATGGTCGCTCGCTAAATCAGTACTGAGCATTCTAGACCGCTTCTATGCTGCTTCTGTTACACGTGAAAACTGCTTAGAATCCGAAAAGCTCACAGTTCAACTCCCAACATCGTGTAATTCTAGCTAATTCTCACTTTGTTTGAACTTTGTTCCAATCTGTGTACTAGCTAGGTGTAGCTTTAGATACCTATAAAGTAGAACACTGATGGAGGAGAGGGCTCCAACACTAGACGAAGGACTCTGGCATCATCCTTTGCATTTTGCTCAATGGAATTCCTGTTATTATTCCATTGTAGACTTGAACTGAGTACATTTGAAAAAGTAGCTGCTGGCTCTGTGATTGAAATCAAAGGAGACGATGACGCAGGACTGCGTCGGTCGAAAAACATCAAGAGATGGTAAGCTATATACGGGTAACAGAAAGATTTTCTCTTGAGGTGGATGAATGTTGATGATGGATTCTCTGGAGGAGAGGGATAGGAGAAGGAGCAGAGGGGAGAAAAAAAAGAGGAAAGAAAATGAGAACTCTCTCTTTTACCCCGTTCCCCTTTTCTTATCCCTCCTCCCCCTTCTTCAACAACCAGACGGACATCCTTTCTAATTGTTTGTACATACTAAAGCTCTGGCCAAGCTTATTAATCTGCACACATCATAGCGGGCAAGTTTTCTATTTCTTTTATAAAATAACCTTTTCGAGCAAATTCAGTGTTTATTTACATTGGTAAATAAACGCGCGTGTGCTGCGTGCATATTTAGAGTTCACAATATACAGGTCCTTCGGCCAATGAGAGCGCGCGTTATGTGATGGTTATTTTATAACTCAGGATATACTGCATGCTCTTGATGTATTTCTGCTTTCAGGGATCGTAAGAGAAAAATGTTTATAGGCGCAGATGAAAACCAGAAGAAGAAAATCCGGACAGAAAGTGGCGCACTCATTCCTGCTACCTACAAGAAGGACATGTATCCCATATTATGATTGAATGAATGAATGACTGGGTGAACGAATGAATGCGTGAATGAAAGTATGAATGGTTGGGACAGATGGGATCAGGACAGCATAACCCCTAGATTCCTCCTCCTTTTGGACTTCCTGTGGCACCAGTTTTCTCTCTTCTTCCGTTACCACAGTATACCCAATAAAGTACTTGCTTGCGGAGCATGCCAAAGCCTTACTTTTTTCATGAGTTGTTCTTTGAGTAACCTTCTCAGTGGATTGGCCATGGCTTCCAGTTCGTCGTCACTATCATCTGATTTGGAAGCTGCTTCGTGAAGTGTTAGACTCTGTGCGCGCCTTCAGCAACCAAATGTGACGTGTTGCCCCGCGTTTGAGCTATTTTTAAGAAATTGATGTGAACGAATTCATCTCCCGCGTGTGAATGGATGGGAAGTATCTAAAACCCGCTTCAAGAGCGTGCAAGTGGCTGGTGGTCTAAACCCGAGACGCTTTTGTCAACACAGACGTCACGCGTACGTTTTTGTTCATGTGCGCGCCGTCATAGATGAAATCTAGAACGTGAGAAAGCCTCAACTGTCATTCTAACGAGAACGAGAACCTCATCTATGACGGTGCGCGCACGATCAAAAACATACGCGTGACGTTCGTGTTGACAAAAACGTCTTGCTTAAGCTCCCTAATAGCCCAAAATGCGTGGCAACCCGTCACATGTCATGACGCGAGTGTTTCAGTCTTCCAGTTATGCTGCTTTGATGGGTATATATGTATGTTTAAAAAAGGAATGATTAAACAATTGGAAGGGTTGGTAAACGAATGAAGGAGGAAAGGATTTGTTGGGAAAGAGGGAGACGGAGAGAGAGTCCATCTGGAGAAAGAGCTGAAGAGAAGAAGGGAAGATGAGAGGGGTTAAAGGGACATCTTGCGCATTTGTCAAAATTTTCCAGCGCTGATGCTTCGATCTCTGAAGCCAAGAAATAGTGGCGCAAAATGTGAATTGATTACTAAACAACAAAGTAGATGAGCAAAATATAAACAAGGGTTGCAGTGAAAGATTTTGAGGATTCAAGAAGAGAAAAAAGATGAATAAATAAGTAAAAGAATGTATAAAATAAGTCCAGTAAATGAATGCTGGTTAGCCTTAATTATCAATCCACAACATTCCTTAATAATTGTAGCTATAAAAACTGGATAAAGAAACAAAAAATGGACGCACCTGGAGTTAGCACAAATGTTGATGATAACGAGCCTCGAGAAAAGCGCGGGAAAAAAGGTTGGTTTCCTTTGCTCTTTATTTTCTGTGCTCTTGAAGAATTGAATGAAAGAGCTCATTCTTGTCGCCACCACCCCCACCCTCTGGTGTTCCCTTTTCCTTCCCCTTCCCCCTTCCTCCCAGGAATAATATTGAGCTTTTGTTGCAGGTAAATTTGGTAAACGGGTGTCAGGAAAAGGCGGGAAAGCTGCTCCGTCACGTTCTGAGATGAAGTCCAAGGAACAGATTCTCAAAGCAAGAAAAACCAAAGAAAAATTAATGCAAAGACAGAAATTTGGTAAACTCAAGAATCAGAGAAGAAAAATGATGAAAGGCAAATAAAGTTTAATGTCACATTTTATATCATGGAAAGTCCTCAATGGGACCCAACAAAGGTAGACCAAACAGTCGGTGTTGCGAAGAAGAGTGCTGGTAATATTCTGTGACGTCATCGTCATCGTCATCGACGTGCATCTTTAACAAATAGATTCCATTATTCGTGCGTCTGTACTCTAATAGATGCACAGATGGCGTCAAAATGTGGTGAGAACAAAACAGTCTCGTGGCGTGACTGTTGTTCCCACTACATTTTGAAGTCGTCTGTGCATCTATCAGAGTACCGGCCCACGGAAAAATGGAATCCATTTGTTTTATATAATATTTATCGAAAAATGTCATCCAATCAGAGCGCGCCTAAGATTCAGTGACGCCATCTATGCATGTGTACTGTAATCACACACCGTTCTCGACCAATCAGAGCGCGCGTAATATACCAATTATTATATAAATTACTGGATAGTTAAGGCCATTCTCCACTCATCGCAGAACTGATTTCTCGCAGCGAGCTAACGAGTACCCGTTGGGAATAAAATCTATTGTTCAAAATTTCGCAGCGAGTAAAAATGATCGCTGCGAGTGATTTCTGCGATGAGTGGAGAATGTGCTTTACCGTGGAAGCCTTGTTCACACTAGCGTTCACACCACCATACGATTGCGATATTAATGTATTATAATTTTTAAGGCAAATGTGAACATGACTTTACAGTGGTTGTGAGATCCGAGAAAACTGTAAAGAGCCAGCCTTTGTTTCACAGATGAGTTTAAAATGTTGTCATGTAATCCTGACCGTGTACTTTTGAAAGCATTTTTACTAACAAATCCTTCAATTTCTCAAAAAAGTTATGCCATTAAAGCTTATTAACATCATCATCTGATACGTAATTGGCGTCGTGACGCGTGACGCGTGACGGATAATTCGTGTTGTATAATTAATAGGGGCCCTTGATAAGTGTGGCAATCATAAGGCATGTCAAAAATAGATTTATGAACAGGCAGATATTGAGCGAGAGCAGAACAGCCTGCAGAGACCAGTGTATGGACGATGTCAGCATTACAGAGACAATCATGAAATCTAGAAGTCCTAACCTCTCTCAGTTAAAGGAGTTAATGAATCGAGCTCGCAGGAAAACCGCAGATATGAAAATAAGTATTTCTGCAGTTTTCGTGAGAGCTCGATCCATATCCAGTACAAATATCGGTCAAGCCATTCACTCAAATCGGCACTCTTCCCCCTAACTGATCTAACTAGCATATTTGTCCTTCTAAGTGGTCAAAATTGATATGTCCCCACCCCCCTGAATGGGCATCAACCAATCGCAGCTGCGCAAACTGACCAACGTACTTCATAACATTCCATTGTTTTGTAACCATGGTTTCAGAACATCCTCCAGTTTCCTTGGCAACTACGACTCCTTCAACTAGAAGCTCGGCCCATTCCTCTCCTATTGTACATCCACCCCCAATAAGAAACCTTAGCTTTGGTCCACGAATTAAAAACTTTGGTGACGTCATAGTTCCTTTTGGTCCGTCTCCTTGCTTTCTTCCCGCTGGATGAGAGGGGCTCGGGCGGTTCTCAAATCCTCCAATCCAGTAGTCGCCTTGGTGATTAGAATAATCACTTCGTCCTCTTGCTCTGGGATTATCTCCATAGGTTGGCTGGTTATTGAAGACCGTCCCAGTTAAGGTCCATTCTGTAATACCGTTCTCAAAATCATAAATAACGTACCAAGCTGTGAAAGGATGAATGGAGATTTTGTTTGGAAATCCATCGTATATTTTGACATAAATAGCTTTTAATCACTATTGACGCCATGATGGTGTTCACAATGTGATGCAAATAAATCACATACTTACTGAGGGGACAAACAACTTTAAACCAGGAGATTTCAGTTTATTGATATAATTTTAATTTGGATAGTATGAAACAATATTCCCACGAAATATCTCCCATGAAAAACCTGAATCGCTTCTCCCCATGTACTCTTTCCCAATGTTGGACTGTGCGTATGAGTTATGTTGCACAGCGCGCGCCGGAAAATTCTGCCTTAACAGCAACATTTAAAGGGAGAGGGAATAGCAGAATGTTCTTGTTTCCCCCTGATTCAGTTATTTATGCTGGGGATTGTATGTAGGGCAAGTCAATCTTTTATAAATGGTCTCTTGTTATAAAGTTTGCCCCCTTGAAGTTGCATTACAGTACAAAAAACATAATGACTAATTTGCATTGCAATATGAAAACCAATATGGTGTCTATTGTGAATATAACCTATTGGATACTTACTCAAATCCATGCAACATACACGTCGTCCATCTCCCACACCACTCGGACATGCGCAGTTGAAGCTACCAGGTACATTGATACATGTTGCTAACACGTGACAGTCGTGCTTGTTGGATGTACACTCGTTGATGTCTGCGTAAACAAATAACTTGGTTAAAATTTATTGTTGAATCATTCGAATTCCTTTATCTTCGTTACTCGAAATCACTACTCTTGCTACGCATTGTTGGACAAATGGGTCCTATCTAGGGTAGTCTGTGTGACCTTCCTTTCTGTACTCCCCAGTCTCCCGCCCTTCCGCCCCTTCCCCTCCCCCCTAAAGCCAGCTACGCAGTCTCTACGGGGCTGGTATGGGGCGGGGAGGGCACGTGACAAAATTTTGATACGAAGTGTTGTGAATCGAGAGATCGAGAATCAAACCTCCGTAACCTTCCAGCTCCCCTCCCCCTCCCCCCTTTGGTTTCAAGAGAGAACAGAGTAAGGGAATAAAATGACTCGTTACCTTCACATTGTTTACCATTGCCATGGTAACCACTCTTACACGTACAGTTGAATCCACCAATAGTGTTATCACACATAGCGTCCACGTGACAATCGTCCTTTCCCTCAGTACATTCGTCAAGATCTAAAAATACATAACTATAATTAGTACTAAGGCTGCATGCCTTAATAGCAGATTTTCCGCTATACTATGCGGCCATGAGTCTGCAGTACACTTAGTACTTGGGCTACCGCATGGCACGAGTTCTTTATGACTTTCTGCCATAGCGAAATTCCGTACGGCACTCTTTTAGGTCTACTTAAAATAATCTGTTTATAAAAATGTAATAATTTTAGCAACAAAAATGTAAAGAATCAACTAGTATTTTGTAACATTTTAAATTTTCGCTGGACTTCACATCTAAGTGTGCTTTGCAATCTTTGGTGCACGTTGCCAATTGTCCCATCCTTTCTTACTTACGTTACCCCTAATGCATCTGTGCTTTCCATTATCTCTCCCACTCAGATGCGCGCAGTTGTTTAGGGACTTCCAGGTCACAGTACGACCGCATTTTTTCCTCTTAAGGCCAATAAAGATAGAGCAATTCACAACGATCTGACGCATCTAGCTTTCATGATTTGTAGCGGTTTTGTTTCTACTATGGCTTAGCACTCGTGTTTTCAGTATTACAAATTAATCCGTATAAAGTTTACCATTTTCACAGTTTTCTCCTTTATATCCCGCGGGACAGATGCATTTGTACGGGACGGCCTCCTGAAGATAATCTCCTGAACATGTTGCATTCTTGACACATGGGTTGCTAGAACAGTAGTTCTGAAATACACCACAAAAACGTAAAGTTAATATTGTTTGTTTGTTTGGTTGGTTTTGTTTGTTTGTTGATTTGTTTGTTTTGTTTGTTTCGGTTGATTTGTTTGGGTTTTTTGTTCGCTTGCTTGCTTGCCTGTTTGTTTGTCTGTCTGTTTGTTTGTTTGTTTGTTTGTTTGTTTGTTTGTTTGTTTGTTTGTTTGCCTTTTAGGGGTAGAAGTGGCTTAAGTCATGCTTTAGCTCGGAAAACGTGCAAATTCGAGATGATCATCCCCGTCTAAAATATATATACACCTAATCCAAAAAAATGTCGCAACAAGTCCACAGTGTACACTCCAAGACTGCAAAGGATTTTGGTAGATTTTTATTTAATCAATCTATTCACTATTGTCTTTCCTCGTGTGATGTTTCCTTGGTGAGTATTTTAAGCATTCCAGCAAGCTAAGCGTTATGAGCAATTATATAAGCCATTTGTATTCGTGTTTTTTGCAACCAAAACATGCTATGATTACATTAATTACTAGAAAACTACCAAAATCCTTCGCAGTCCTGGAGTATACACTGTGGACGTAAGGCGCTGTTACACTGTGCAATTTTCCCCAGCAACTTCCCCAGTAATATTGCAAGTTGCTGGGGAAAATTGCACAGTGTAACAGCGCCATAATTTTCTCTGCAACTTGTTTCGCAACGCCGTTGCGAGACAAGTTGCTGAGAAAATTGCACAGTGTAACAGCGCCTTTAATGCGACAACGTTTTCTGAAATAGGTGTTTATATGCGAGCAGGTCCCCCTCCCGTGTCTTACTTCATGCCATTACCTTTGTTCCATGATAGGTGCATCCAGTCACTTCAGTCAGCTCATGTCTAACATGGTCTGATTTACTCAATTCACAATACGGTGACTGGCCTGGTTTTTGGCAGTAGTTACAACTATGGCAAAATGGCTCTAAGTAGCATTCTCTGAAACACTGCCGTTCATCCGTTGCTTGTTCTATGGTACGAAGTGTATGGTTGGTCAATGCTTTACCAGGGGTAACTGGATTAAATATCAAACTTCTGCAGCCAGCTGTGGCCATGCTTCCTGTAAATAAATGTACTTTATTAGCAATCTTTTACTTATAGAATCATGTCCTTTCTCGGTATGTTTTCCCAAGTGTATAACACAAATTAACGTTGCATCACTGGAAATTTTTGCTCATTTCCTATGATAGGAAATATGTAGGAAATAAACTAACAGGT
The DNA here is from genome assembly GCA_029948255.1 of Telmatactis stephensoni. Lineage (NCBI taxonomy): Eukaryota > Metazoa > Cnidaria > Anthozoa > Actiniaria > Isophelliidae > Telmatactis > Telmatactis stephensoni. Next base: position 38,473 of record JALIZF010001895.1, read on the forward strand.
CACGTGACCCTGTCTCCTCTAAATCAAGTGGCACCGTCAAAATAAACGCCAGAAATAGAAAGATCACCTCGATATTAGTAAAAGTGCAAAGCTTCAGCTCATAAGATGTAATACAGGTGAAATGACGGTAAATTTAAGATTGGATATTTTCTTAAGATTCGTTTGGAATAACGCGTAGTGTAGGATGGAGAGCTCGTGCCATCCATCCAACGCGCTTTTCCGAACGAATCTTAAGAAAATATCTAATCTTAAATTTACTGTTATTTTTTCTCTTATTCATCTTATAAACCTAAACTTTGCACTTTTACTAATATCAAGGTACTCTTTCGCCTAAAGGCTCGTTGTGTACTAATACCATAAATTTCTCGTGAAATCGTCACCCGTATTCCATAGAAAACCATCAAATAACCACTAAATATCGCCTAAGATAGCTAGGCCTACTCCGGGCCCTAATATCGCTTAATATCGCCCAAGATCGCTCAATAACGCCCAAGAGCGCCTAACAGCGCCAACTCGAAATGGCTAAAATTTCCCAATATCGCCAAAGATCGCCTAAAATCGCATAAGATCGCCCAAAATAACGGCGATTTTAGGGCCTGGGGTAGGCCTAAGAACTCATGCATCACTAGTGACTGAGTGCGTGGCTGGAAACAACTAAGTTAAAATAATTGAAGTTTTGTATCATATCAATTGAATGAAGCAGTTAAACTTCAGCGTAATACAAGGACAAAAGCGCCGGCAAAGCGTTAGCAACTTCGTGTCGATAATTCTTTTTTACAAAATTCGTTGTCATCCAGCTGAAATGTAACAGATATCTGCTCAAGGAATCCATCGTGCTCAAGGGATTGTACTAATATCTCCAGCTCAATTTTTGTCCAAAATAGATATTGGAACACTTATAAGTAACTCAAAACAATATTTATCCACAACAAGTATGGATGATAGGCAGGCGTGCCCAGGCATGCATAGGAACCGATTTCGGCCATCCATAATTCAGTGAAAAAGCTGATGCAGGAAAGGCGTTACGTTGCAGCCGGTAAACTGATCGGGAATTATTTCGAGCTATAATACAGGATCTCAGTGGGTGTATTGACGTGGGGATAAGTCAAACTGATTTGACGATGACACATTAAGTAACAAACAAAGTATCGACTTAAAAACAAATTTTCTGCCAGATTCGAGAAAAGTCAACAAAACTGAAAGAAATTACGACAGTTTTTAAGAGAAATATCTCAGAAAATAATAATTCTATTTTCTCGAGCGATAGTTTATTATGAGATTGAATGTCGTGTTTTGTACGGAAATGCTAAAAATTGTAGTTTATTTACTTTTTATCTTTAAGTCGAACTTTTTCTGTTTATGCTCAAATTTCATTTCATTTCAATTGAGTAGGTGCATAGTTACATGCAATTTATAAAGGCTGGAATTGAATTAAAACAGCCGACTAGAAAGGAAAAAGTTACAAATTGTTACATTAAGTGCTGTTATTATGTAATCACATACACCATTGCACTAGACGAATAAGGTCCGATTATCAGCACATTTCATTGCCATTTTCTGACATGCCAGATGTCGGTCATTCTGATCCCTCGTCGCTGCAATCAGGTAGCAAGAGGATGGCAAGTTTCAGAGTTTCCGCTAAATCCGGCGTCGTGACCGGTTCGCGCAAAAATCATCTTGTGTGGTATAACTTACTAAAACAACATAGGATTAAGTAATACGGTGTGACTATTTCATTCTACTTGGAAATAATATAGTAACATTGAGGCCTTACCTTTGAATATGAAAGCTTGTAAAGCAGTCACAGAGAGAATTAAGGTGAACGTGTCTTTCACTGGACGCATTTTCGATTATATCGGCTTGGCGGGCTAAAACTGTTTGTTGAATGACTGGAAGTGTTTGGAAACTTAAGCAAAGTAAAACAGATCGCTGCCCGTAAGTACTGTGGTTCGATTTTCATACAAAGCACATTTAGGTTGAACCTTACGTGTAACTGAACCTTTGTAGCAAAATAGCTGCGATAAGTCTACTAAATAAGCATGAATTTTTGATGAATAACGTTTCAACAAAGTTTATTTAGAGTCTTTTTCATTAAATGATGAAATTTAAACTAGAAGTACAAAGTTTGGAGAAAACCTATCAAAGGTTATCAAAGAACAAACAATTTACAAATAGACAGTTTTCAACTACGTATTCTTTGTGGCATTTTTCTACTTGGTATTTTATTAGTCTTATACGATATTGTTGATATTCAAATTCGATATCATGCATTATAACATTATAAAAGCACCTGCGGGAAATTGTTCTGTTTCATTATGACGTCACGGCTCGTTTACGTTTGGGAAAGAATCAGAGAGAACAGGAGTTTAACAAAATTGTTAAGGAAACCATATTTATTGCATTTGATGGCTGTTACCACTTTTCTTCGTTCTATAAGCTGAATTTTTATATCAATTTTCTTTGTGTTGTTGCTGAGCTGAGTTGCCTCACTTGCGACCATGATCCTTAGCGTTTGAACAATAGATTATTTCGATATGACGTCATTGTGAAATTGGCAATTGCATAACTTGTCTCTAAAAATCAGCTTGAAATGGCTGGAGTTTGAAAGTTTGTTTTGACGTTTACACTAGAAATGATATTGTAGAAAGAGCTCAATATTGAAAACATTTGATATGTTCAGTTAATTAGGTGCCAGCACAATTAATAAATATCGAAAATTATATCTTCTTGTGAATAAAAAGTAAACTTTCTAAAAGTCCTCAGTTGTCACGCTTATAAGTCTTATAATTTTTTAGTTTTTTAAATTTATTGCCGGCGAAAAATTGCTCGCAAAAAAAGAAGAAGAAGAAAAGTTTGCTAAATGAGCTCATATAGAAGAATAAGACGTGATCGACTTTTAGCAAGTCTAAATAAAAGGGTAAAAAGGTTTAATTCGTACTCTTTATTTACAATCAATTTAGGGCAAAGGAAGGTTTCGTTTTATCAAGCTATTCAGTTACGTAGGAAAGTTGTTATTGATTTATTTATTATATGTTGATTCATTTTCTAACAGCACTAACCAGTATTATACCTAATTAGGCATTTGGCTGGATTAAAAATCTATACAAACTCAAACTCCACCTGCTTATAGGTAATTTATGAAACATTCAAGAACATTAACATATTTATCATAATTATTCTAGAGCAGATTTCGTATGAGTGTGAAACAGACCGTGCGGTGCCGTAACCGTGTAAGTGCCGTGATGCCGTAACCGTCCCGTGCAGTGACCGCCGTGACCGTGCAGTGACCGTGCAGGGTCAGCACGAAGCCCTGAGCCCCGAAGCAGAGCGGTGATTGGTTTAAAAAACAATGGTCTTTTGAAAACGACGAATGAAAACATTGAATCCTATTGTACTCCATTGGCCAATCAAAAAAATCCGTTCAAATGCACTTCATGCTATCCGACCGTGTATGCTGTTTTGCCAGTTATACAAAATGTGCTCTACAGAGCAAGTTGATGCGACTGGGAAAATGGCACGGTTACTTCACGGTACGGTTACGTCGGGAATTTCGAATGCTTTTTATAGACATTACGGCACGGTTACGGTACCTAGTCTGTGAAAGCCCTAGATAATTTGATAATGTAAAGTTATTCGCTAAATTCACACAATTGCAACAAATGACATTTTTAGGTAACGGTATTAAAAAGTGAGAAATGAATATGAGAAATACCATTCCAAGGCCAACCGTTAACTCCACTAAAAAAAGTAGAGCCAATTAAGTATGACCTGGAAAACGGCACGGTCATCGCACGGTACAGTTACGGCAACTTTTCGGACTGGTTTTTATAGACGTTACGGAACTGATACGGTTACGGTACGGCGCGGTACGTTTCCCACCTATACGAAAAAACGCTGTAAAGGTAAAATGACCTTATTTTACGTCGGTAGCTCGTAAAAGTCATTATCTGACTAATAAACTTGAGGCCGACGGTGCGCAAATTTTTTATCCCTTCTCTCCTTCCGTGCTCCGTATTAGGGGTATTTAAAGCTGATTAAAGCTATACTGAATGGAAAGAAGTCGAAACAAGTGTGTTAGGTTACTGGGAATCGAACTCAGACCTCTCGGGACGCCGCGCACTAACGAACTGAAACACACTTGCTGTTAAACTCTCATCCTTCGTGATCTAACTAGCATATTTGTCCTTCTAAGTGGTCAAAATTGATATGTCCCCACCCCCCTGAATGGTTATCCACCAATCGCAGCTGCGCAAACTGACCAACGAACTTCATGACATTCCATTGTTTTGTAACCATGGTTTCAGAACATCCTCCAGTTTCCTTGGCAACTACGACTCCTTCAACCAGAAGCTCGGCCCATTCCTGTCCTATTGTACATCCGCCCCCAATAAGAAACCTTAGCTTGGGTCCACGAATTAAAAACTTTGGTGACGTCATAGTTCCTTTTGGTTTGTCTCCTTGTACTTTTCCAGCTGGATGAGAGGGGCTGGGACAGTTCTCAGCTCCTCCAATCCAGTAGTCGCCTTGGTGATTTGAAGGCTGTCCTCTGTTCCTTGCTGTGGGATTATCTCCGTAGGTTGGCTGGTTATTGAAGACCGTTCCGGTCAAATTCCATTCTGCAGTACCGTTCTCAAAATCATAAATGACGTACCAAGCTGTGAAAGGATGAATGGAGATTTTCATTGGAAATCTATCGTATATTTTGACATAAATAGCTTTTATGTCCATTTATTCACTATAGACGCCATGATGGTTTTCGCATTGTAATGCAGATTATTCACATGGTTGCTGCGAGGGGCAAACAACTTCAAATCTGGAGATTCCAGTTGCTTTATTGATATAATTTTAATTTGGATAGTGTGAAACAATATCTGGCATAAAAATATAATTTCTACAATCTCCCACGAAAACCTGAATCGTTTCTCCCCACGTTCCCTTCCCAATTTAGATGGTGCATATTGGCTACTTTGCACAGCGCGCTGCAAAATTCTGCTTTAACTTACTAGCAATATTGAACGGGCAACAGGGGATAGTAAGCGTTCTTGCTTCCCACTGATTCAGTTATTTATGTTGGGGATTGTAGGCAAGTCAATCTTTTATAAATGGTCTCTTGTTATAAAGTTTGCCCCCTTGAAGTTGCATTACAATACAAAAACCATAATGGTATCTATCGTAACTTATCGTGGATACTTACGCAAATTAATCAAGCTACTGCAACATACACGTCGTCCATCTCCCACACCACTCGGACATGCGCACTTGAAGCTACCAGGTACATTGATACATCCTAACACGTGACAGTCATGCTTGTTGGATGTGCACTCGTTGATGTCTGTGTAAACAAATAAGTTGGTTAAAATTTATCGCTGAATCGTTCGAATTCCTATATATTTGCGTTACTCGAAATCACTACGCTTACACGTTGCACTGTTGGACAAATAGGTCCTCTTTAGGGTAGTCTGTGTGACCTTCCTTTCTCTACTCCTCAGTCTCCCACCCTTCCGCCCCTTCCCCTTTCCCTAGAGACAACTTCGTCGGCTCTTCGTCTGACAAAATTTTGGAAGTGTTATGAATCGAGAGATCTAGAATGAAACCGTAATTTGTCTCCTCCCTCTGCCCCTCCCCTCCCCCTTTTCGTGTCAAGAGAATAACGTAAGGGAATAAAATGACTCGTTACCTTCACATTGTTTACCATTGCCATGGTAACCACTCTTACACGTACAGTTGAATCCACCAATAGTGTTATTACACGTAGCGTCCGCGTGACAATCATGTTTGCCCAGGTCACATTCGTCAATGTCTAAAAATAGAAACAGTTAGTACTCGGGATACCTTATCTCACAGACAGGGCGGAAAAAGGTTTATTGGCCTCAATAAGGACACCTATTGGTAAGCTCAAAATATTGTATATAAGCTCTTATGGACTTTATTTGTTTTCACTTTATAAAAAAAAAATTCATTTTAGCAAAAGAAATGTAAAGAAGCATTTAGTATTTTGTAACATTTTACTGAAAAGATTTTCGCTGGACTACAATTCTATTGCCAATCGTCCCATCCTTTCTTACTTACCCCCTAATGTATCTGTGCTTTCCCATTTTCTCTTCCACCCTGATGCGCGCAATTGCTTTGGGACTTCCAGCTAACATAAGCACGGTTGCATGTTTATTTTTTCTCAAAGACCAAAAAATAAAAGAGCATGCAAACGTGTACGACGATCTAACGCATATATCTATTGCAATTAATTCGTATAACGTTTACCATTCTCACAGTTTTCTCCTTTATATCCCGCGGGACAGATGCATTTGTACGGGACGGCTTCTTGAAGATAATCTCCTGAACATGTTGCATTCTTGACACATGGGTTGCTAGAACAGTAGTTCTGAAATACACCACAAAAACGTAAAGTTAATATTGTTTGCCGTTTGATTCTCGTTTGTTTGGGGTTTTTTTTCGTTTTTTGTTTGTTTGTTTGTTTGTTTGTTTTTTGTTTTTGTTTGTTTATTTGTTTTTGAGCAGTTTCCCCTCCTCTGTCTTACTTCATGGCGTCTTAGTTTAAAATATGAGTTTGAGTGTTGTATGTAGAGTGTATTTGCTACTCTGAAATCCGAGGATAAATTAAAAAATGGCATTACCTTTGTTCCATGATAGGTGCATCCAGTCACTTCAGTCAGCTCATGTCTAACATGGTCTGATTTACTCAATTCACAATACGGTGACTGGCCTGGTTTTTGGCAGTAGTTACAACTATGGCAAAACGGCTCTAAGTAGCATTCTCTGAAACACTGCCGTTCATCCGTTGCTTGTTCTATGGTACGAAGTGTATGGTTGGTCAATGCTTTACCAGGGGTAATTGAATTAAAAATCAAACTTCTGCAGCCAGCTGTGGCCATGCTTCCTGTAAATAAATGTACTTTATTAGTTGTCTTGTACCTATAGAAGCATGTCCTTGTGGCATGGTTTTTGTCAAGTGTATAAAATAAATAGGCCTACTTTCGGCCCTAAAGTGGCATTATGTCGCACAAAGTCACCTTAAATCGCACAAAAGTTGCCTCAAGTCCCATCGATGTTTTGGCCAATTTGTGCTTAACCGCTTAAAGTTGCCCTAAAACCCAATTTACACGGTCAGCCAAACTGTAAAAACCCTCTCTGTAAAAAGTTAGCTTGTACTGCCAAATGAATTTCCAGAATTCGGTAAAGTAAAGTTTTGGAGAAAGAACTAAAAATTTCCCCATAACATGCATAAATTAGCGCCGATTGCCATGCCCAACCCATCACTCAAACTTCAATCCTTCAGCAACTATATCTTGTAATATCTTTAAGTAAGATACGGCCAAAGGAAAGTAGTTTTTAAACCGTTTATTTGTTATTGGTTGGTGGACACCTTAAAGTTTAAACACATTCAACTACACAACTCGAAATAACGAAGAACACATGCAGCGCTACTAGCAACTTAGTGCGTGGTTGGAAACAAATAAGTTGAAATGCTTAGCATAATTAGCAACCGCGTGTCGATGGCCAATTTTTGTACAAAATTCGTTGTCATCCAGCCGAAACGTGACATATATCCGCCGCTGACTCTTTTCATCATGCTCAATAAAATCTGTTTTTTGTTTGTTTTTGTTTTTTGTTTTTTGTTTTTTGTTTTTTTCACTCAAGGGATTGTACTTAGCTCCAGCAATTTTTGTCCAGAATAAATTGGAACACTTATAAGTAACTCAAAACATAGTATTTTTCCAGGGCTAACATAAAATTGTATCGTCAGTCAAATTTTGAACTCTAATCACGGATGCAGTACCATGGGTAGGGGTGCCCGTAGGTGCTGATTTCGGCCACCGATACTAGATTCACTGAAAAATCCGATGTATGAAATGCGTTGCAGCTTGTTAACTTGACGCCCAACTGATTACGACTGGAAGTAATTATTTCGAGCTATGATTCAGCCACATTGGGTGTAAATATATGAGTGAGTTAAACTGTTTTGACGACCACGCATTAAACAACAAAGAAAGGGCCAACGTAAATTTAAAACCTTTCTGGCGCCAGATTCGAGAAAAGTCAACAACATTATAATTACGACAGTTTTAAGAAAAAAATATCTAGTGGTTAAAAATATTGTGAAAAATCGAGAAAAGCAATGAATCTCGCGTTTTGTACGTGAATGCTAAAAATTGTAGTTTATTTACTTTTTATCTTTAAGTCGAACATTTTCCGTTTATGCTCAAATTTCATTTCATTTCAATCGAATAGGTGCATAGTTACATGCAATTTATAAAGGCTGGAATTAAAACAGCCGACTAGAAAGGAAAAAGTTACAAATTATTACATTAAGTGCTGTTATTACATAAACACATACACCGTTGCACTAGACGAATAAGCACATTTCATTGCCATTTTCTTCCAAGTGAGATATTGGTCATTCTGATCACTCGCGCGTCGCGGCAATCAGGTAGTGAGAGGATGACGAGTTTCAAAATTTTCGGTAAATCCGGTGCCGCGACAGTTCGTACAAAAATCTCGCCGCGCGGTATCACTTATTAAAACTACAAAGAATTTTGTAAAGGCGTGACCATGCATTTCATTCTACTTGGAAATACTATAGTAGCAGTAAAGCCTTACCTTTGAATATGAAAGCTTGCAAAGTTGTCACGGAAAGGAAGATGGTGATTGTTTCCTTCAAACGCATTTTCAAAATTGTCGACCCGTTTAAATACACGGCTCGGCCGGCTACTACTGCTAGTTGAATTTAAATGATTTTAGAAGTGTTTGGAAACTTAAGCAAGGTGAATTAAAACAGATTGCTGCCCAAGTACTGTGGAATGTTCGATTTTCATATAAAGCACATTTCCAGGTTGATCCTTAGACGTGTTTTCAAGACGCACTCCATGTTGCGACATTGGGTGACTGAATACCTAGCAAAATAGCTGCGATAATTCTACCAAATAAGCATGAAATTTTGATGAATAAAGTTTCAACAAAGTTTGTTTAGAATATTTTCCATCAAAATTTGAAGAAATTCCAAAATGCTGTCAAAGTTTACCTAAACACAAATTACAAATTGCCAATTTTCGAATATGTATTCTACGTGGTACTGTATTAGTCTTCTCAAAAGAAACAAATTACAAATGCCCAATTTTTGAATATGTATTATTCTATGTGGTATTTTATTACTGAGTCTTAAAATATTGTTGATATATCAATTCGATATCACGCATTGTAAAACTAGAAAAATAACGGCGGGAAATGAAATCGACTCGTCAATACAAATTAGCTTGAAACTGCAGGAGTTTTAAAGCTTGTTAATTGCCAACGTGCATGGGCTGTACTTCCCGCATGTTGAAAATTTTTTCGCCTTTTTCATACCTTCGACAGCACAAAACCCTTCATTTTTGCACTGGACACTATACTTTTATTGAGTTTTATATTTGAAAGAACACCTAATAATTTCAAACATATCAAGTTTGTAAAAAATGACATCGTTGGAACCTATGAAAAAATTGATTTTGTAAGAAATTTTGTTCGACTTGAGAAGACTTTTCGTTACAAAATGAAAGTTTTTATTTTTGAAATCAGCATTAAATTTTACTTCAGAAAATTATGGTTTGAATGATTTTTCTTTAATTTTTTTCAATAGTACCAAGCTACCTTTATGGAAGGGAGCCAAGTCAGTTTTCTTTGAGTTATAGTCTTTATATATTTTTTTCACGAGCAGTTTGCTCACAATACAAGCTTTGACAAAATGTGTTTATTCTCGTAACTGCCAACCGAGACTTTACACTTTAGGGGTAAGAAAAAGTGCCATTTTATCAAGCCATTGTAATTAGGGATCAAAGGGAAAACTTGTTAGTTTTTTAGCTATGTATGATATATATGGTTATTCATTTTACAACGGTACAAACGAGAAGTACAACTGATTAGGTAGTTCATATTAGAAATCCGTATGCAGCGTCTAATTATGAATTATACTATAAAATCTAAGCAAACTAAGTCCACCTGCCGTTAGGTAATTTCTGAAACATTAGCATATTTTATAAAAGTACGTGTTAAACCCATATAGTAAAGTGTATCATAATTACCTATATATACGTGAGGGGAAAATTTTCCTTATAATTGGTTGGTTGAATGAATGCATTAGCATATTTTACCTATAAGGCCCATCCTGGACCTCCTTCTACAGGAACGAATTTCAGTTTTATAATTATGACAAACGTATTTTCCTGCCTACACGACAAATGCATTTGTCAGACGAGATAAAATAACTATCAATTACATATAATTTCAAAACTACGACTGAAGAAGACATTACAGTACCAAAATGTTAAGGTTAAGTTCATGATAGTGATAATTGTATTTGGTACTAAGGACCTTATATTTAAGCTTATTTACACACTCTGTTTAATTGCTTTTGAAATGATGTACGTACCCCGCGCCTGGAGTTTTTTATATTTAGTTTGCTCTTAAAGCATTCATCATCAATAATTATTATTCTTTTTGGATGTTACTCCCTAGATTAAGAAACTCCCTTCAACACTGAGCTCGAGGCGTCTTCATAGCCACATTCAAAACTCAAATTACTAGCCTGAAAAACCTAAAAACAAATCTTGATGGAGATAGTTCACTAAAACGGTATCTTTTGAAAACGGATTCGTGTGGTGAGAGTTAAATATTATTATTTTGAGCCTTGGAGACCATCATATGAAGACCAAATAACAAAGGACCTACAGCTTCTTCGTAGTAAAAATAGCTTACGAAGATAAATTATAAATGATTGTTCGCTTTTGTTTCAAAAGTTTACAAAGCTTTCCAATTAAGATATCGACTTAATCCGCTTGTTTATGGCAATATAATCGAATTGGATAAAAAATCTTATTATCAAAAATTTGATTCTGTTGAAGAAAGGTGTACGACATTCCTACAAAAAGGCTAAAATGGCGCGCAATCTTATTTCGATGATTATTGTGTTGCTTGGCGCTATCTACCAAGTACAAGGACGCAAACCTTACAGCAAAGGTCAAGAACTGTTTTACGGCAACTTTAGGAGTAGTCCAAAGGGATTCATCATCAATAAAACTGCTATTTCATTTGTAGCCAATTTGACAACTGACAGTATCCAGGCTTGTCAAATCGAGTGCATCGAACACAAACATTGCCTATCACTCAACCTTATCAACCGACCACCTGTCCTTCTCTGCGAATTGTTCAACTGGACAAGTACAGAGCTCACCAAGCATCTTAGTCCGGAAAGCAATTCGCACTTCATGCAAATCGACGTACGTCATATAAATACTAGTATTATGTTAAAATTTTATTGATTATTGTGTATTATTTATTTCATAAATTTCTTCAGAAATAGAAAACGAGGCAGCGTGCTATGTTGAGTTATGGAGAATGCTTCTCCACCAATCAGAGCGCGCGCTTTGTATGAATTATTTTATAATACCACGTAATGTGTCAGCATCATTAAACCTTAGCTTAACTGAAACACGTCTCGTCCAATCATTCTTGAAATGACCTTTTTGAAAGTATGTCGTTTAACTCTGGAGTTTTTTGATAGAAACAAACTTTATAATTTCTTTGCAGACGATCTGCCGGGTGGATAACCCGTGTAAAAATGGTGGAGAATGCATTGGGAACACAGGTCCGTACAAATACCTTTGTAACTGCACTAATGGATATGCTGGCAGAGATTGCGAGAAAAGTAAGTCAGTTGAAAAAAATCTAAAGTATAATTAGTCAATCAACTTTTTATTAAAAAGTTGATTGACTAATTATACTTAAGATTGTTTTAAAAGTTAAAATTTTTAGTCTGCAAGGCAAGCGTTCTTTTACGGGGCTTGGGATTCCTGTGGGAAAATTACGGACGACGCGCGAGGATTAAAGGCACGAAAAAACAGGGATGACCTTCGATGACCCTGTTTTTGCTCCATTTCTTTTCCCACAGGAATCCCAAATCTAAACGTCCAAAACCTGTATTCAGAGAGAACTCTATTGTTTATGACTAAAAAATGGGCTAATCTGATTCATAAACGACAAATGTCATCACTTCATTCTCCTCAACCAATGAGATGCCTACGTTCGTGGAGGAACGCAGTTTATTTTTCAAACAAGAGCGCTCGTGCGGGAGTGCAGGCTCTCCCTTCTAGCCTCGTGCCCCCTCCCCTCCCCTGAGAGTCTGTAAGCAGGCTAGCTAGGAAAGTAGTGGAAAGTTTTGACATGCACATTTCTTTATTCCATTTAGAATGTATTCTCTTTGACTTTGAAACTGGACGACTAGACGGTTGGACCCTGACAGGAACAGCATTCAATAACCAGCCAACCTACGGAGACAACCCTAAGGCAAGGGGCAGAGAACCTTCAAATCACCAAGGCAACTACTGGATTGGAGGAGCTGAAAATCGACCGAGTCTTTCTCACACACCAGGAGCAATCCAAGGAGACGGCCTTGTGGGAACCATGACGTCATCACCATTCATAATCCAGGGAACAAAAATCAAGTTTCTTATTGGAGGAGGTGCTAATACTAATAATGAACGTGTTGAACTTTTGATTGATGGAAAGGCCGTCCTTCAAGCAACAGGCGCCAATTCTGAAACTATGTCACAAAAAGTATGGGACGTGGCAAACTATCGTGGAAAAGTTGCTCAGTTGCGTATCGTTGATAGCTCAAACGGTGAGTGGGCTCACATCAATGCCGATCATTTTGAGGAAAGTGCTTGTACTGAGTAAAACACTGAAACACTGACCACATCAGTGCTGTGATATCTATAAGTGCCGTATCGTTATCACAGTAACACGATAACTGCCGGTAGACATACAATATATAATTACATATATCATTTATCTGATATTACGCATGGATAGCAATCAATTATAATACGCTGCATTGGGATTTCTAATATTAACTGCCTAATCAGTTGTACTTCTCGTTTGTACTGTTGTAAAATGAATAAATATATATCTCATACATAGCTAAGGGACTGTGCAATATTTATCTGGAGGGGTGGGGGTGGGGGGGTCTAAAATCAGCAAAATAGGCCTTAAGATGAAGTTAAGCCCCCCCTGTACTAAATGTAGAATAGCTTCCTAACCCCCTCCCTTTTAAGATGAAATAACTAAAAACCACCCCCCCCCCTCCTCCAACACACACACACACACACGCAAAGGTATAGGGGACCCTGCTTTTTGTTCATAAATTATGCGATCCTTCAAATTCTTCCAATCCACACAGGCAAGTCATATAATAAAATCTAAACAAACTCAACATCCACCTGCCGTTAGGTAATTTCTGAAACATTAACATATTTTATAAAAGAACGTGTTTAATCCATATAGTAAAGTGTATCATATTATTCTGTTGCTAATTCTTGGGTTACATGTGACGTCACGGCAGCCATCTTGGATGAACTTCAACAAAAGATTTCTCATTAGCGTTTATTGTTTGTTCATCCAACATGGCTACCGCTTCATTGTTTTTGGATTCCCGAAGGTATGGATGCAACCCAGCAATTGACTTAAATGCACAAACATTAACCCGGCATTTCAAAACATACAAGCTGAGTGTTACGGCGGAAACTCTATCGCCTACAATAACTCTCTGTCTATTTAACAAATACACTAAAGCTGACTCTCGACTCAACGAACTCTCACTCAACTTCTAACTAACTCTCTACATGCACTAACTGACTCTCAGCGCGCGCGGAAATTACAAATAAGTTGACGATTACTTAACTACAGAACTGCTGTAAGTTTAGAAAATTCTAGAAAGTCCAAGACTAAAGGCCTTAATGTTCAATAAATGTTCAATGTTCAAAATACATAAATGTTCACCAAATGGTTTCTTTTAACACTAAGACTTAAATGAACATTGGGAAATCTGTTAATGAGATTGCATTAGCATATTTTACCTATGAGATTGCATTAGCATATTTTACCTATAAGGCCCACCCTGGACATCCTTCTACAGGAACAAATTTCAGATTTACACACTCACACGGTTTGCTTTTGAAATGATGTACGTACCGCCTGCAGTTGGTTGGGCACAAGTTATTTAGGTTGCTCTTAGAGCCTGTATTCAATTACCACATCAATAATTGTTATTCTTTTTGGATGTTACTCCCTAGAAACTCCCCTATACACTGAGGCATTCTCATATAGTAGCCACATCGAAAACTCAAATTCGCTAGAAAAACCTAAAAACACATGTACAAATCTTGAAATAGTCCACTAATTAAAACGGCATCTTTTGAAAACGGATTCGTGTAGTGTGAGTTAAATGTTATTATTTTGAGCCTTGGAGACCATCATATGAAGACCAAATAACAAAGGACCTACAGCTTCTTCGTAGTAAAAATAGCTTACGAAGATAAATTATAAATGATTTGTTCGCTTTTGTTTCAAAAGTTTAAAAAGCTTTCCAATTAAGATATCGACTTAATCCGCTTGTTTATGGCAATATAATCGAATTGGATAAAAAATCTTATTATCAAAAATTTGATTCTGTTGAAGAAAAAAATACGGTGTACGAAATTCCTACGAAAAAGCTAAAATGGCGCGCAATCTTATTTCAATGATTATTGTGTTGCTTGGCGCTATCTACCAAGTACAAGCAAGCAAACTTTACAGCAAAGATCAAGAACTGTTTTACGGCAACTTCAAGAGTAGTCCAAAGGGATTCATCATCAATAAAACTGCTATTTCATTTGTAGCCAATTTGACAACTGACAGCATCGAGGCTTGTCAAATCGAGTGCATCGAACACGAAGGTTGTCTATCACTCAACCTTATCAACCGACCACCTGTCCTACTCTGCGAATTGTTCAACTGGACAAGTACAGAGTTCACCAAGCATCTTATTCCGGAAAGCAATTCGTACTTCATGCAAATCGACGTACGTATAAATACTAGTATTATGTTAAAATTTTATTGATTATTGTGTATTATTTATTTCATAAATTTCTTCAGAAATAGAAAACGAGGCAGCGTGCTATGTTGAGTTATGGAGAATGCTTCTCCACCAATCAGAGCGCGCGCTTTGTATGAATTATTTTATAATACCACGTAATGTGTCAGCATCATGAAACCTTAGCTACTTAAAGCTATAAAAACACGCATATTAACATGGTAATCATGACGTGATTTTTATTTTAATAATCAAAGCTTCAAGCCGAAAAGTAAATGACTTATTGCACCTGCACATAATCCTATTCGGTCTTAACACGGGCTTAACTGATACACGTCTCGTCCAATCATTCTTGAAATGACCTTTTTGAAAGTATGTCGTTTAATTCTGGAGTTTTTTGATAGAAACAAACTTTATAATTTCTTTGCAGACGATCTGCCGGGTGGATAACCCGTGTAAAAATGGTGGAGAATGCATTGGGAACACAGGTCCGTACAAATACCTGTGTAACTGCACTAATGGATATGCAGGCAGAGATTGCGAGAAAAGTAAGTCAGTTGAAAAAAATCTTAAGTATAGTTAGTAGTAATTAAAGTGATAAAAAGTATAATTAGTCAATAAACTTTTAGTCTGAAAAGCAGGCGCCCTTTTACGGGGCTTGGGATTCCTGTGGGAAAATTACGGACGCGCGAGGCTGAAAGGGTCTAAAAGGCACGAAAAAACAGGAATAACCTTCGATGACCCTGTTTTTGCTCTATTTCTTTTCCCACAGGAATCCCAAATCTCTAAATTAAACGTCCAAAACCTGTATTCAGAGAGACCTCTATTGTTTATGACTAAAAAATGGGCTAATCTGATTCATTTTAAACGACAAATGTCATCACTTCATTCTCCTCAACCAATCAGATGCCTGCTTTCATGGACGAACGCAGTTCAGTTTTCAAACAAGAGTGCTGGTGCGGGAGTGCAGGCTCTCCCTTCTCGTGCCCCCTCCCCTCCTCTGAGAGTCTGTAAGCAGGCTAGCTAGGAAAGTAGTGGAAAGTTTTGACATGCACATTTCTTTATTCCATTTAGAATGTATTCTCTTTGACTTTGAAACTGGACGACTAGACGGTTGGACCCTGACAGGAACAGCATTCAATAACCAGCCAACCTACGGAGACAACCCTAAGGCAAGGGGCAGAGAACCTTCAAATCACCAAGGCAACTACTGGATTGGAGGAGCTGAAAATCGACCCAATCCTTCTCACACACCAGGAGCAATCCAAGGAGACGGCCTTGTGGGAACCATGACGTCACCACCGTTCATAATCCAGGGAACAAAAATCAAGTTTCTTATTGGAGGAGGTGCTAATACTAATAATGAACGTGTTGAACTTTTGATTGATGGAAAGGCCGTCCTTCAAGCAACAGGCGCCAATTCTGAAACTATGTCACAAAAAGTATGGGACGTGGCAAACTATCGTGGAAAAGTTGCTCAGTTGCGTATCGTTGATAGCTCAAACGGTGAGTGGGCTCACATCAATGCCGATCATTTTGAGGAAAGTGCTTGTACTGAGTAAAACACTGAAACACTGACCACATCAGTGCTGTGATATCTATAAGTGCCGTATCGTTATCACAGTAACACGATAACTGCCGGTAGACATACAATATATAATTACATATATCATTTATCTGATATTACGCATGGATAGCAATCAATTATAATACGCTGCATTGGGATTTCTAATATTAACTGCCTAATCAGTTGTACTTCTCGTTTGTACTGTTGTAAAATGAATAAATATATATCTCATACATAGCTAAGGGACTGTGCAATATTTATCTGGAGGGGTGGGGGTGGGGGGGTCTAAAATCAGCAAAATAGGCCTTAAGATGAAGTTAAGCCCCCCCTGTACTAAATGTAGAATAGCTTCCTACCCCCCTCCCTTTTAAGATGAAATAACTAAAAACCACCCCCCCCCCCCCCCCTCCTCCAACACACACACTCACACACGCAAAGGTATAGGGGACCCTGCTTTTTGTTCATAAATTATGCGATCCTTCAAATTCTTCCAATCCACACAGGCAAGTCATATAATAAAATCTAAACAAACTCAACATCCACCTGCCGTTAGGTAATTTCTGAAACATTAACATATTTTATAAAAGAACGTGTTTAATCCATATAGTAAAGTGTATCATATTATTCTGTTGCTAATTCTTGGGTTACATGTGACGTCACGGCAGCCATCTTGGATGAACTTCAACAAAAGATTTCTCATTAGCGTTTATTGTTTGTTCATCCAACATGGCTACCGCTTCATTGTTTTTGGATTCCCGAAGGTATGGATGCAACCCAGCAATTGACTTAAATGCACAAACATTAACCCGGCATTTCAAAACATACAAGCTGAGTGTTACGGCGGAAACTCTACCGCCTACAATAACTCTCTGTCTATTTAACAAATACACTAAAGCTGACTCTCGACTCAACGAACTCTCACTCAACTTCTAACTAACTCTCTACATGCACTAACTGACTCTCAGCGCGCGCGGAAATTACAAATAAGTTGACGATTACTTAACTACAGAACTGCTGTAAGTTTAGAAAATTCTAGAAAGTCCAAGACTAAAGGCCTTAATGTTCAATAAATGTTCAATGTTCAAAATACATAAATGTTCACCAAATGGTTTCTTTTAACACTAAGACTTAAATGAACATTGGGAAATCTGTTAATGAGATTGCATTAGCATATTTTACCTATGAGATTGCATTAGCATATTTTACCTATAAGGCCCACCCTGGACATCCTTCTACAGGAACAAATTTCAGATTTACACACTCACACGGTTTGCTTTTGAAATGATGTACGTACCGCCTGCAGTTGGTTGGGCACAAGTTATTTAGGTTGCTCTTAGAGCCTGTATTCAATTACCACATCAATAATTGTTATTCTTTTTGGATGTTACTCCCTAGAAACTCCCCTATACACTGAGGCATTCTCATATAGTAGCCACATCGAAAACTCAAATTCGCTAGAAAAACCTAAAAACACATGTACAAATCTTGAAATAGTCCACTAATTAAAACGGCATCTTTTGAAAACGGATTCGTGTAGTGTGAGTTAAATGTTATTATTTTGAGCCTTGGAGACCATCATATGAAGACCAAATAACAAAGGACCTACAGCTTCTTCGTAGTAAAAATAGCTTACGAAGATAAATTATAAATGATTTGTTCGCTTTTGTTTCAAAAGTTTAAAAAGCTTTCCAATTAAGATATCGACTTAATCCGCTTGTTTATGGCAATATAATCGAATTGGATAAAAAATCTTATTATCAAAAATTTGATTCTGTTGAAGAAAGGTGTACGACATTCCTACAAAAAGGCTAAAATGGCGCGCAATCTTATTTCGATGATTATTGTGTTGCTTGGCGCTATCTACCAAGTACAAGGACGCAAACCTTACAGCAAAGGTCAAGAACTGTTTTACGGCAACTTTAGGAGTAGTCCAAAGGGATTCATCATCAATAAAACTGCTACTTCATTTGTAGCCAATTTGACAACTGACAGTATCCAGGCTTGTCAAATCGAGTGCATCGAACACAAACATTGCCTATCACTCAACCTTATCAACCGACCACCTGTCCTTCTCTGCGAATTGTTCAACTGGACAAGTACAGAGCTCACCAAGCATCTTAGTCCGGAAAGCAATTCGCACTTCATGCAAATCGACGTACGTCATATAAATACTAGTATTATGTTAAAATTTTATTGATTATTGTGTATTATTTATTTCATAAATTTCTTCAGAAATAGAAAACGAGGCAGCGTGCTATGTTGAGTTATGGAGAATGCTTCTCCACCAATCAGAGCGCGCGCTTTGTATGAATTATTTTATAATACCACGTAATGTGTCAGCATCATTAAACCTTAGCTTAACTGAAACACGTCTCGTCCAATCATTCTTGAAATGACCTTTTTGAAAGTATGTCGTTTAACTCTGGAGTTTTTTGATAGAAACAAACTTTATAATTTCTTTGCAGACGATCTGCCGGGTGGATAACCCGTGTAAAAATGGTGGAGAATGCATTGGGAACACAGGTCCGTACAAATACCTTTGTAACTGCACTAATGGATATGCTGGCAGAGATTGCGAGAAAAGTAAGTCAGTTGAAAAAAATCTAAAGTATAATTAGTCAATCAACTTTTTATTAAAAAGTTGATTGACTAATTATACTTAAGATTGTTTTAAAAGTTAAAATTTTTAGTCTGCAAGGCAAGCGTTCTTTTACGGGGCTTGGGATTCCTGTGGGAAAATTACGGACGACGCGCGAGGATTAAAGGCACGAAAAAACAGGGATGACCTTCGATGACCCTGTTTTTGCTCCATTTCTTTTCCCACAGGAATCCCAAATCTAAACGTCCAAAACCTGTATTCAGAGAGAACTCTATTGTTTATGACTAAAAAATGGGCTAATCTGATTCATTTTAAACGACAAATGTCATCACTTCATTCTCCTCAACCAATGAGATGCCTACGTTCGTGGAGGAACGCAGTTTATTTTTCAAACAAGAGCGCTGGTGCGGGAGTGCAGGCTCTCCCTTCTAGCCTCGTGCCCCCTCCCCTCCCCTGAGAGTCTGTAAGCAGGCTAGCTAGGAAAGTAGTGGAAAGTTTTGACATGCACATTTCTTTATTCCATTTAGAATGTATTCTCTTTGACTTTGAAACTGGACGACTAGACGGTTGGACCCTGACAGGAACAGCATTCAATAACCAGCCAACCTACGGAGACAACCCTAAGGCAAGGGGCTGAGAACCTTCAAATCACCAAGGCAACTACTGGATTGGAGGAGCTGAAAATCGACCGAGTCTTTCTCACACACCAGGAGCAATCCAAGGAGACGGCCTTGTGGGAACCATGACGTCATCACCATTCATAATCCAGGGAACAAAAATCAAGTTTCTTATTGGAGGAGGTGCTAATACTAATAATGAACGTGTTGAACTTTTGATTGATGGAAAGGCCGTCCTTCAAGCAACAGGCGCCAATTCTGAAACTATGTCACAAAAAGTATGGGACGTGGCAAACTATCGTGGAAAAGTTGCTCAGTTGCGTATCGTTGATAGCTCAAACGGTGAGTGGGCTCACATCAATGCCGATCATTTTGAGGAAAGTGCTTGTACTGAGTAAAACACTGAAACACTGACCACATCAGTGCTGTGATATCTATAAGTGCCGTATCGTTATCACAGTAATACGATAACTGCCGGTAGACATACAATATATAATTACATATATCATTTATCTGATATTACGCATGGATAGCAATCAATTATAATACGCTGCATTGGGATTTCTAATATTAACTGCCTAATCAGTTGTACTTCTCGTTTGTACTGTTGTAAAACGAATAAATATATATCTCATACATAGCTAAGGGACTGTGCAATATTTATCTGGAGGGGTGGGGATGGGGGGTCTAAAATCAGCAAAATAGGCCTTAAGATGAAGTTAAGCCCCCCCTGTACTAAATGTAGAATAGCTTCCTACCCCCCTCCCTTTTAAGATGAAATAACTACCAACCACCCCCCCCCCCCCCCCTCCTCCAACACACACACACACACACGCAAAGGTATAGGGGACCCTGCTTTTTGTTCATAAATTATGCGATCCTTCAAATTCTTCCAATCCACACAGGCAAGTCATATAATAAAATCTAAACAAACTCAACATCCACCTGCCGTTAGGTAATTTCTGAAACATTAACATATTTTATAAAAGAACGTGTTTAATCCATATAGTAAAGTGTATCATATTATTCTGTTGCTAATTCTTGGGTTACATGTGACGTCACGGCAGCCATCTTGGATGAACTTCAACAAAAGATTTCTCATTAGCGTTTATTGTTTGTTCATCCAACATGGCTACCGCTTCATTGTTTTTGGATTCCCGAAGTTATGGATGCAACCCAGCAATTGACTTAAATGCACAAACATTAACCTGGCATTTCAAAACATACAAGCTGAGTGTTACGGCGGAAACTCTATCGCCTACAATAACTCTCTGTCTATTTAACAAATACACTAAAGCTGACTCTCGACTCAACGAACTCTCACTCAACTTCTAACTAACTCTCTACATGCACTAACTGACTCTCAGCGCGCGCGGAAATTACAAATAAGTTGACGATTACTTAACTACAGAACTGCTGTAAGTTTAGAAAATTCTAGAAAGTCCAAGACTAAAGGCCTTAATGTTCAATAAATGTTCAATGTTCAAAATACATAAATGTTCACCAAATGGTTTCTTTTAACACTAAGACTTAAATGAACATTGGGAAATCTGTTAATGAGATTGCATTAGCATATTTTACCTATGAGATTGCATTAGCATATTTTACCTATAAGGCCCACCCTGGACATCCTTCTACAGGAACAAATTTCAGATTTACACACTCACACGGTTTGCTTTTGAAATGATGTACGTACCGCCTGCAGTTGGTTGGGCACAAGTTATTTAGGTTGCTCTTAGAGCCTGTATTCAATTACCACATCAATAATTGTTATTCTTTTTGGATGTTACTCCCTAGAAACTCCCCTATACACTGAGGCATTCTCATATAGTAGCCACATCGAAAACTCAAATTCGCTAGAAAAACCTAAAAACACATGTACAAATCTTGAAATAGTCCACTAATTAAAACGGCATCTTTTGAAAACGGATTCGTGTAGTGTGAGTTAAATGTTATTATTTTGAGCCTTGGAGACCATCATATGAAGACCAAATAACAAAGGACCTACAGCTTCTTCGTAGTAAAAATAGCTTACGAAGATAAATTATAAATGATTTGTTCGCTTTTGTTTCAAAAGTTTAAAAAGCTTTCCAATTAAGATATCGACTTAATCCGCTTGTTTATGGCAATATAATCGAATTGGATAAAAAATCTTATTATCAAAAATTTGATTCTGTTGAAGAAAAAAATACGGTGTACGAAATTCCTACGAAAAGGCTAAAATGGCGCGCAATCTTATTTCAATGATTATTGTGTTGCTTGGCGCTATCTACCAAGTACAAGCAAGCAAACTTTACAGCAAAGATCAAGAACTGTTTTACGGCAACTTCAAGAGTAGTCCAAAGGGATTCATCATCAATAAAACTGCTATTTCATTTGTAGCCAATTTGACAACTGACAGCATCGAGGCTTGTCAAATCGAGTGCATCGAACACGAAGGTTGTCTATCACTCAACCTTATCAACCGACCACCTGTCCTACTCTGCGAATTGTTCAACTGGACAAGTACAGAGTTCACCAAGCATCTTATTCCGGAAAGCAATTCGTACTTCATGCAAATCGACGTACGTATAAATACTAGTATTATGTTAAAATTTTATTGATTATTGTGTATTATTTATTTCATAAATTTCTTCAGAAATAGAAAACGAGGCAGCGTGCTATGTTGAGTTATGGAGAATGCTTCTCCACCAATCAGAGCGCGCGCTTTGTATGAATTATTTTATAATACCACGTAATGTGTCAGCATCATGAAACCTTAGCTACTTAAAGCTATAAAAACACGCATATTAACATGGTAATCATGACGTGATTTTTATTTTAATAATCAAAGCTTCAAGCCGAAAAGTAAATGACTTATTGCACCTGCACATAATCCTATTCGGTCTTAACACGGGCTTAACTGATACACGTCTCGTCCAATCATTCTTGAAATGACCTTTTTGAAAGTATGTCGTTTAATTCTGGAGTTTTTTGATAGAAACAAACTTTATAATTTCTTTGCAGACGATCTGCTGGGTGGATAACCCGTGTAAAAATGGTGGAGAATGCATTGGGAACACAGGTCCGTACAAATACCTGTGTAACTGCACTAATGGATATGCAGGCAGAGATTGCGAGAAAAGTAAGTCAGTTGAAAAAAATCTTAAGTATAGTTAGTAGTAATTAAAGTGATAAAAAGTATAATTAGTCAATAAACTTTTAGTCTGAAAAGCAGGCGCCCTTTTACGGGGCTTGGGATTCCTGTGGGAAAATTACGGACGCGCGAGGCTGAAAGGGTCTAAAAGGCACGAAAAAACAGGAATAACCTTCGATGACCCTGTTTTTGCTCCATTTCTTTTCCCACAGGAATCCCAAATCTCTAAATTAAACGTCCAAAACCTGTATTCAGAGAGACCTCTATTGTTTATGACTAAAAAATGGGCTAATCTGATTCATTTTAAACGACAAATGTCATCACTTCATTCTCCTCAACCAATCAGATGCCTGCTTTCATGGACGAACGCAGTTCAGTTTTCAAACAAGAGTGCTGGTGCGGGAGTGCAGGCTCTCCCTTCTAGCCTCGTGCCCCCTCCCCTCCTCTGAGAGTCTGTAAGCAGGCTAGCTAGGAAAGTAGTGGAAAGTTTTGACATGCACATTTCTTTATTCCATTTAGAATGCATTCTCTTTGACTTTGAAACTGGACGACTAGACGGTTGGACCCTGACAGGAACAGCATTCAATAACCAGCCAACCTACGGAGACAACCCTAAGGCAAGGGGCAGAGAACCTTCAAATCACCAAGGCAACTACTGGATTGGAGGAGCTGAAAATCGACCCAATCCTTCTCACACACCAGGAGCAATCCAAGGAGACGGCCTTGTGGGAACCATGACGTCATCACCATTCATAATCCAGCACGTCGGGCTAGAATGGGTCTGAAATGTTTCATTTAGGGATAATTTTTTTATGTCTAATCGAAATTTCTTGAAACTTAAGGACAAAGAAGAGTTTGCCAAATCTCAAAACTTGTTCGTTTTACTTTTTTGATATTCGACTTTTTTGGCGGGAAAATGACGTCATCATTTTTGCGGGAAAATCGAAACATTGCTGAAAGGAAAATTTTGACTAGCGCATTTGAAAGAGCTGCGGGAAAGGATTTCAGAACTGAAAAAATAATTCAATTGCGATCGCGGAATCAAAAGATATAATTTTATGAATATTCATGAATCCGCCATTTTGTTTCTATTTTTAGAAACAAAATGGCGGATTTATGAATATTCATAAAATCATATCTTTTGATTCTGTGATCGGAATTGAATTATTTTTTCAGTTGTGAAATCCTCTTCTACAGCTCTTTCAAATGCGCTGGTCAAGATTTTCCTTTCAGCAATTTTTCATTTTTTAGGCCAAAATGATGACGTCATTTTCCCGCCAAAAATGACGAAATTCAAAAAAGTAAAACGAACAAGTTTTTAGATTTGACGAACTCTTCCATGTCCCTAAGTTTCAAGAATTTTCGATTAAATACCAAGAAATTTTCCCTAAATGAAACATTTTAGACCCATTCTAGCCCGACGTGCAGGGAACAAAAATCAAGTTTCTTATTGGAGGAGGTGCTAATACTAATAATGAACGTGTTGAACTTTTGATTGATGGAAAGGCCGTCCTTCAAGCAACAGGCGCCAATTCTGAAACTATGTCACAAAAAGTATGGGACGTGGCAAACTATCGTGGAAAAGTTGCTCAGTTGCGTATCGTTGATAGCTCAAACGGTGAGTGGGCTCACATCAATGCCGATCATTTTGAGGAAAGTGCTTGTACTGAGTAAAACACTGAAACACTGACCACATCAGTGCTGTGATATCTATAAGTGCCGTATCGTTATCACAGTAATACGATAACTGCCGGTAGACATACAATATATAATTACATATATCATTTATCTGATATTACGCATGGATAGCAATCAATTATAATACGCTGCATTGGGATTTCTAATATTAACTGCCTAATCAGTTGTACTTCTCGTTTGTACTGTTGTAAAACGAATAAATATATATCTCATACATAGCTAAGGGACTGTGCAATATTTATCTGGAGGGGTGGGGGTGGGGGGGTCTAAAATCAGCAAAATAGGCCTTAAGATGAAGTTAAGCCCCCCCTGTACTAAATGTAGAATAGCTTCCTACCCCCCTCCCTTTTAAGATGAAATAACTACCAACCACCCCCCCCCCCCCCCCCTCCTCCAACACACACACACACACACGCAAAGGTATAGGGGACCCTGCTTTTTGTTCATAAATTATGCGATCCTTCAAATTCTTCCAATCCACACAGGCAAGTCATATAATAAAATCTAAACAAACTCAACATCCACCTGCCGTTAGGTAATTTCTGAAACATTAACATATTTTATAAAAGAACGTGTTTAATCCATATAGTAAAGTGTATCATATTATTCTGTTGCTAATTCTTGGGTTACATGTGACGTCACGGCAGCCATCTTGGATGAACTTCAACAAAAGATTTCTCATTAGCGTTTATTGTTTGTTCATCCAACATGGCTACCGCTTCATTGTTTTTGGATTCCCGAAGTTATGGATGCAACCCAGCAATTGACTTAAATGCACAAACATTAACCTGGCATTTCAAAACATACAAGCTGAGTGTTACGGCGGAAACTCTACCGCCTACAATAACTCTCTGTCTATTTAACTAATATATACACTAAAGCTGACTCTCCACTCGACGAACTCTCACTCCACTTCTAACTAACTTCTCTACAGTGACTCTCAGCGCGCGCGAAAATTACAAATAAGTTGACGATTACTTAACTACAGAACTGCTGTAAGTTTAGAAAATTCTAGAAAGTCCAAGACTAAAGGCTTTAATGTTCAATAAATGTTCAATGTTCAAAATACATAAATGTTTACAAATGGTTTCTTTTAACACTAAGACTTAAATGAACATTGGGAAATCTGTTAATGAGACGATTTTAAATAAGCGAGTAGAGGTGGACGCTTCAAGCAGTGAATGAGAGTAATATTCTTGGTATTCAGCGCATTCATAGATAGAACACATGAAAATGCATATATTACTAGTGTACCCAAGAATCATTTCGGTCTTAGCTTCTAGGTTCGATGATTTTAAAAGGATCAATGTTTGTACAAATGGCTATAAACATTGATTGAATGAATGCATTAGCATATTTTACCTACAAGGCCCACCCTCAACCTCCTTGTACAGGAACAAATTTCAGATTTACACACTCACACGGTTTGCTTTTGAAATGATGTACGTACCGCCTGCAGTTGGTTGGGCACAAGTTATTTAGTATTCATTTACAACATCAATAATTGTTATTCTTTTTGGATGTTACTCCCTAGAAACTCCCCTATACACTGAAGCATTCTCATAGCGACATCGAAAACTCAAATTCGCTAGAAAAACCTAAAAACACAAATCTTGAAATAGTCCACTAATTAAAACGGCATATTTTGATAACGGATTCGTGTAGTGTGAGTTAAATGTTATTATTTTGAGCCATGGAGACCATCATATGAAGACCAAATAACAAAGGACCTACAGCTTCTTCGTAGTAAAAATAGCTTACGAAGATAAATTATAAATGATTGTTCGCTTTTGTTTCAAAAGTTTAAAAAGTTTTCCAATTAAGATATCGACTTAATCCGCTTGTTTATGGCAATATAATCGAATTGGTTAAAAAATCTTATTATCAAAAGTTTGATTCCGTTGAAGAAAAAAAAAGGTGTACGAAATTCCTACAAAAAGGCTCAAATGGCGCGCAATCTTATTTCAATGATTATTGTGTTGCTTGGCGCTATCTACCAAGTACAAGCACGCAAACTTTACAGCAAAGATCAAGAACTGTTTTACGGCAACTTCAAGAGTAGTCCAAAGGGATTCATCATCAATAAAACTGCTGTTTCATTTGTAGCCAATTTGACAACTGACAGCATCGAGGCTTGTCAAATCGAGTGCATCGAACACGAAGGTTGCCTATCACTCAACCTTATCAACCGACCACCTGTCCTACTTTGCGAATTGTTCAACTGGACGAGTACAGAGTTCACCAAGCATCTTATTCCGGAAAGCAATTCGTACTTCATGCAAATGGCCGTACGTACAATTACTAGTATTATGTTCAGATTTTATTAATTATAGTGTATCATTTATTGCATGAATTGCTTCATACAACGTAATGGGTCAGCATCATTACTATCATTAAACCTTAGCTATTCTAAATCGGAAGACATGTTCAGGCTTATAAATTACTAGCAAGTAGACTAACTGAAAGGAGTGTCGAAGAATCTTCGGATTTGGTCTTGATTTCTAACATCGGCAATGAATGTTCGTACTTTTTAAGGGAGGACTAAAGGTGATGTTACACGGGTCGATTCGCAACAGCGATTTTCCGCGCAACACTTGGTCAGGTTGATAATATTGCGCTAAACATTTTAAAATTTATATCAAACATTTGCGACTTGTTCACTAAGCAAAACTATTGCGAAAAATAGTTGCGTTTTGTATTTTTCACGGCATAAACTCTACGGGCAACATTAGCCTCCTCCGCAGGCAACTCCTTATCATTCCTCCTTGGGCTTCCTTTGTAGCGGTTATTTTAACCGCGCGGAGACTGAGAACCACTCTTCTTATCCCTTCTCGCATTTCACCTAAACAGGAAGCCCAACACCCAACACTGAGCAAACAGTGTTGCCTGCGGAGGAGGCTAGGGCAACATTTGTTGCGCGGAAAATCGTTGTTGCCGTGTAACATGACCTTAAAGAGTCGTGTTGATTTTCAGTCAGTGCCAGTTGGTTTATGGCTTTAAAAGCTTCCTTTCGGGTGAGTCGCGAAACTTTTGGACATTGACAACATTGACTGACAAAGTTTTTATAAAACGTCACAAAAAAGGCTACAAGTCAAGTCACACTTTAAAGCTATAAAAACACGCATATTAACATTGATTGCAATTATGACGTCATTTTTATTTTAATAATCAAGACTTGCACCTACCCATAATCCTATTCGGTCTTGTTGCATTCCGGGCTTAACATACACCTCTCATCCGATAACTTCTCCTAAGGTAGTTCAGGACTCATAGATCCAGCAATAAACTTTTGTTCAAACTTTGTCTATTAAAAGAACAACAGGCGAAACTCAAAAATGAAATAAAACAGGGGGGCTACCGTGCTCGTTTTGGAGTTGAGAGGGATATAGTCTTAGGCAGTTTTCTGGTAACTTGGGTAAAAAATAAGATCGTCAAATTTGGGAAAAATTAAATTAATTCAATGAACAGCAACAGGTTTACCTTAAGTTAATTAACAAGAAATTATTACATTTCCTTTAGCTTTTGAAACCATTTTCCTATTGCAAAAACTATTATTGAGGGTACCGTCGTAAAAATGTTAAAATAAGCATTTTTCGCGTTGTTCTTGCCGGCTTTTTCGACAGATAGCATTCGCTAAATTTTAAAGTTCGAACTTTTGCTCCTACTTCACACAGTGTGTAATATCATGCGTGATAAAAAATTGTGAAGCATTTGGTCGACAAAATATTTATTTTTCTTCGCTAAAAGTAGAATTTCTTCGCTTTTCAATCGCTGACTCACTAGTGCCCAGACTTCCCACGGACAAGCAAATGTTCTTAAATGAAAGTGCGCGCGGGAGATGCACAATGGCAAGGGTCTCGAACTACCTTAAAATAACGTTATTTTGACCTTTTCGAAACTATTTCAAGGAGTTTTTTGAATAACAAGACACTTTTTAATTTCTTTGCAGACGATCTGTCAGGTGGATAACCCGTGCAAAAATGGTGGAGAATGCATTGGGAACACAGGTCCGTACAAATACCTGTGTAACTGCACTAATGGATATGCAGGCAGAGATTGTGAGAAAAGTAAGTCAGTTGAAAAAATCTAAAGTAATTAGTCAATCAACTTTTAGTTGCAAAACAGCGTTCTTTTCGGGATTTGGTTTATTTGGGATTCTTAATGCGGGAAAATTACGGACGCTCGAGAATAGCCGTTTAACAAGATACAGTTGAGTGAATCCTGTACCAACTAAAGCTTCGTTTCGTTACACTAGCTGTTTATATATTTTGTTATCATTTAAATTATATATTTTTTAATTAGCGACTAAAGCTGCTTTATTGGCAATCGGCATTACCTCACTACAACCATGTTTATGCTTAAGTTAATTTAACATAATATCCATAAGAAATTATTATTTGTAAATGTCCTTACTGCTTCTGCTTCTGCTTCTGCTTCTGCTTCTGCTTCTGCTTCTGCTTCTGCTTCTGCTTCTGCTTCTGCTTCTGCTTCTGCTTCTGCTTCTGCTTCTGCTTCTGTACACTATAGTATGCACTGAAACCGAGACTTTGGCTAGTACAAGAATCACTCATCTGTATCTTGTGAAAAGGCTATTGAAGGCGAAAAAAAGAAAAAAAAAAAAAAACAGGGATGACCTTGGTTTTTGCTCCAATTCCCGCGCGTCCTCATTTTCCCACAAGAATCCCAAATCTCTAATAATCGAAAACAACGCCTGCTTTGCAGAGTAATCATCTTTGCTCTAAATAAAACGTTTTTAATGATAAAAAAAAGAATTATTCATATAAAAGCAAAAAAAAAAAAAAGGTTAAATAGTGATATGTTCCAATGTAAAATGTTATGGACTATTTACCTTATCGCCATGGTAAACCCTTTTCCTTCGTTTTTTTGGCATGCTAAAAGAGAACCGGTAAAATATAGTTTTAGAACCGAATCAAACAGATCGAAAATGATATTATAGGTTTTCTAATACTTGTAACAATTTTCTTAGTTTAGCCAAAAAAAAAAGAGACTAAAAACAAACAAATAAACGATCAAAAAACCTTTTGTAGGAAGGCTAGGAAAAACGTAGAGGGAAGTCTTGACATGTACATTTTTTACTTCTCTTTAGAATGCATTCTCTTTGACTTTGAAAGTGGACGACTAGACGGTTGGACCCTGACAGGAACAGCATTCAATAATCAACCAACCTACGGAGACAATCCTAAGGCAAGGAACGCAGGATCTTCAAATCACCAAGGCATTTGGTGGATTGGAACATTTGAAAATCGACCCAGTCCTTCTCACACACCAGGAGCAGTGCAAGGAGACGGCCCAATAGGAACCATGACGTCACCACCGTTCATAATCCAGGGAACAAAAATCAAGTTTCTTATTGGAGGAGGTGCTAATATTGCTTCTGATCGCGTTCAGCTGTTGATTGATGGAAAGGTCGTCCATCAAGCAACAGGCGCCAATACTGAAACTATGTCACAAAAAGTATGGGACGTGGCAAACTATCGTGGAAAAGTTGCTCAGTTGCGTATCGTTGATAGCTCAAACGGAGTGTGGGCTCACATCAATGCCGATCATTTTGAGGACAGTATTTGTACTGAGTAAAACACTGAAATACAGCTGTTTTCGTATGAGTGTGAAACGGACCGCACCGTGCCGTGACCGTGTGAATGCCGTGATGTCGACACAGGTGAAAAACGCATTGCGCACACTCGGAAGTTTTAAACAAAACCATTGGAGGTTTAGTAAACCTTGAAAGTTAAAGCTGTCCGTTAAAAGTTTGTGTTTATCTTTTCCTAAAAGATTGCTTTAGTTGTTCTCTTTCTCTGGTCAAATAATACACATGAAATTCGCATAATACACGACAGTTGAATCGACGGTACTTTTATTTGTAAATACGAACGCGTCCACGAATTCCCGCCGAAGTTTCGATCATGCGCAGTGCGTTTTTCACTCATGTCCGTGATGTCTATAAAAACACTCAAAATTCCGGCCGATACCGTGCCTGCTGCGGCCGTATCGTATTCACAGTAACACAAAAACTGCTGTAGACAATTATTGCACATATCATTATTTATCTAATATTACACATGGTTAGCAATAGTCCAGTTGCGAGATATGCTTCACTTATGCAAAGGACTCAGAACGAGGCTACGTGCTAAAACGTTCGTTTTGTTACGAATGAGTGAGCTTTATGCACGTAGCCTCGTCTTGATACTTTTGTATGTGGCAAGTGAAGTGTATCTCGGAAGTCGGCTATTTAGTTGTTTGGGAAGAATTTGAAGGATCGCATGATTTTGGCACAAAAGGAATCACTAATTAATTTTCGTCATTAAAAGAGGGGAGAAAGTCAGTTTTCTGTAGGGAAAAGTAAAGTAATCGTTTTACTTCTAATTTGGAATTTTTTCTTACAAGACAGTTTGCTCACAATGAGTTTTGACCAAAAAAAAAATCATTATTTGACAATGTGACTTGATTGCTTTCGTTCGGCCTTTTTTGGACGGGACCCATCTTATCTGCAAATCGCGATCATTGATACTGATATTTTTATGGTTAAGGTAATGGGCTCGCGCGAGTTTTTATCGACGAATTTTTCTATAAATCATTATGTAGATTGTTTTTGAGTTGGGAACATCAAATCAATAAAGAAAATGGGGGGTCACGGTGCTAGTTTTGGTACTATGATAATTGGCAGGTCCGGACGGTTGAGGGTTATCTTACGATGTGTAGCTCCGGCTACTTGATATACCCCCTCTTCCATAAACTTGACTTAATTAATAAAAATAATAATAATAATAATTGGCATATTACACGTGCACGTGCAACTATAGTGCACCCCCCCCCCCTAGTTACGCCCCTGACACCCCTATGGTAACAGCGTTACCATAGATATTTGAGTAAAAACTAGGCACTCTCTATTGTTCTGAGGATTTCGCTCGTTCTGAGGATATATAGCTATTTCAATTAACTTTGTCGCTGAAAAAAGCCTAAAGGCTAAGCATTTCAAATATCTTTTGTGTACTAACAAACTTCTCTGTAAGCTATCTGAGAAATTAAGGAATATGTTTCCAAGTTGTAGAATTTGCAAGCATACAGTGAGTTTTGTATTGTAATGATGTCACGGTGATAATATTTCACGATTCCGCTCTCAAAGCTTTAGGCTTTAGGCTTTTTTCAGCGACAACGTTAAATGAATTAGCTATATCATCTGTACAAAGAGAACGTTCAGGAAGAACGTTATTTTTTTTGTATTAAAATATATTATCCCATAATAAACGTATAAAACAATAGCCCCAAAAAATTAAATCAAATTTCTAATTTGCCACTACATCCCCCACGTAGGAATTTGTAATACTAAAACTAAAACTTTCACATCTCATATATATATTTCCTTGTTGGTTAGTTTTGTTATATCATTGATCTTATTACATCAACCAATACTAATTTTGATACCAAGCTTTCGGGCCTATGGCCCATCTACACTGTTGATTCATTTACCCTGATCAAAGTTAATAGAGCGAAATGGTTAAGAAACCCATTGTTCTATCTTTTTGTTCACTTTTTCCAACCGCAACCGTGCACAAAACAAAAGCATTCCTACATATATTAGACAATCAGCCAATGAAAACGTTTGGGTCAGGTCAGGCAAGCATAATAAACAAAAGATTGTGCACGGTCAAGGCCTTACTCAACATCCATGTTTGCTTCTTTGTCAGTCCTTTTGATGTTTGCCGAGTTTCCAAACCATTCGGCTCTATTAACTTTGCCCTAATGATGGGCCATAGACCCGAAAGCTTTGCATTAGAATTAATTAGTACTGGTTGATGTAACAAGATCAATGATATAAGATTTTCATGTTTTAAGCAATGAGGGTTTTGAATTTTGAGCAATTTCACGATTTTCACGTTTCTTCATCTCATGCCGTTTAATTCAACTAGTTCTTACTCGGAGTATGCTAAGGGGGGCTGTTTATATAAAAGCTAACTAGCTGGAATAAAAGCTGCTAGCTGGAATATAACTCTTTTCTTTTTTTTTTTTTTTTTTTTTTTGGGGGGGGGGGGAGGGGACACAAAACAAAAGTGTTATCCCGGCTAGCAGGGACCTTCATATAAACAGACCCTTAAACAGTTTCACTGCGTCAAGTCACTATATAACTGTCAGCGCGCAGCAATCATGTTATTTTCTTTCTTTTTTCACATTATTGAGCTACAAATTGCACTGCATTTATTTCAAGAAAGTTGAATTGATATGTAAATGTAAATCCTTTGAATTTCGAATTAAAAGTAGGTTAGAAACTAAAATTGCAGAAGAGAATAAATAATTCATTACAGAGTATGCGCAATTAGTATATTTCAAGAACAGATGTTCCAAGTGCGACTTTTCTTTCTGCTATAAAATAGCATGGATTTTACGTTGAGTTTGTTTATCCTCTTCGCAGTATCCTCCATCCAAAATCAACAAGTTAAAACTCAGTTTCTTAACAAGAAGAGCGAGCTTCAGTTCGGTAATTTTCTAAAAAGTCCAGAGGGACATAAAGTCAA
The DNA here is from genome assembly GCA_029948255.1 of Telmatactis stephensoni. Classification (NCBI taxonomy): domain Eukaryota; kingdom Metazoa; phylum Cnidaria; class Anthozoa; order Actiniaria; family Isophelliidae; genus Telmatactis; species Telmatactis stephensoni. Next base: position 71,517 of record JALIZF010001895.1, read on the forward strand.
GAAAAATGGAAGTCTTATCTCTACAATCACGGCGAAGAGTGAAGACTATTGCTTAATAGAGTGTGTACTTAATCCAAAATGCTTCTCCCTCAACATTGTTCCTTTAGGGGACTCAACGCTCCAGTGTGAGCTTCTAAACGGGTCCGGGATGAACATCAGTAAATACCTCGTTGAGGACAGCAAGTCATATTACATTCAATTACAGGTACTGTACTCGAGTTTATCAAACTCATTAATAATTCATTAGAAAACACAATGGAAATCACTACCGGAACGTAGATCTTTATATCGGATAAAGATTTTTGTGTATTTGCATAAACTTTAACTTGGATTTTCTAAGTCAAAAGTAGTCAAACTTGGAAAATTCTGGTCCAATATGATAATTGACAACTAGACGTTTGATAAGTAATATAAAGAACTCGAGAGCGTGTTATATCGGGTCTAAAGATCCTCGCCTTCGGCTCGGATCTTTATCCACCGATATAACACGCTCTCTCGTTCTTTATACATTACGTATAAAGCTGCCAAATTATCTTTTCACTGTAATAAAGCTGTCAAAGCTGTCATAACTAGAAGAGAGAAAAATCGTTTTTGAGATCAAGAGTTTTCGCGACTTGATTCCTTGCGTTTTTGTTCCGTAAAAAGTAGTAAATATAATTAATGCTTTAACTTAGTTTTTAAACAGTTTGTTGTTGCTATTTGTGCTGAATTTTGACTTCTAAGACCATTTAGTACGTACAGAACCTGCATTAATTGAAAGCACTATGGAAAATATTAAGCCATGGTTCCATAAATTATGTGGAATTATTTTATAGTGTTCAAAATTTTGAGTAATTTGTGTTGAAAAAGGAGAGTAGAGTTTCCATCGATACACATTATTGTCGAAAAGGCAAATATTTCAACAGTTTAATTTGTAATGTTGTGTTCGTAAAGTAATGTTTCTACCGCAACAGATGGAAATCAGCAAATTGAAATTAAAAATAACGAATGGGTAAAATGGGCGCTCATTAACTGTTAATATAATCAATATTTTGTCAATGAAGCGCGCTTAATTCACTCACTAATCAAGCATGTTAAATATTTTTTCTTCTTTCTTTCATTTCTTTCGTTATTCTTAATTTCAATTTGCTTATTGGCTAGCCGGCCAATTATAAAGAAGGACAAAAACAGTATATTCAGCTTCACAGTACGATGAACTGGTCCTTGTTATCGCCGTTATACATATGTAAACCTAAAGACATAATTATATAATATTTTTCTCCATGATGTACACATAATTCACTCATTAACTAAGTGTTATATTATTGTTTTTCTTCTAACTGACTAGCTATTACCTTTCAATTAAAGTACATAATTTTAGTACCCGCAGATCTTCACTCGCTTCCGTTAATTAGTTGACTTAGAAATATCATAACATACTGAATAATATTTAAAATCCTGTATAGGTTTTATTAAGTATAGTATAAAGAACGAGAGATCGTGTTTTATCGGATATAAAGATCCGAGCCGTAGGCGAGGATCTTTATTACCGATAAAACACGATCTCGAGTTCTTTATACGGCTTAAAAAACTCCAACACATATTAGAGTTGTTCTCTAAAAGAAATTCAAAAATATCTTCATTTTTCTTGGAGAAAATCGAGGTTAAAGTTGATGTAAATTAGGCCGAATCTTTATCAGATATAAAGACACTCGTCACGGTGGCGATTTTCATTGTGTTTGCCTTATGAATTATTAATGAGTTTTTTAAGTAAATATTAGACGATCGTCCTTTTCCTAGTATTAGGTTATACATTCTTTCATTTATTTATTCATTTATAGTTTTTTTAGGGCCTAGATGAAATTAGTTGGTTAGTGCACTGCTTTCTTATGCGAGAGATCCTGAGTTCGATTCCCAGTGATTTAACACTTGTTTCGACTTCTTCCACTCTGTGCAGCTTAAGTAGCTATATAACGCGCCTTCTCCTTCTTCTCCTTCTCGTTCTTTATACATTACTAATACTCTTAAAATGGAGTACTGATGGAGAGGGGGGGAGCGCACCGTCGGCTTCCTGGAGGATTAGAAACGAAAAAGAAAGAATGAATGAATGAAAGAATGAATGTAGAAAACATTGCACACAATAATGTATATAGTATCAAGCTTCTTGGATTACTTGTTTTCACAGACAGTATGTTCATCAAATCCTTGTAAAAATGGTGGAGAATGCATTGTAGAAGCGGGAGGAAACAATTACACATGTAGCTGCACTGCCGGGAAATATGGAGGAAGAAACTGCGAAAAAAGTAAGTTAAAGCAGTGCTTGTTTATCCTGCATGCAAAGCCGTTTTTTGTGTAATAGTTGGAAGCTTGGGATTCCTGTTGGAAATTAAAAGTATTGTCGCGCGAGAACTGGACAAAGAACGCCTACTTAGCGAGCTAGTGCTCGTTGCAGGCGTATGTTCGTTGAAAAAACACGATATCATCCCCACAATGAGGCATAATGATGTCTGAGGCCAACATTTTAAATAACAAGCAAGAGATAGGTAGAAAAAAATTGCAAAAATTGGAGACAACACTCTTGACTTCTGTATGTTTATTCCCATTTAGAATGCATTCTCTTTGACTTTGAAACTGGACGACTAGACGGTTGGACTCTGACAGGAACAGCGTTCAATAACCAGCCAACCTACGGAGACAACCCTACTGCAAGGAACAGAGAACCTTCAAATCACCAAGGCGACTGGTGGATTGGAACATATGAAAATCGACCCAGTCCTTCTCACACACCAGGAGCAGTGCAAGGAGACGGCCCAATGGGAACCATGACGTCACCACCGTTCATAATCCAGGGGACAAAAATCAAGTTTCTTATTGGAGGAGGTGGTAATATTGCTAATGAACGTGTTGAACTTCTGATTGATGGATCGGTCGTTGCCAAGGCAACAGGTGCAAATACCGAGACCATGGCACAGAAATCTTTTAACGTTACTAGTTATCGAGGGCAAATAGCTCAGCTACGTGTTATTGACCATGCGCAAGGAGGCTGGGACCACATCAATGTAGATCATATTGAAGACAGTATTTGCAATGAGTAAAACATTAGGTTTCAGTTGAATTCCATACCTAAAAGTATTCGATTCCTCGATATGCTCATATGTCTTCAACCCAAACAAAGGTATTTGGTATTCAACCAACAGGAGTGAAACTGTCTAGAAATATTTTTCAAGCAAGTACGTGTAGTTTCTCGCATAACATCATTCATTTGTTGCAAGAAGCTCTCACTTCTTCTACTTGAAAAAACTGAATTATGAAAATGATGAAAATAGTTTGACTGGAACTCACAACCGCTGGGATTCACGTCCATGTCTCTCGCTTATGCTTGAGTCACTAGTGTGATCCAGGCACTTACTTCTAATGTAAGAAAGTCGCGCCGTATGTGTAGTGTTTTTGTAATGTTTTGTTTCGTTTCGTTGCGTTTTTTTAATAAATTATTTCCTATTTCTACATCATGTGTGGTCAATTTTTTACCGATCAATCGAACTACAAAAGAATAGACTCGTATATTCAATACAACTCTCATTGTAAAACTGTCCCAATGTTGTGGGCAACTTTGCATGCAACAATAATTGATTTTACAACACTTGATACTAATCTCGCGATCTGATTGGTTGGTTAGAGTGTGTCAATAAGACGGCGCGCGCTCGTTCTATTGCCCCGTTTGAAAAGGATTTTTTAATGACGTCATTTTTATGACGTCAAGAGTGTATCAATAAGAGGACAGACAACTCAAAACCATACAATACAATACAATACAATACAACTTTATTATTTCATCCCTAGGGGTTTTTCAGAAATAATATTACAATCTTCAATTGCTCCACCTGTGCAACCTTGCGCGATATCAGTTGCAACGTTTAGCAAGGAAATAAAAAAAATATAATATTGCCAGTTGCTGACTTCATATTTCTGAGTTATGAACATTTTAAATCTTCTTATGCTAAATTGATGACGTTAAAGGAGGCATCATTTATTATACAACAGCAAGTGATAACATGACGAGTATGCGCGAGCCGCTGGACGGAAGTGGCCTCAATTACGGTTTTAACCCTGGCTTAGGACTACCTCTCTCATAAATAGAGTCGTATGTAGTCTCCCCAAAGTTTTTCGGAGCATTATATTCGAGTGTGTAAGTATGAACAGTTAGAAATTATCCTTTCAAAATTATCCATTTGTCCAAGACAATAGAAGTTGGAGACATGCGCAGATGTTATCACTTCTGCTTTATTATACATAAACGACTCAATCTAAAATACTGGAATGTTTCCATTTGTAAATCAATTCTATAGATAAAACCTGCAGTTTAACAAAAAAATTGGTTATCCAATGGAAGAGCACTTGCTGCAAATACCACATGAAGTAAGTCCAAATGCCTTCTTTGACATCATCTCATTTGCAACTTGAGTTCTAAAAAATTCTTTATGTCGTAAGAATATATGGAATCAATATCAGAAAAAATGTAATTATTTTCACTATACTCTCTAATAAGAATTGATTTTCGAAATAAATAAAATTGCATGTTACACGAAACGGTTTGCAACAACGATTTTCCGCGCAACATTGTTCTCGTGTAACATCATGACGCGCGGGACAGTTTTCTGCGCAATCTGTCTCGGCAGCATGTTGCGAGTTTTTGAATCACCTTCAAAAACCTGAAACAAAATATGACGAATTTTGTTAAAGTTACTTCGTGTAACATCTTTTCCTTCGATTTTCTACGCAACAAAATGGTGGCTGTTAGCGAAGTAAGATAATAACAAGCCAAGAAGTTGTCGCTTTCATCCAAAGGAAACCAATTCTTTGGGAATCAAAAATAAAAGTTTCCAAAAAATATAACCAAAATACACAAACAGAGCTGTCGCACGCGTCACGCATGCCGATGTTGCAAAGAAAATCGCTCCGTGTCACAACCCCTGTCACAACAAAAATGTTTTGTCATAACAATGTTGCGCGGAAAATTGTCGCACGGTTGCAAATCGTCTATCGTACCGCCACCTCTAAGTTATGGATATCAATAAAGCGCGTACCGTTGGCTTTCTTGGTGACCAGCTTTGTGCGGAAGGAACAGCCGACGTTAAATACAATTGCTTCACTGTTCTAGTTATCACTTAATATATAAGTCATTTTTAGAACAAAAAATTGCATCATAGCAGCTTTAAGGCCCTGACACAATAATGACAATGCAACTTTTTTTGTAACATTGTAGGGAACACAGAGTTGCACAGTGTCCACCCCTGCATGTTGTGCTCAACGTTGCTGAACAATTTGCAGAGATAGAACTCGATTATAACCCGGCACGCAACTGTTACATCGCGTGTGCGGGCGTATAGTTTGTTTATTGGGGCCCACAGTAATTGGTTAACCGTTGTGGGTTACCCGCCCCTAGGGGGTAAAGTTTAATAAATAAATAAAAATAAATAAATAGTGACTTACATATATTTTGAAGATTACCTTGCTGGAAAAAGCATTATTCTAAAGTTTTTCCTAAACAAGCGAAGCGATTTTTTTGCTTCCCTCGTTTAGGGGAAGCTAAAGAAAAATCCCTCTGCTGGCAGGATATTTTAAGATATATCCTGCATCTAAAATATCACCGATAACAGTCTTTAATTTCATGCAGAATGTCGGTATATTTTCCATTTGCTCCTCAAGTAGAATTTCATGTTTTTCGCCTTTATTTCTTTATTCTATTTCACATAAATTAAGGAATATAAAACGCGCGCGCATGTCTCTGTTCTGTGATATAAACACGATGGAAGATGTAGAGCAAGAGAAAAGCAAGCTTAGGAACACGAGGCGTAGCCGAGTGTTTCTCTTGCTTTTCGAGTGCTCTACATCTTCCAGAGTGTTTATATCACAGAACAGAGACATAAGCAATCGTTTTATATTGCTTTTATAAAATATTTTCGACGTTTTTTGAGCGAGCCATGTCTCTGTCCTCTGATATAAACATGGTAGCCAGCCAATCAGCGCGCGCGTTATATCTCAAGTATTTTATAAATACATATATAACATAAGCTATTGGCACTTTCTTGTTGTATGTACAATACTTACAATTGTTCTGTATTTCAATTTCTTATTCTACGTATCGCAAATTACAAAACAGATAGATAGATAGATAGGCAGATAGATACAAAATATGCAACTCGGTGACAAACACTAAAACCCTGAATTCACTCATGATGGTTTTATTTATATCAACCTATGAAAAGTTGGCTAATTTATAGTTCGTAGTAGACTTGTTTGACTGCCTAATGTTTTTATTGATGCCAAAGTTGAGGAGGACTGGGGAGGCACGCATGCGTGATATATTTTGCAAGGTTTCAAGAAACACAGACATAGTACATAAGGAAAGGTTTGCAAATTCCGAGGAAAATGTTCAATACATGAATGGAATTGATAACAGCATGTTGTGGCATGAACTGTTATGAACACATGCAAAGATGGACGCACAGCTAAGCGTTGACCACATTACTTTTATAAGAAATATAGCCGAAAATATAATTCATTTTCTCAAATTTGAATATCATAGTAGAATGTACTGATCTGGTGATGAGAGATCGCGCACTTGCGTATTTACCACGCGCCACGTAAGCATGGACACATGCACGCTCGTGCACGCTAGTTAGCCAATCAAAGCGCGCGTTATAAACAACTAGGCATGAATTACTCAGTACAAATACTGTCTTCAACATGGTCTACATTGATGTGGTCCCAGCCTCCTTGCGCATGGTCAATAACACGTAGCTGAGCTATTTGCCCTCGATAACTAGTAACGTTAAAAGATTTCTTTGCCATGGTCTCGGTATTTCCACTTGTTGCCTTAGCAACGACCAATCCACCAATCAGAAGTTACTAACGGCAGTTATCGTGTTACTGTGATAACGATACGGCACCTATATATATTACAGCACTGATGCGGTCAGTGTTTCAGTGTTTTACTCAGTACAAATACTGTCCTCAAAATGATCGGCATTGATGTGACCCCACTCACCATTTGAGTTATCAACGATACGCAATTGAGCAACTTTTCCACAATAGTTTGCAACACCAAAAACTTTTTGTGACATAGTTTCAGTATTGGCGCCTGTTGCTTGATGGACGGCCTTTCCATCAATCAAAAGTTCAACACGTTCATTAGCAATATTAGCACCTCCTCCAATAAGAAACTTGATTTTTGTTCCCTGGATTATGAACGGTGGTGACGTCATGGTTCCTATTGGACCGTCTCCTTGCACTGCTCCTGGTGTGTGAGAAGGACTGGGTCGATTTTCAGCTCCTCCAATCCACCAGTTGCCTTGGTGATTTGAAGGCTGTCCTCTGCTCCTTGCAGTAGGGTTATCGCCGTAGGTTGGCTGGTTATTGAACGCTGTTCCTGTCAGGGTCCAACCGTCTAGTCGTCCAGTTTCAAAGTCAAAGAGAATGCATTCTAAATAAACATACAAACTGTCTTACTGATTACTATCCAATAGTTTTTTTACTGTTTGATTTTCAATCTTATTCTCATTTATTTTTCAATAAAAAGATTGCAATTATAGACGACTTTCAAAAATGGCGGCCTAGTACATGAGAACGAGGCCACAAAGGCTTTGTCACCAGAAAATTAGCGTGGCGAAACTTCTATTTCTATCAAAGATGATGTGTTCCTCTTCCTTTTAAAATAACTATTTTCTGTGCATTTTACAGGATATACTTAGGCTCATTTGATGCCATGATAATTTTGAGGCCTTTCTGGCCTCGTTCTCGTAAACAATGAGCCCGCCATTTTTGAAAGTCGTCTATACTAAACAAGACATGTTTCAGCAGTACCAATTTAAAATTATGTCTAATTACAGAAAGGTTGAAAGCATAAAACAAAAGAGTAACCTGCGTAGTGAGATGTGTAAACAAAACAGGTAAAGAAATTAGCACGACGCCTTACTGATTGAGAATATAGGGTTTTGCATTTGACATTTATGACATATCCTTCTACTTTATTCATACCATACTACTTTCCTTTTCATTAGTATTTTAATTGAATAATTGTGGCATTACGTTTTTTCAATCTCATTTCCATTTATTCTCCTTCTTTATTCATATCATACTATTTTCCTTTTCATTAGTATTTTAGTTAAATATCAAATAATTGTCGCCTTACTTTTTTCACAATTTGGTCCTGCATAGCCTCCAGTGCAATTGCACACGTATTTAAATCTTTCACTGTCTGAGATACACTGTCCGCCATTTTTGCAGGGCTCTTCAAAGCATGAAACCGGCTGCTATTGAAAACAAGTGTTTTACGTGATTAACGGTTGCATTTAAACCCGATTTATACGTCAATCTTTTTACAGCAAGGCACCTTTAAATCTTGGCCAACGGGCAGATTATTTTGGGAACCGGTACATACCCCTATCAGGCCCAATTTGCTGTTCACATGACAATAATTACTGTTATACGAGTGCTGTACCAAAGATTAATGATGGCCCTGTGCGCGCCAAGAGTTTGGAATACCGTGCCATGAAAAGATCTTTGTGTAAATACCGCTTAGAATTAGATAGATTAATTTTGGTTGTAAAAGGTCGGCGCGGTATAGGTTTCCCGCCTTTACAAAAACTGTCGGCTCCAAAATGCGTTATCCCGTGGATAAATAATCAATAATGGTGTATAAATAATTAATTGGTTTACTGGATAACCAATAGCTTGAGCGATTTGCTACTGCAGCTCTGCGGGAGATACACATATGAAAGAGAAATACGGAAACATGAATGATCAACATTAGCTTACAAGGTTCGAATCCAATTAAGATCGAATTGTTTTATTTGTTTATGCCTGTCGTGCATGAAGATTGCGTGCCGAGCAACTCTTACAAACATTGACAAAAATGTTGATTCTTTCCTCGTAGAAAATCTCTAAAACAACTTCTCATCGGCCAGCTGTCTTACGGAACCATCTTCCGCCAACTGAAATTTCAACCAGTTCGTGGGCATTTTTCACGTGCATCTATAGCGCGCGCTAACTTGGCTCAGTGAATCCAAGATGGCGGTCACCTGACTATTTTTTTCGATAATTATTTTCTATCCAATTTTTGAATAAAAGTTTTTATCTGACGTTGAAAAATTAAAACAATAAGACGTTCATTACCGAAAAGGAAAACGTTAAGGTTGGAAAATACACAGTAAAAGGGGGAAATAATTCCACGAGACCGTGCCCAATCCCTGCATGTTGATAACTGAAGCATTGCTTACCAGCTGCATTCGAGTAAAATGGTGAAAATCCTGCGATGACCGCAAATCGTTCTCAAGTCCCTCGCCTTCCTTTTTCCTCAAAAGGTTACACTGATACGAGCCATCAGATCCTGGTTTATCGGCAATGTTAACGGACTTACACTCAGATGAACGCGTGCATTTCAATAAACACTCAAAATCACTTTTTGATGTATCGCTTTTAAAGGTCTCTGCATCAAGAAAACGAAACTCGTGTCGTAAAAAATACGACGAAACGCTCTCTGAGGAGCACATCCTCAAAAAAAGAAAAACCAAGATGCTTGATTTAACTTGATAATTCATGAGAAGACTTTAGTGTCAGAACTTTGACAAAGAGCAATGTGTACAGGAATAGATACCGCCAGGAAGACAACCAAAATGCGCTTATATCTTCCGGCTACCTGGCGCTATCAGAAAATGAGCCATCCAAGCAGGATATCTTAATATCTTAATTTTAATATTTATAGAATGAATGCGGAAACTGAATATTGTGCTTACATTAAAATATGATTATGATAACATCTTGAATAAAAGTGACAGAATATTCGTGTATAAGGCAGTATGCGGCACTTTGATTGATAACAATTTCAATTATAAAGACATTTTAAGCACATCCTCAAAACATAGAAAAACCAAGATGCTTGATTTAATTTGATAATTCATGAGAAAACTTTAGTGTCAGAACTTTGACAAGGAGCAAAATCCAAATTGCGCTTATCTACCCGCCACCTGGCGCTATCAGAAAATGAGCCATTCAAGCAGAATATCTTAAGGTGGCTCGACTGGGTTTTGTTTGAGGCGCACCTCCGCTGTTCGATCGCAAAATGCGTCGCGGCAAAAAACCTAATTTCAAAAAAAAAATCCACAGCAAGTCTAGGGATAGATTAAAGTTTCTTTTAACGTTTAAATCATTTTGATCAGAGTCTTCAATAATTTATAGTGGCGGTATGGCGATTTCCATCAACCTGTTTTTTTTGGAAAAACAAGAGTTTTGTGTACAAAACCGCATTGATTGTTTCATAAAATCTAGATCAAGTTTTGCACTCTTACTCAGCTTCAACGATTTCTATGGAAGCGTTTTCGAATAAAACGCGCTTGAACTTTTACGAATCAAAAAATTGAACAATTCCAAGCATTCAGTTTACTTGGCCGAAAACCTTACTTTTAGGACTCGGAAAAGCTTTTTAGAAGCTCATATTGTCGACACATTCAATAACTGTTCGTTTGGAAAAGTAGAGAGATCGCGCACTTGCGCACTTACCACGCTGTGCGCCACGTAAGCATGGACACATGCACGCTCGTGCACGCTAGCTAGCCAATGAAAGCGCGCGTTATAAACAACTTAGACATGAATTACTCATTGCAAATACTGTCTTCAATATGATCTACATTGATGTGGTCCCAGCCTCCTTGCGCATGGTCAATAACACGTAGCTGAGCTATTTGCCCTCGATAACTAGTAACGTTAAAAGATTTCTTTGCCATGGTCTCGGTATTTCCACTTGTTGCCTTAGCAACGACCAATCCACCAATCAGAAGTTACTAACGGCAGTTATCGTGTTACTGTGATAACGATACGGCACCTATATATATTACAGCACTGATGCGGTCAGTGTTTCAGTGTTTTACTCAGTACAAATACTGTCCTCAAAATGATCGGCATTGATGTGACCCCACTCACCATTTGAGTTATCAACGATACGCAATTGAGCAACTTTTCCACAATAGTTTGCAACATCAAAAACTTTTTGTGACATAGTTTCAGTATTGGCGCCTGTTGCTTGATGGACGGCCTTTCCATCAATCAAAAGTTCAACACGTTCATTAGCAATATTAGCACCTCCTCCAATAAGAAACTTGATTTTTGTTCCCTGGATTATGAACGGTGGTGACGTCATGGTTCCTATTGGACCGTCTCCTTGCACTGCTCCTGGTGTGTGAGAAGGACTGGGTCGATTTTCAGCTCCTCCAATCCACCAGTTGCCTTGGTGATTTGAAGGCTGTCCTCTGCTCCTTGCAGAAGGGTTGTCTCCGTAGGTTGGCTGGTTATTGAACGCTGTTCCTGTCCGGGTCCAACCGTCTAGTCGTCCAGTTTCAAAGTCAAAGAGAATGCATTCTAAATGAGAATAAACATACAAACTGTCTTACTGATTACTATCCAATAGCTAGTTTTCTTACAGTTTGATTTTCATTCTCAAATTCTCTCATTCTCATTTATTTTTCGATAAAATGATTTTAATTTATGTCTAATTACAGAGAGCTTGAAACCATAAAACAAAAGAGTAACATGCGTAGTGAGATGTGTAAACAAAACAGGTAAAGAAATTAGCACGACGCCTTACTGATTGAGAATGGGGTTTTTCCATTTGATATTCATGACATATCCTTCTACTTTATTCATACCATACTACTTTCCTTTACTTTAGTAGTTTTGCTAAATAATTGTAGCCTTACTTTTTTTCACAATACGGTCCTCCATAACCTCGAGTGCAATGATATTTTGAATCTCATTTCCATTTATTTTCCTTTTTTTATTCATACCATACTATTTTCCTTTTCATTAGTATTTTAGTTAAATAATTAAATAATTGTCGCCTTACTTTTTTCACAATAAGGTCCTCCATAACCTCGAGTGCAATGATATCTTGAATCTCATTTTCATTTATTCTCCTTCTTTATTCATACCATACTACTTTTCTTTTCATTAGTATTTGAATTACATAATTGTGGCCTTACTTTTTTATATAGTGAGGTCCCCTCCATAACCTCGAGGATATTTTTAAGGCAAAGGTAAAAGATTCAAAAGGTAACGGTTAAGATAAAGGACTCAATCTCATTCGAGTGCAATGATATATTGAAGGTAAAGGTAAAGGTGAATGTAAAAGACTCAAAAGTTAAAGCTAAAGGTAAATGACTCAATCTCATTTCCATTTATTCTCCTTCTTTATTCATATCATACTATTTTCAATTCCTTTTCATTAGTATTTTAGTTAAATATCAAATAATTGTCGCCTTACTTTTTTCACAATTTGGTCCTGCATAGCCTCCAGTGCAATTGCACACGTATTTAAATCTTTCACTGTCTGAGATACACTGTCCGCCATTTTTGCAGGGTTCTTCAAAGCATGAAACCGGCTCCTATTGAAAACAAGTGTTTTACGTGATTTGCGATTGCATTTAAACCCGATTTATACATCAACCTTTTTACAGCAAGGTACCTCTAAATCTTGGCCAACGGGCAGATTATTTCGGGTACGAGTACATACTCCTATCAGGCCAACAAATTTTCTGTTTACGCGACGATAATTATATAAAATTTTCTGTTATATGAGTGTTGTGCCCAAAATTAATGATGGCCCTGTGCGCCAAGAGTTTGGAGTATCGTGCCATAAAAAGATCTTTGTGTAAATACCGCTTAAGATTAGATATAGCAGTTTTCGTTGAAAAAGGTCGCGGCAAGGCGCGGTAGGTTTCCCATCTATACAAAAACTGTCGGCTCGAAAATGCGTTATTCGGTAGATAAAAAAAATCAACAATAGTCAATTTGTTTACTAGATAACCACTAGCTTGAGCGATTTGCTACTGCAGCTCTGCGGGAGATACATATATGAAAGAGAAATACAGAAATATGAATAATCAACATTGTTTTATTTGTTCAAGCCTTGTCGTGCATGAAGATTGGGTACAAACATTGACAAAAATGTTGATTCTTCCCTCGACTCGAAGAAATCTCTAAAACACTTATTCTCCGGCCGGCTGTACATGTCCTACGGAACCGTCTTCCGCTAACTGAGCTTCCGCTAACTGAAATCTCAACTAGTTCGTGGGTATTTTTCACGTGCATCTTTACTGCGCACGCTATAGCGCGCGCTAATTTGGCTCAGTGAATCCAAGACGGTAATTATTTTCTATCCTATTTTTGAATAAAAGTTTTTATCTGATGTTGGAAAATTAAAACAATAAAAAGTTTATTACCGAAAAGGAAAACGTTAAGGTTGAAAAATACACAGTAAAAGGGGGAAATGATTCCCCGAGATCCAATCCCTCTCGGAATTCAAAATGGCGGCTAAATTGTCAAAGTTTAGTCCTTGCCAACTGAGTTCTTGAATTGCCAACATCTATAACATATGTGTCAAAATAAACAAATTCTAGGTGCAGGTTAATTAATTTCACATGCAGAAGTTTTGGAAAAAATCCACCTTTATGTATGTATGTTTTTTTTCCCAATTCACGCCAAGCAATTTATTCGCATCGCGCTGATCGATGAAAAACCTCATTAAAAAAAATTCACAATTTCTTCTTCAGTCACTCATTTGATCCAGAAATGTTAGGGATAAAACTATTCATGTTCTCATTTGTTTAGAATTGCATTTAGTTTAATTCTATTAAATTTTCGATGCGTTCATTTTATTTCAAGATTTATGTTTCGCCTTTCTTCTCGGAATGCCTTATTTTTTGGGCAAAAAAAGAAAAAGAAAAAGAAAAAAACGAATACAGTGATCCCGATTTTTTTTCATTCTTTCAACAGTAATATAATGCAGTGTGTCCGATGCGTGATTTCTCATTCCAGCTTTCCAACTAAAGATTTGCAGCGCGTAGAAATGACCAGTCCTAGCCAAAACTTTTGAAATACGTTTGTGTTGACCTGAATGCGGAAAATAAACAACAGAATCGATTCGATCAAAAATCCACATCAGTATAATAACGTTACAAGTCATGAACATTGATCTCATGCTAATACATATACCCATGAAAAAGATTTTTACACGGTAAACCAGTGGTTGGTCAATTTCAGGGAGCGCGAGCTGGTCATTTTCTGAAGCAAATGCGTGCTGATAACAAAGTATTGCTTAGGGACGGACCATTAGAAAAGTGATGGGGGGGGGGGGGGGGTGGGGAAAAAGCAAAAAAAAAAATTATTTCCAATAAAAATTTTGAAAAAAAAATATCTGCCGGGACATTTTCTTTAAAAAAATATTCCTGCCAAAGTGAAAAAAAATTCATTTCCACTTTTGGTGGCCAAAAAAAAATTTATGCCAATCCCAAACTCCCCCCCCCCCCCCCCCCATCACTTTTCTAATGGTCCGTCCCTTACCATTCGAGTAAAATGGTGAAAATCCTGCGATGACCGCAAATCGTTCTCAAGTCCCTCGCCTTCCTTTTTCCTCAACAGGTTACACTGATACAAGCCATCAAATCCTGGTTTATCGGCAATGTTAACGGACTTACACTCAGATGAATGCTTGCATTTCAATAAACACTCAAAATCACTTTTTGATTTATCAATTTTAAAGGTCTCTGCATCAAGAACGCGAAACTCGTGTCGCAAAAAATACGACGAAACGCTCTCTGAGGAGCACATCCTCAAAAAAAGAAAAACGAAGATGCTTGATTTAACTTGATAATTCATGAGAAAACTTTAGTGTCAGAACTTTGACAAAGAGCAATGTGGAGGAATAGATAACGTCAGGAAGAAAACCAAAATGCGCTTATCTACCGGCCACCAGGCGCTATCAGAAAATGAGCCATCCAAGTAGGATATCTTAATATCTTAATTTTAATATTCATATATAATCAATGCGAAATCTGAATATTGTGCTTACATTAAAATATGATTATGATAACATCTTGAATGAAAGTGACAGAATATTCGTGTATAGGGCAGTATGCAGCACTTTGATTGATAACAATTTCAATTATAAAGACATTTTAATTAAATATCGAGCGATTTCTGTCAATATACTAAATCAAGCACCTTTTCGTTTCTTAGCAACTTATGAAAAACATATTCTGAATATTCAATAATGACATATTCAGTGTAAATATGGTATTGGATAATGACTGTTACCAGATTTGTTTAGTCTGAGTGCTAGTCAAGTAATCCTTTTGAAAAAAATGACACAAATGATCTTAAAAGTATTGTACAAATTTGATAATGATTTTAAGAAAATCGATTTCTTACATGCAGCCAGTATGCCAATATATAATGCAATTACTGCACTCAACTGGGATTTGAATATGGGTTTTCCTCACCCGTAATATACAATGTAATATTATATGTATAATATATATGATCATTATCATATAATATTATATTATATGGGGAGTTAATCATTACAAAAATAAATGCGTTTTCTTTTTACAGAGAACAAAAAATCGTTTACTTAACTGTGCAATTTGTTCTAGCGCTTGCGCACTAATTGGTGTACTCTCGCATACACTACATTTTAATATTCTATGCACACAACTCTAAGCTCATAGTTCGCTTTTACTGAGGGAGAAAAACCGGAGGACCCGGAGAAAAACCGGAGGACCCGGAGAAAAACCGGAGGACCCGGAGAAAAACCGGAGGACCCAGAGAAAAACCCTCGAAGCAAGGGAGAGAATGAATTGAAAAGTTCAAGCATTAATGCCACATGCATGTGAGCAGTGGAGCAAGGGAGGCGGATTGAACTGAAAAATTCAAGGCACATGTGATGCTCCGTCTGGGAATCGAGTGAGCCAGTGACAGACTGGTGCGCTCTCACTATAAAGCTACCGCTTGGTAGCCACCCTTGTTAATTATGCACGGCCTGTACAGCATGCAGTTGAATAAATAAGACTTCCGTGAAAGATTTTTAGTTGACTGAGAAATAATATTCTGTCCACTGTTATCGTATTATTTGCTACAAAATATTGTTCAAATGAGACAAGTCTGAGCTTGCGTTTTTGTTCGACGTCGGAAGTCCGCCTTTTTCGCCAGGGGGACGCCAACCAACCAATCGTACAGCTGTTTTCTCGCGCGACTGAACTGTGACTACCGGTGGGCTAGGCGGCGCGTACGTTAATTGTACTCGAACATGCATGAAGCTAGCTCTACACACACCGTTGCACGGACATTAAGCAGGGGTTTTCTACAGGAGCAATGCCCAAAACTGCCCCTGGCACAGGTCCAATAAATTCACGACCGAATTCAAACTAACTTTTTAAGTGCAATTAAGCTGTCAACGTCGTTCCGGCGAATCAAGCAAACATGCGCCATATTCGTTCGTTTTTAATTATTGCTTACCTGCCAGTACAAAGAACGAAAGTCAATCACCTGCAAACTTTCTTTTAAAATCGTGAAAATTAAAGAATATATTCGTGTGTGCTTCGAGAAACTTTTATGTAGTTATACAATTTTGACAAATTAAACTGACCCGGAAGAACGCAGGCTCGGGCACGTGGTTGATCGACCAATGAAGAATAAGGAAAAAAGGCGGGAAATATGACGCGCCCGCGCACTACATGCAACGCATGCTCTGCATGCTGCAGTCTCTGCTCTAAATCGAAGCGGAAAGAAGATGAGTTTGGACGAGTTAGGACAATTTTCTTTGATTATTATGGATTTTTTGAAGTCTATCAAACTGAAAATAGCTCTTTTGGACATTTAGATGAGTTTTTGGATATGATTATGGAATGTAATGGACTGCAAAGGCTTTCAAGGTATGTAGGTCGCTTTTGTAAACTGATAAGCTTATGTGGTGTGGTACGAAGAGGCGATATGAGCTGCATTGTTTATGCATGCACTGTTCTTGACACAAAATGAAAACTAAACAACGAAAAGCGTTCGTATATTAGCCCTAAACTTTTGGTGTACGAAACAAGCTAGCTAAGGGGACTTATTCCTACTTTATAAAATTATTTCCCTTCAACATAACTGCTCTTTGGTTTGGCCTTGCTACATGTCAGTAACTTGTGACCTTTTAATGCATGTGTTTGTTTGGGGACTTGCTAAATCAGGGCTTAATTTATTAAAATGATTTTCAATATTTACAAATGTAGCAAGTAGAGTACAAACACCAAAAGCGTGCAATACAAAATAGTAGTAAATAGTGCTAAAATATGCTAATTCCATTGTTTTCTAGAGTGATTTTCATTTGACCATGAAAGAAAAATGACTATTTAGTTTGTAGTAGTTGATAAGAAACAAAAGAAAACAATGGCTTTAGAGTCTACTACCAACTATTAGTTTGTCTGTTCCTTCATGGTCAAATGAAAACCACTCTATTGTTTAATTTGTGCTATGTAGTACTAAATAGTGCTAAGTATTGCACGCCTTTAGTTTTTGTACTCTAATTACAATGTAAGATTTATTTGATTAGCAAAACTCATTAATTTACAAAATCACTGTCTTATTTAGATATAAAATCAAATTAAATTATTTAAATATATTTAATAAATTACAATTAGTATTTATATATCCTTAATTTTTAAAGACTGGCGAATTAATCTTCTATAGTCTGGTCAATAAACATAAACATTTCTTTGGCTGTGGCAGCATATTTATAAAATATTATAAATTAAATGTGATATTTTATTCTCTCAAGAAATAGAGTTGTCAAAGTTGAATTAAATTATACTAATGTGCACATCCCAATACCACATAATCATACCCTTGTTCCAGAACTCAAAATTCATTATGACAACATTTTAACAGTTATTGTAAATTTGTCTATATATATACTACATGCTGATTGGTCGACCAATCAGAAACAAGCAAAAAATTCAATTCTGCAACAAGTTCTAACAGACAATATTCCCAGGGTTTTTTTACTGGGCGTGAGAAGTGAGCAGCAGAATAATACCTCCTGTTTCCTGAGGATAGTATCTAGTGTATTGCAAAAAGGCTGCCAGAGTTGAAAATATATACACATATCTAAATCCTTTTCAAAAATCCTTCCAAATTAACATTTTAAGATTCCATTTAGAATTTGGTAGTAAGGGGTCAGAAAAAAAGTAATGGTTTGAGTTATAATGAAAAATAATAACGGTTTTTATTTATTCTAACTTTATACTCTATATACAATGTAGGCAAAGATAATGGATGGCACAAAACTAGAACTGAGAAATATCTCTGCCAAAGATGAAAGTCCTTGCCCAATCAAAAGGGACTTGGAATCGGCCTCTCCAGCTACCAAGTTTGGTCAAATAAACAGATCTCCAAAGAATCCATGATTTGAATCCTTGTAATTTTCCAGTTGGAAAGTCTGCAAGACCCTGATATCCTCCCACATAGGCTAGCATTCCAATATTATGCCAAGAGAACTTATTGACCTCTGATTCTCTACCTGTAGCATAGAGAGCTAAGGCTTTTGCAAGGTACAAACCTTGCCGCTCTGCTACTTGAGCAGTACAAGGATATGGATTATCCTCTACAAAAGAGCAGTCACCCAATGCAAATATTGAGCCATCATCTTGTCCTTTAACTTTGAGGTAGCTGTCAACCAGGAGTTGCTGTGCTTTGTTTTTAGGTAGGTCAAGGGATGCTATTTGAAATATTGAAAGAAACATTATTGATACTGTAAATGCCTGAATAAGCCCCCAGTCTGACCCCCAATTCTCAAGGTCTTAAGGTTCACAAACCCTCAGGGACTTATTTGGTCATTTAATATGGTATATGTCTAAACAGAATATTACAAAGCCACTTAAGAATACAAATATGAATTCTCCTGATGAGGATGTATATATTCTTATCTCTTTGTAATACCTTGTAAACTGCATTAGAGCAGTTTTCATATTAGTGTGAAATGGCCCCTGCTGTGCTGTGACCACATCAGTGCCGTAATGTCTATAAAAACATTCGAAATTCCTGCTGTAACCATGCTGTAGCATAAATGTATCACTTTCACAGTCATACAAAAAGCGTTCCCCTCCAAAAAAAGAATAGCCCTCCCTCCAAACTGCAATCCCTCCAATAAATAAATGTAAGCCCTCCAAACTGTAATAATTTTAGAAAAAGATGGGGTATATACACCGATTCGAAATATGGTGGCAAATTTGAATAACTATTGTTTTATACTGACTAGCCTCTTATTCATGTGAAAACGCTTTTGTATTTCTATGTGAACACGAGGCTAGTCAGTCCAGAACAATAGTTATTCAAATTTGCCACCTTATTTCGAATCGGTCAATAATATCTATTCATTAAACTTGTATAAGCCCACAGATTAGCTTACACAGTATCTTTGCAATGGAAAAGTAATATCCTCTATGTCATCATTTATCATTGCCATTTTGAAATCATTTCTACCTGTGAATTCTCTAGGTGCTAGTCCAGTAGACCAAACAACCATACTGCAGGGCATCTTTGTACCATCTTTGAGAGTTACTCCATCATCATGCACCTCTGTAACACTACTCCGAAGTAATTTAAACTGATCTCGCTGTCTCATCTTCCTCTCTGCAAACTTCCGCAGACGCTCATCAAACGAAGGTAGGATATGTTGTGCCTCTATTAAAGTCACTTTAACATTAGTTTTCTCATGGGTATATAACCGTGCTACATCTTGCTTTACAAAGTCGTAAAGCTCAGCTCCAAACTCAACCCCAGTAGGTCCCCCACCTACTATGACAAAATGTAACAACCGTTTCTTCTCCTCTTCATCGATCCCAGGCTGCACTGCAAGCTCAAAATTTTTCAATATTTTGTTCCTTATCTTTCGTGCATCTGCAATTTCCTTTAAAAAGAAGGCATGCTCATAAACCCCTGGAACGCCAAATGTATTACTTACTGCCCCAACACCAATAATAAGTTTGTCGTACTCAAATTCAACCACTTCTTCATTGAGTGTGCTTTTACAAATGATTTTTCTTTTTTCGGGGATGAGCTGTGTTGCTTCAGCGAGTTGAAAGTGATGTTCATCGCGAAAGCCTGTATTTCGAACTGGTTCTATGATGCTACGAAATTCGAGTGTTCCGACTGTTGTGCTACACAACAAAGGTGTAAACAAAAAGTGATTCCTTGGGCTGACCACTATAACATCAAACAGTTTTTTGTCGATGTGTTTCAACGCACTGTAGCTTCCCCATCCTGTACCAAGAATGATTAAACGTTGTCTTTGTAGACTGTTAGAAGTATTGAAGCATCGTATGAGTGAAATAACTTGCCTTTGTGAGCGATTCAATCGAAACATTTTGGATCCAAAAAAGTAAAGTCAATACTCAATGGCCGCCACTTCATCCACTCCCTATGGGTTACCTGTGTATACAGGAAGCCCGGTAGTAGAAATGAGAAAAATCTCATCGGAATAATTTTGCGAAAAAATTACTATTTTATGAATAGCTATTGGTCTTGCAATACGTTATTGATTTTCTAAGAATCCATTTTTTTTCGCTAATCCTTTCTGCCCTGCTGTAGAAGGCGGAGTTTCTGGCCCATCCCGCTGTATCAGAGTCCCTTTGATTGATAGGATACGTAATGTAATGTAAACAAAGATACCTTATTAGTGGATGTTCAAGTGTTACTCTAGAGTGGTAGCAAAAGGTAACTGATTTGTGGTTAATACGCAATTAGGAATCTCTTGCCATAGCTATAACGTTAAAACCTACTCAAACTCTAGACCTGAAAACTTCCTGTATCACGAAATCAAGAAGTCAAAGCTCATACAAAGTGACAGCGGAATTTAAATTGGTTGAGTTCCTCTGGCGATATTGTGACTAATTCACGTCTACATGAAATTGGTAAGTATATTTATGAAGTTAGACTAATTTAGATTTGTTTATAGGTTCTAAAAAGGCGGGATTATTATGTATAAGAACTACATGATATGATTAGGTCGATCGTGACTTAAACTTTCAGTTATGTGGTACTGATCAATGGACCATCTAGTTTGACTAAAGGCATGCTGAAACTAGGTTAGAAAGATTATTTTATCTAATATAGACCATGACTTACCTTCTAATGAAATATAAAGAGATATTGTTGAGTATGTGTACAATATACTGTATAACATTTATTGTTATCATGCCAAAATTACGTAGACGTGCCGACAAATTATTGACCAACTTCCTTTCGATTTTCCCATAATCAGTGATTTGAGGAACTAGACACGATGAATAAACTGATTTCATTGTTTATAAAAGCGGCTGAGAAAACGATCCTAAATCCTAATTGATAGATCTAGAATCTATTTGCCTTGATACTTTGCGGGATAAAATTGATATAAAGTGCTAAATGATATGGATCATCAGATATCGATCAGTATAATTATTAGCATTTATGATCGACAGTCATTTCGTCTGTTGAAATCTTCTAAATTCATAGTGAATTTTTAGATTGAAATATTCTACATGAAGTTTATTATTCAAAAGAGAACGAATTGTTTGTTTATATAGATTCAGGTACAATTTAATAATTAATTAGTGGATTATGAATAATTGCTTTGGTTTTTGTTTTAATCATACTCAATGTGGCCTGTGATAATAATAAACAATATACCTTCCGTTGGAAATACACTTTGTATGATTGCTGGTTCACAATAAGAGAGTCATTGAAATCTTATTTGACAATGACTTATTTGCCTTTACTCATGTGCAAATAAATGACTGTCCATGCAGCTGCTTGTCCTCAAATTGGTTTTCCTGTTATATCAAATGCACAATTAAGAGCCAGTAGCGTCAGGATGACACCAAAATATCATTTTATATCGTTAATATTTACTTATTTAAATGCTTATTTATTTAATCAAAATAATTTTAAATAATTTTAATAATATATATTGAGCTTAATTATTTAGATATACATTTTCATTGGATAATTATCAATTTGATAATCTGGAAAAACAACAGCCATAGCACTGTTGATCTTTTTGTTATAATTAACAGTAGATAACTGCTACATCATAAATATATAGGATATGTAAAAGATTTTATATAATGGTACTGTCAGTTTATAATGTATTATATCAACATTAATATAATGCAACAAAGTACTTTGCCATGATATTATTAATTAAAGTGACTTCCATCAAGAAGCCATAACCAGGAAACTGCATTAGACTCCTTGTACAAGTCCTTATAAAAACCCTCAAATAGCCAAATGAGTCCTTATAAAAACCCTCAAATAGCCAAATGACTAGCACCCCATATTTGTGCTGGCTATTTTTAGAATTGTTCCAGTTTCCATTTCTTAGAAAAGCAGCTTTGAAAATAACCCAAAGGTGGGGTAAGACATCACATCACATGATATGCATGTCTCAGTCTCCCACTGGTGGTTATACAATGGTAAATGTAACAAATTTACAATGGCTCTCCAAGGTATGGGCTCTTATTTACAATAACATTTTATGTCACTCATGCTGAGAATGTTATGGACTCATGAGGCGTAGCTGAATGGCTTCATAACTGATTTTGAAGTGTGTTGGCATAAAGAAATGAATGGGGTAAATAAGACTTCATACTACAGAAACCATTTGTAGTTTTTTACAACAAATATTAAAGAAGTAGTTTCTTGTGAAATTGGCTTCGAGCACAAGCACACCCAAAATCAAAATGATGAATGACAAATTGTTAGTATGGACTCTTTATATTTACCACAGTTCTTGACCAATCAGAAAGTGAGAAATTGATTGTTGTAAAAATTGTACTTTTTGATAGACCATTCTTACTTGTTTCAGATTGATACTGTGTATATACATTACATGTAGTCAATACACAATAATATGGCCTCATCTGAAAATCATACTGCCGAAGGAGAAAACCATGAGGACCAGGAAGCCCAGGAATTGTTTGAATCTTTTATGAGTATAACAAAAGATGCAGAAAGTCAAGATGAGTCTGATGGAGCTGCAATGGAGAAAAGTGATGAAAATACCATAAAAGAAGATTGTCCTACCACTAATAGTACACCAGAGTCTTCAAAGCTTGCACAAGAAACTGAAAAAGAAAGTATCGAACATCAAGAAGATGGTTTTGCTAGTGGGCAGTCTAATAGTGAATTGTCTGCAAATAAAGAAGATGATTCAAGTATTACAAAAAGGTTATCAAAAGCTGTTGATGAATTGTCAGATCTTGAGAAACAGTTAAGTTTAATGATATCCACTGGTAATGTTAATCCAAACAATGCCAATCAAAAAGAATCAGAACAAACTGATAAAGATGTTTCTGTTGATGCAAGTGAAGCTCAAGAGAAAGCTGCCAACTGTGAAGGGAAAGATAATGTTTTAGAATCTGAAAATCAGTCTGATTCTGGTTCAGTTGAGGTTGCTGAAACCAGTAAAGGTTCTACAGATGATGCAAATTTGAAAGTAGAATCTAATACTGAAGATGGAACTCTCATGCAAGATAATGAAAATAATTTGAACCATGGAGATCTTAAAGATCATCAGTTGAGCACTGATACTACAGAAACAGAAGAGAAAGATGAACAGAAACCAACTTTATCAGATCAGTCTGCTGAAGATAAAATTAAAATGGAAGCAACTCAAGTGGAAACAAAACCCAAGGAAGCAAATGAAGGCTCTAGTTTATTGACTGCAAATGAAAGTGAAGAAATAGTTAAAAATAATGACCCTGAAACAGAACAGGGAACTATAAGAAAAACCTCTGAAAACTCCACCATAGAAAGCAATCCTACAGTTGATGACCAAGGGAAATCTGTTCAAGAAGATGGCTTCTCTGTCACCGATACTCAAAAAGAATGTAAACAAGGCGTTACAGCAGATGTAGATGATGGCACAGATTCATCAACTCCAGAAATTGAGATCTTAATGACTGATGAAAGTGGGATATCGGAGCGTAAAAGCCTTGAATCACTGGACACTGATCTTGATGATATTCGTCCAGATTCTCCAGCTTTGTCAGATGAAGGAATAGATTCTGATGCCAAATCATTAGGTGATTTAGATGATGATGATGATACCACCTTTGACAGTGGGTCGATGTCTGACTTGACTTTATTCAAGGGAAAGTTCTTGCAAGTTGATCGTAATCGAGTGGGTTCAGATTCATCTACGGTGTCAGAGGTAGAATTCAGGACAAGCATAAGTCACAAGTCAGACAATGAAGAATCAGGTACCTAAAATCAAATTGCCTTTTTGCCGTCAGGTTTCTTTAATTTTTCTTTTTTCTTTTTTACGTGATCAAATTGTCTTTTTTGACACTCTCGTGTTTTTTTTCTGATTTTCTCTTGTTCTCGCCCTCAATTCTGTATATTTTTCTTCTTCTCATTTTTTTCTTTCTCTTCTCTTCCGTTTTTTCATCCTTCTCTTTTTTCTTCCTCTTCCCCCTTATATGTTCAAATGGTTTTATGGTTTATTAGATCGAAATAATAAAGGATACTTCATTCCAAATGAGCGCTATCGTGAGACTACTGAATAAGTATCGTTTATTATTTCATCAACGGTGAATGTATTTTATTCTGGATCGAAATAGAAAGGAATTTATATGTTACTAAAGCTTTTTGTTTTTCAGGTAAAGTTTATCAAAAAGGATACCTTCTCAAACTAGGTGGATCAGGATTAACTCCCCGAAACTGGAGAAAACGATGGTAAGTGTCTATATCTCTGTGCGAAATTACTGGACAATGAAAGTTGCCATTTGCATCGGCGCTAGCCTCCTCCGCAGGGTCTCTTTGTAATCCAATAATTTTTAATGTCGGGTTGCCTGTGTTAGGTGCTCTCTCAAAAAAGGCTGCATATGAATTGGGAGGTGGACAGCTCGCTACCTCTGCTTTTGTGGATAAATAGACTTAATTGATTTATGTCAAGAGACTCTCATCAAGCACGGTTTTTGGCCAATCAGAGCGCGCGTTATATAATAGTTATTTATGATTTCAATTTAAAACCTAAATCGAAGTTGTTTCCTTTAACCATTTCCCAGGTTTGTTCTTAAAGAAGACAATTGCTTATATTATTACAAGAACTCAAAAGATAAAGTCCCTTGTGGTGTGATTGTACTGTTTGATTACTCCATTACAAAGGCACCCGATTCTAGCAAGAAGTATTGTTTTAAGCTAAATAAAGGAGGCGCAAGGACGTATCATCTTTGTGCTGCTAATGATGATGATATGAGAGAGTGGATGGTTGCACTGATGAATGCTGCTTCGGCAGTGTCTGCCTCTGGGGTAAGCAAGAGAGATTTTTAAACGGAGACTAGCGAGTGAACTAGTTTAGGCTGCGTCGATGTAATAATGGGTGAAGGGAAATCTGTAACACCGTATAAAAAGAGGAATGAATTACTGAAGTTTCCAGCCTTGGTCCTTCGTCGGAACAAAAAAGACTCCGCGGACGAAGGGCTAGGGTTCCAGACTTTAGTAAGTTATCTCTCTTTTTATACGGTGTTACAAAATTTCCATTCATCCCTTTAAGAGAGATTTTGTCACGATCGATTACACGACCAAAAGGAACTGTGGTCACGCTATTAGACCGCTATCCGGCGCGGAGATATGAATCGCCTATCGACCATTGTCCAATAAGGTCTTTACTACATGGTACCGGCATTGCTTGGGTATTTAATCAATGAAAATGAAGCAATTCTTGTTACCCCAAGTTTCCTTTCGGTCATGCAATCACCAATCGCCGATTGCCATTCGCCATTCGTCCCGTCTACCTTTTTTGAAATAGCTATATACGTACATTATTGTTATTAAGCAACTAATTAATTATTCCACCTCCTACCTAGCCTCCTTTGCAGACGTTTTTTGTGTCGGTCCTATTCTCCTAGGAAGACCGACATTAAAAACGTCTGCAAAGGAGGCTACCCCCTACCCCACCCCATTGGTCAATATCTCGTCACTAAATACAATTTCCCTCGATGTGTAAACGAGGTATGTGTGTGTACATGTTTTATTAACCTTCCATTTGTTTTAATTTAGACAAGCTTTCAAATCCTTGAAGGCAATGTTCATAATGTCAGCATACCAGCCTTGTCAATCAAAGACCCTGAATGCCATGGCTATCTATCCAAAAAAGGACACAGCATTAAAAGCTGGAAACGCCGTTATTGTGTCCTTAAAAACGGCTATCTCTACTATTACTCAGACATGTCCAATACCACAGCATTAGGGGTGGCTAAGCTTATTGGATATCAAATAAAAAGTGGCGAAACGCGTGGCAAGCATTACTCTTTCTATGGAAGTCCCCCAGACGAATCCATGAGAGTTTATCACTTCGCTGCGGAAACAGAGATTGACAGAGAAAGGTAAAATGAAAGCATGTATTTACATTCACATTTTTACGTATGTAAATTTGCCCAAATTTTGAGAGGGTTTGTCGTTGGAGGAGGAGCAGGAGGAGCAGGAGGAGGAGCAGAAGGAGGAACAGGAGGAGCAGGAGGAGGAGCAGGAGGAGGAGCAGGAGCAGCAGGAGGAGGCGCAGGAGCAGGAGCAGGAGGATGAGCAGGAGGAGGAACAGGCGCAGGAGGAGGAGGAGGAGGAGCAGGAGCAGCAGGAGGAGGCGCAGTAGCAGCAGCAGGAGGAGGAGGCAGGAAGCGTAGGAGGCAGGCGGCAGGAAGCAGGAGGCGGTAGCAGGCAGCAGGCAGCAGGAGCTAGGAGGCAGGAGCCGTCCCCCCCCCCGGCGCGTAGCAGGAGGAGCAGGAGCAGGAGGAGACAGGAGGAGCAGGAGCCAGGAGCAGGAGGAGAGCAGGCAGCAGGAGCAGGAGCAGCAGGAGGAGGAGCAGGAGTAGGAGATGGAGGAGGAGCAGAAGGAGGAGGACCACGACGACGACGACGATATCTGGTTTCCATGGCATTTTTAAGCTATAAGCATGGATCTGTCTCACTTACTATGCTTGTTGAATCTCTTTTGCAGATGGATGACAAGAATGGAAGAATCAATCGGAAAAGGAACCACGGTGCAACAATAAAGATACTTTTAGTCCCTGGGGACTAAAACGTATTATAAACCTGGATGGAGATTTGTCTCGTGTCTGTTAGGCGTAGAGAAATCGGGCAAGGATACCTGTATATATACACACCCACGTCGTTTTTATAACAACGTACAGATGTTTGACATTTAACGTTAGTATTGGGTTCATTACTGGGGGGTCATAACTACTTACACCTATTTGCACAAGCACTGACCCTTTGAGTTTCAAAAACATTGAACCCAGAAACTGAGGCCGAAATGGCTCCTGGGTACACCAGTAATATATGAATTTTCATGTTTTATCTATGAGTTATCTACATACTGCATAATCGTGTTTGGAATCCAAGAATTTGTCTCAGGTCTTCTCGTTTCTTGAAAATCATCTAATCCTCAGATTTCCCAATGTTCATTTCGGTCTCAGCCTCTGTACCCTGGGAACCAGAGGTATATTCCTATCTTGCTGTTAACGCTTGTAATTTTGACGATTCTGTGGTTTCCAGGGCACAGCCTCTGTGTATTGAAGGGTCAATGTTTGTGCAAATACTATAGGTATATGAAATCAACGTAGACACTTTCAATTTTTCTGTTTCATTATTTATATCTTTGTTGCTAGTGTTAATACCATTCGTTTAGTATTAGAAATGCTACTGTTTGGTAATATGGGAGTTGTTGGCCAACATTATTGGTAGCGTGTACACGGTTCTGTAATCTCGGCACGCACTAGGACGTGACATGTTGCAGGAACATGAAGCGCAGACAAGTCCCCTTGTGTGCACTGATACGTGGTTTAGTTTGAAATCATCGGACTGGTCTTGTGGACAGATAATAGGGAGCTTAAGCCCGAGACGTTTTTGTCAACACGGACGTCACGCATACGTTTTTGTCCGAGCGCGCGCCGTCATAGATGAAATTCGGAACGTGAGATTGGTACAGATCGTACGGTCTGTGCGGTACCTAAAAATGAACCTAAAATTTCATATACAAGTGAAATTATTCAAATTGCATGATAAAAGGCACAAGTTCCCTCGTGTACGTTATATTACCCAGGAGACGTATTTCAGTTTGAATTCATGGGACTTGTCTCGGGGGACAGATTTTTGTCTCCGTGAAACATTTTGTTAACGAAAACGTGTAACGTATGTCCCCTAGTGTGTGCCCAGCTTTAAGGCTGTCACACGGAGCAATTTTGTCTGCAACTCGTTTCGCAATAGGCCTTTTCTGAGATAGCCAAACAAAGTGCATTCTGGTCTAGCTTGGTACAAACATCTATTGTTCATCATGCCTTATATGGTGGTGTTTGTACCAAGCTATAGACCAGAATGCATCATGTCGGCTATCTTAGAAAAGGTCTATGGTGCTGCAAACAAGTAGTACGAAAATTAATGTTGCTAAAACGATTATAGTAACCTGTCTTGCAGTGATTTTGAGCGTTCATTGCTATATTGTTTTCTAACACTAAACATCATTAGATTTATATTTTTATATGTTTTTAAAATACGAAGTTTTTAACTTTAGTAGGTTAGAATTGAGTAATTTTGTAAGGTTATCTAGTAGAACTGAGAACATCCTGTTTTGCAGACAACTCTTGTATCTCGATCTTCTTATTCTAAATAAAACTGATGAGATCTCAATATGAAATCTCCCGGACAGTTGATTCCTAAAGCACGCCGCACACGTTAAGAAACTGCGTGAGGAAACTCCCACGCGAGGCACTTAGCTCAGACGATTTCTCGCCGCAGACGTTGCATCTTTGGCTACGCGAGGCCAAAAATCGAGCAGGTAAAAGAGCACACGGTGAGAAAAGTGCCTCGTGTGGTAGTTTCCTCACACAGTTTATCAACGTTTGCGGCGGGCTTAAAGCACCATAGACAACGTACGTACAAACGTCCGTTGAATGTCCTGACAAGATCGAAACACCAGTAAGATGGCGCATGAGAGTCAGTTTTGATTTGTTATTTTTCACTATTGTGTTCACGTGGTGGGACGATCAACTTATTACGAAAATTATCACTTTTAAAACTGCATAATAACGCATGATATTTCACGCATTGGGATAAATATAGTTAGTTGTCATAAACTATTCCTTCTTAGTATCCACCAACTTGTGATCTATCACAAATCCTGCACTCCGATTGGCTACTCTACTAGGGATGAGAATAGCGGCGGTTTTGAAAAGAAAAACAATGGCTGAATAGCGATTTGCGATATTTTCTTTAAGTTTGACTTACAAGTTGGTGATTTTTTGTAGGTGATACTAAAATAGGTCAAATAGCCCACTCGACCTACGGCTTCTTGGGCTATTTGTTAATTATACCGTTTTCCAAAGGTTACCATCTAGACAAATAGAATCTAGATGGATAAGCCAATACCGTGCAAATATGTATGATATTTAGATCATATTGTACAGGTTGTTCATTTCTACTGATTTCGTGGAGTCAGCGTGATCATAATCCCATCTTGTGGCCTTGTAATAATCTCGGCACAGACTTTGATTTCATCACGTGATTGCTCTGATTTTACGTTAAAATGACGTAAAAGACACGATAACACAACTTTTAGCTCTAGAAGAGCAAATCGCTGACCTGAAATAGAAGTGCCGTGCGTCAAGAGAAATTATCCTAGGAATGGTGTAGTTCGGGGTATGTGCGCCTGCAACAATTTGAAAAATCCGATAATTTATCGAATCCGCTTACTAACCCGTTAACTTGTCGATTACGTTTCAGGGTGTTTCCCAAAATACGCACATTTTTAATCTTTATGATTTTTACGCAACTTAACGAGTAATTTTAACACAACTTTGTAGGTGATTTTTACGCAACTTTACGAGTAATTTTAGACAACTTTGTAGGTGATTTTTACGCAACTTTGCGAGTAATTTTTACGAAAATTTACGTGCTCCCAGAGACATACTCGTAAATTAAGTGGCAGCGCAAATTTATGCAAATTACCATAGTATACGAGTTTATCGAGGACTTACCGATACAATTTCTCGGCCCTGCGGAGAAGGGTACGTAAGCGTAAGCATGACGTCCTTTACTGTTCTCTGGTAAGAACCTGTCAGGATCAAACTTGTCTGGTTCTGGCCAAACATTGGGGTTCCTGTGCAAAAATATTGGAGCTACAACAACTGTCGTTCCTTTGGGTACCAGGATTCCATCTGGATACAAAACGAACGTATACAGTCCGTAAGGTACTCACGACAACTAAAAAAATCCTACACTGTCTTACAGCTTACCGATTTGAAAATTGTCTGATAGTTTTCTTGCGTAGCATGGTACAGGTGGATAAAGACGAAGGGCTTCCTACAATGACACATGGATACAAGTTGTCGTAAAGTGGTTTTCAGTATGAAGTGTGAATTGGTGTGGTCGGTGTTATACCTTGATAACGCATTCTAAGTACTTTAGATCCTTTAGAGCTTCAACTGTTAGGGTCTCTGGACGCGAGTCTGTACGAAAACAAACACAAATATCTAACTCCTTTGTTCCTTTGCTCCTTTGCTTCTTACTTCTCCTCCTCCTCCTCTCCCTCTTCAACCTTCTCCTCTTCCGCCGCCGCCTCCTCTTCCTCTTCTTCCGCCTTCTTCTCTTCCTATTGCTCCTCATTCTCCTCTTCCTCCAGTCCCTCGTCCTCTCCTATTGCATCTCCTCCTCTTCCTCCTCTCCTCCTCCTGTCCTCGCAGTGGCTAGAAGAATGGATCGTAAATCATCATCATAGATATTTACCAAAGAATGCGTTTACTTCCTCTTGGGCTTTTTGTTGTACGTCAGGATGTAGTCCTAATAACAGCAGAGCCCATGACATAGCAGCCGCTGTTGTATCATGTCCCTAGGGGCAGATATTATTTTGGTCACTTTAATACATAGCTCGTTGCAGTGGATAAATCACACTGTAACGCACACTCTTTTTTGGTTTTTGTTTCGTTGGTTTGAGTGCAATATTGAGGTTTAATTATAGAATAGACATACCTAAACTTGTCCGCATTATAGAGACAGAGGGCCAATCGCAAAGTACGTACTGTATACCAATTATATAATTGGTATATTACACGCGCTCTGATTGGTCGAAAACTTCGTGTGATTACAGTACACACGCATAGATGACGTCATCGAATCTTACGCGCGCACTGATTGGTTGAAATGTTTCGATGAATATTATATAAAACAAATAAGAGCTAGACTCCATTTTTCCGTAGGTCTGTACTCAATTCAAATAGATGCACAGAAAACGTCAAAATGCAATGAGTCATGCCACTCGACTTCGTCTCGTTGCGTACTTTTTTGTTCTCACCGCATTTTGACGTCATCTGTGCATCTATTAGAGTACAGACGCATGGAAAATGGAATCTATTTGTTAAGTTGCAGTCTCACCTCAAACATAAAAGTATCGACTTCTTCTCGAATGCCTTGTCTATCAATTTGTCCCATGTCATAGTAATCAAGTAGCAAGTCCAGGAAGGCTAAATGACGAAGTTTACGTTTTTCAGTAATTATAAACTTGTCTTGCGGTTCTTCGTCAGTTCTTCTGGCATACTTTCTTTCATTCATCCGTTCGTCGATTACCTGATAAAACACAGCGCAAAAATGCTAATTTGTATAATAATTGGTACATTACGCGCGCTCTGATTGGTCGAGAACCATGTGTGATTACAGTACACACGCATAGATGACGTCATTGAATCTTACGCGCGCTCTGATTGGTTGAAATGTTTCGATGAATATTACATAAAACAAATTTATTCCATTTCTACGTGGGTCTGTACTCTAATAGATGCACAGACGACGTCAAAATGTGGTGAGAACAACAGTCATGCCACTCGACTTCGTATCGTGGCGTCCTTTTTTTTTTTTTTTTTTGTTCTCATCACATTTTGACGTCATCTGTGCATCTATTAGAGTACAGACGCACGGGAAAATAAAATCTATTTGTTGGATATACAGACTTCATGGACAACGTTTTTTTCTGTATGCTGCTAATAATCGGCTAAAAAAAGCGAAACCGTCACTTACCCTATTTGTAAAGCCATGGAGTATTTGTAGACATTGATTGAATAACTTTCCTGATGGAGTGAGGTTGTAAATCCAATCTGGCCATATCCAAGGACTTTTCTGGCGAACTTGAATGAGCTCACTAATTCTTAAGATAAACAACATTTTCACTTTTAAGCTTCTTTCTTGAATGTTCCACAAATTTCAAATTTCTATAACTCATCGAGGATTTTAGCGGAAAAAGCTAACCCTTTCTTAACTTCATGAGCAAGTGTAGCTCGGTTGGCAAGTACGCTGCTTTATGATGCGAGAGGTCCCGAGTTCGATTCCCAGTGACCTTACGTGGCTTGTTTCGACTTCTTTTCATTCCGCGTAGATGTAAAAGCTTTAAATACTCTTAAAACGGAGCACTGATGGAGAGAGGGGGTTAAAAATAAATATAGTGCCCCTCCACACACACACACACACGCATTCTCTCTCTATTTCTCAGTTTGATTCCTCTCGGTACATTGCATCCTGTTGTTGTTGATTTTTTGTTGTTGTTGTTGTTGTTTTATTTCGTTTCGTTTTTTGTATTATTTTGTAAATCAATGTGTCATTGTGGTATAACGTAATCTGTCTTATCTTCAGTTCCAAAGGTATTCAAATTAAGTACCTTATCTCCCTGTTCACATTATTACCTTGTAACTGCATTCACATAGGTTACATTTTCATTCTGCTGTGCTTTAACAGACATGCCCATGGATGATTCTATAAAACACCACAAAATGGGTGAATTATTCAACAAACAGATTCCATTTTTCCGTATGTCTGTATTCGATCTAATAAATGCACAGATGACGTCAAAATGTGGTGAAAACTAAAAAGTACGCCACGAGACGAAGTCGAAAAATTTCAATCAGAGCACGCGTACGATTCAATGACGTCATCTATGCGTGTGCAATGTAATCACACACGGTTCTCGACCAATCAGACCGCGCGTAATATACCAGTTATTATATAAAACTTTATGATGTGTATGATCACATGAACTCACGGCATATGATGTCCAAAGTGCACTTTACTAGTATGGGAAATATGTCTAGAGGGCCTTTGTTGCACTGATTCTACAAAGACAAAAGGAATTTAATTATTCAGAAGAAGGCGAAGGCGAAGAACCACCTGCAAAACACAAAATCGCAAAACACATTGACCTCCTCCATTCTCAAATGTCTGATTCGGTTGGATTTCCGGTTCGTGGTCTCATTGCGTTCCGAGGGACCGACCCTCCGTCTTCTCTGTCAGTATTGCACCAAGTATATTCCTACTCTAGTTCTTGAGTGAATCAGAATTTGGTTATCAGTTCAGAGTTAAGATAATGACCAGTCACTAACCTTCAATATTGATACAAGTACTTCAGACTGTTCTTCAAACACCTGGATGAACTCATTAAGTATTTTGAAGTGAAATGTTGGAGTTATCAATCTGCGACGGCTTTTCCATTTATCTCCAGTACTGAATTTTGAAAAAAAAAAAGATCGCATTTTTGATGTTTAAAAACTATTAAATATCATTGAAGAACTGAGTATATTACGCGCACTCCAACTGCGCAAATTCCTGTCAATAGTGAGTGCTATCGTTTTCTATTGTTTTTATAAAATATTTTAAACATTTTTATGCGATCCATGTTTCTGTCTTCTGATATAACTGCACGGTACCCAGCCAATCAGCGCGCGCGTTATATCTCCGTCACCGTGTTAGTGCCGTAATGTCTATAAAAAACATTCGAAATTCCGTAACCGTAGTTTGCCTAGCCTGCGTTGCTGGCGGTCTGCGGGTTTTGGCCGGAGGAAAAAATGGTCTTTCATTTCTTCCTCCGCCCAAAAACCGCTGACCGCCAGCAACGCAGGCTATACCTTGCCGTGACCGTACCCTTTTCACATGCAGTCATACGAAATCTGCTCTAACACCAACACACGCACGGTACTAAAACTTACCTTGTGAGTAGTCCTTTTCAGTGATTATTTTGTACCCGAGCCTACGATGGACCATGTTACTTTCTGCATGAAGGAGGAATTCCAGCAGCAGTCAAAGTAAATAGGTAGATCAAGACTCAGAGTACAAAAACAGAAAAACAAGATCAATATTTAAGCCATATAAAACGCGCGTGCATATAACACAGTACAGAGACATTAGCGATCGTTTCAGTTACATTACTTTTATAAAAACATTTTTTGACATTTTAGTACGAGCCGTGTCTCTGTCTTTGACATAACTGCACGGTAGGAATGTAAAATGTAGGTGTTAAAAAGGAATCAATATATTTACAGATTCAGTTAACACTACATATAGTTAATCTAAATGGCAAAACAATAGGACACGTAGTCCCCTACATAGGTTAAACCACCCGCCCCACCCCAAATGTCAAATGGGAAAAGTTGACAGCATATCACTAAATAAATTAATTGTATAAATATTTTGCATATGATATTCCATT
This sequence comes from Telmatactis stephensoni, assembly GCA_029948255.1. Lineage (NCBI taxonomy): Eukaryota > Metazoa > Cnidaria > Anthozoa > Actiniaria > Isophelliidae > Telmatactis > Telmatactis stephensoni. The sequence continues at coordinate 105,859 of JALIZF010001895.1, forward strand.
TTACTATCACTCACCTGTCTTAAGCCATGGATGTAAAAAGTTATATTCATACGATTTACTGATATGGCGAGAACTGTTTAGTAGTCTCTGTGAATGACAAATAAATATTCCCCCACAGTTTATCGATGCTGAAAATTAAAACGGCTTTCTTACTTCTTATTGGCATAGATACGTCTTTAAGACTGTCATATTTATTCTATTTTGAATTTATGAGGCCTTATGCATTGAATTTAAGGCGCTGTTATAACATGGGTGACGTTTTTTCTGCACTCGTCTCGCAATAGCGTCGCGTAAAAAGTTGCAGACGGGAGTTTAGCCCGTGTATCACTGCCAGCTGCAACCTTTTCTCGCGCTGGCAATGCAATTTTAGATTTTGTTGCGAGAACGAAAATGCATGTCTGTGCAACAACGCCCGCAATGATTTCCCGCAACAAAAAAATTGTTGAAAACCTAGATAGTTGTTTGATAGTTGTTTGTTTGTTTGTTTGTTTGTTTGTTCGTTCGTTCGTTCGTTCGTTCGTTTGTTTGTTTGTTTGTTAATTTGTTTGTTTGTTTGTTTGTTTGTTTGTTTGTTTGTTTGTTTGTTTGTTTGTTTGTTTGTTTGTTTGTTTGTTTGTTTGTTTGTTTGTTTTAACTTTTCTCTGCGACATATTAAATGTTGCAGAGTGATACAAGCTGCAATTTTTCTCTGCAACAAAATCTTAAATTGCATTGCCGGCACGAGAAAAAATGCAGCTTTTTACACTGTGCAAAGCCGCAAAATTGATACCAACGGATTCGAAAGAGTTGTTACAACTTGTTTCGCAACGTCGCGAAACGATTACTAGCTAGTTGCTGAAACAATTGTGCCTTCTGACTTTAATGCAATTAGCTCCTCGATGTGTAGCAATTTACCTATGAATAGTTATTTATAAAGAATAATTATTAGTCAATAGATCAGAGCATATGAACATGTATAGAAGATACCTCTGCAAGTTCTGGTTTGTATAAACACAAGAATGGGTGGCATGGGCCGAGCCATGCGCAGTAAGCACCTCTGTCAACATATTGCTTTGACCATCCAATTATTTGGCTTCGAAAATCTAAGAAACAAACATACCTAACTCAGTAGAACTCAAAATATAAAGATGGACATAGGAATTATAAGATAAGCTAACATGAGTATTATATTATGTAAGCTTAATTAAGACAAAGTTTTAGGAGCAACACTCAATACGATGCCTCTGAAACAGTTCCCTGGTCTCGAGAAATAAGCAGTGAATTTAAAAAGGGTGGTGACGTCATTTTGTTGGTATGGCAACACCTATCTCGACCACACCCTTTTCATGTCAATTTTTCATTGCTATCAAGTACAGCGACAGAAGCACGTTGTGAATTAAATGACATATGATGTCGTATTTTGGAAGGTACTTGTTTCTATAGAACTAATTACAAAATGCGAGGATTTGCACTTGCTTGTTAGTAATTGGCACTCAAATCTGATCTGAGTACATTACGAGCACAAAACCAGCATTCATTTCGGTCTTGGCTTGCGGTTTGTTGCTGTGAATCGTGACGTTTTTTGAATCAAGTGTATACAAGGTTCCCAGTGACCTTGAAAAGTCAGGGAATTCCTAAAGTTAACTAATCAAGGTCAGGGAATTTCGGTCATGTCATTATCATTATCATCAATATACTAGGCCAAATAACAAACTTTGTAATTGAAACTGGGAAATTCTTGGAAATTCTTTCATATTAGTGGTAAAATGGCGTTTGATCAGTACGATAAAAGTTGTCTTCAAATAAATATAAAAACTAACGATTGACACAAAACTCGAGTTTTGAAATGGTTTTCTTGTAAATTCTGATTGGTGGAGAGCTCTCGCACGATGCCTTCTCAGCCAATCAGCAACAGGGCTGCAAATGTATTTGCGGCCCGTCAAATTCAATTTTCGCCCGCTGAACGGCGCGTTTTCAAGAGGGCAGTTTGTTATTTGACCTAGTATATTGATGATAATTTGTGTTGGAAAGGTCAAACTGAACCCTTTTAGGGTTGACTTATCGTAGACTGATAACGGTGGAATAGAAATTGTTCTAAATTTGTGTTCATTAAAAAGTCACTGAAAAATGGGATTTGGTCAGTGAAAAGTCAGGGAATTTTGTTTTACCAGGAGAGTGGAAACCCCAACATGCCACACTCGCAACGGACCACTCGAGCGGAAGCTGGCTATTAACGAAATAACTACAATACTTATCTTTGGTCAAAGGAGCAAGCACTACCAACCCGGCTCTCCGAGGCCTACACCGGGCCCTAAAATCGCCGTAATTTTGGGCAATCGTAGGCGATTTTAGGCGATTTAAGCAAAATTATCCCCAAAGATGCTCAAAACTTAAGGCGATTTTGGGCGATTTGGGGTGATTTTGGGCGATTTTAGGCGATTTGGGGCGATTTTAGGGCCCGGAATAGGCCTTCTCCGTAACGGTCCTGTTTATCGTGAGGGCAGATTAAATCCATATTTACACGACAACCTTTTTGTGTCACGACACGCCTAATTCTTGGAACGCGGAACGATCACATTGGGTATGGCACCCCTATCGAATAACAAATTTTCTAAATGAATGGAATAATTGTACTCGGAATAATGTTATTTACACTCATTGAAGCAAACACATTTCTAATAAATTTTCTGTTCACACGATGATATTTACGGGCCGTGCCGAAAATGATGGGTGCGCGTGCAAAAAAAGGTTGTCGTGTAAATTGGGTTTAATTGGACAGCATTATACAAAGGTTTCAATATAGAGTAAATGCGTATATCGGATCGATGGCGAGGACGGAATATGCTGGCTGCTGTGGAGAGATTTGGGCCGTTCTAGAGAAATAGCCAATAATGGAGCTTCGAAATTCGTTTTCAGTGAAAATAAGGGGACTCGGATTATGACAAGTCAACATACCACTTGGATCTCGTTGAAACTGCAACGTATTACCAAATAGGAAATGTCTTCTTGGACCAGGAAATTTATCCATTATTTTGAATTTACTAATCCTCTTTTGCCAAAAGAACCATCCCAAAAACATCAGGAGAATCGGCGCAAAAATGGAAAAGACACTGCATACAGTTGATTTCGTGACTATGTAATCCATCATGGTAGACCCAGACGCATCCAATAACAGCCGTAACACGTACGTAGAGGTTCGTTAAAAATCTCGAGCTTGACTTTTGATTTTGCCGGACATCAATCATATGTATTTCTATGGCAACTAAGCTGTAGCTCCGCCCTCTTGTTGTTCTTCAGTGTGTTTATTCCTCGCTCGAAAAATTCAAATCCCTCAAAGTTAAAGGTGACATATTTTCCCTTTTTCGAAGAAATGGAGACAAATACACTCACAAAGTCAACAAAGTTTGACCTAATACGTACGTATCATTAGCTGGATGGGAACCAATAATATTAAAAGTACGAAACAGTACACGATCCGGGATCGTAAACTCGGGCTTCCGAACATGTTGACGTTCACGTAGATTTGTTGAATAAAAGGACTTTTGCAAACTTTCGCGTTAGACTCCAAATTTAATATTCACACGATAATTCGGAACTTACTTCAGGAGTGCAAGATGCGTGATGTTGACCTTCCGGGATAACATCGGATTGGAGGAAGTTACCCTGGAGACCAGGGATTTTGACTTGCTTTCCGGTTATGTGGCCTTTTTGTCGTTGTTATTGTTGTTTGTTGCAATTGTTGCTGTTGTCATCGTCGTCGTCGTTGTTGTTGTTGTTGTTGTTGATCTTTTGATTTTTAAGGCTTAAGAGTAGTTCGTAGTAACGAACCCTTGGACATGAAAAATAATAAGACAGACCAAAAATACCAGACCAAAAATATCAGAAAGAGTCCCTAGAGAGAGTCAAAGCCTCTGCTGGTCCCCAGCGTGACGTGAATCGAAAGTTTGCTTTTTACAAAAGTGCTATTATCTTTCAGATCATAAAAATATTTAAAATGCCACTTCATCCTAAGTAGGAACAGCTTGATTATATTGGAGAGGTCATCAAGAGTCAACTACAAATCAAATACCGACAGTACTTATTTATACACGTATAAAGCACAAAGAGTAAAACAAAAATGCCTAGGACTGCATTTATACCATAGTATCTAACAATGCGTTGTATACAAAATCATATCAGAAAAAATAAATATAAATCCCTACTCGTAAAAGTAGCATTAGCAAATTTGGGGGAAGGGGAAAGGAAATAAGGGTCCTCTCTTTCTCTCCTAGCTTTTCCCTCTCCCTCGTCCAATTCAATTTTGGCTTCAAATCCGGGCTTTCGGACCTACGAGGTATTTTCAAACGTCATAGAATTGAATTAAGGTGATTCCTCTGTAATAGATCCTACCGATAGAAATCGCTTAAAATTTGATATTTTGTAGGTTTTGAGTTACTTATCTCGTAATCAACAAAAAAGAGGGGGTCACGGTGCTTGTTTAGGAAATATTTGGCCTGATAGACAAGGGTATTTTAGCGATTTTGCGCGAACGTTCGATGTTTTCCAGCTAATTCGTTGATATGTCTATCTGGTCTCAGAAAAAGACTCCAAAACTCAGAGTTAGCAGTATTTTAGTAGAAACAGGTAAAATAGTAAAATATCTAGCAAGAAAATTTATTTTAACTTCGATAACGCATTTCATTGGAACATTTTTTGCATCATTTAGAGAGCAACATACCCCCGAAATGTTCGATTTTTGGCATTCTAGGGCTCAAATATACACAAAATAGCGTCAAATTTTCCATGTTCCTATCGATAGATTTTCTTAATTTTCAAATATGTTGTGTAAATCATTGCGTGAATGCAAGTTTTGAAATAAGAAATGGGGGTCACCGTGCTCGTTTGCGAGATATTTTGTAAAACATCATCATAATAGAGCTAAAAACGGCACTTTTTGGAGAAGGGAATGGGGCGAGTTTCGCAAAACTTGCTTTTTATCGCACCAAAGATTAGAAAAATTTCCAAAATCGAGTTTTGTACCCTTTTTGATTATACCTTGAAAGAAAATGCTCGTAAAGTCGCGATTTATGCTTTTTGAACCATGCGCAGTAGGCGTGCGCGGTGCAAAACAGAGGAATTACCTTAACTGTCAAACAAACGAACTGAACAAAACTGAAACAAAAAAGCAAACGTATTGGAACATCAGAAAACCAGCAATCAGTCAAGCGGAAAGAAACAACCAGGCATGCAATGCGGAAGTGCTTAGACACCCGAGTTATTTGTATATTTTTAATAATATTTTTATTTAGGAATTTGGTCATATAATTATAATGTACAATAATTGGTATATTACGCGCGCTGTGATTGGCCAAGAACCGTGTGATTACAGCATACGCATAGATGACGTCATTGAATCTTACGCGTGCTCTGATTGGTTGAAGTGTTTGGATGAATATTATATAACACAAATAGATAATAGATGATAATAGATTTAATAGATGCACAGGTGACGTCAAAATGTGGTGAGGACAACAGTCACTGTCACTACTTTTTGTTCTTGCCATATTTTGACGTCATCTGTGCGTCTATTAGAAAATGGAATATATGATGTATTTGTTTATTAGTACATGACTGAATATATTAATGATTACATGATTACAATACCCCTATGCTGATCGCTTTTCACTGTATTATATATGTATTTCTAAAATTTTCCTGTGATTGCTAAGAGTGGCAACCTCATATAAGCAACTACTCGTTTATTCTTATTCTATTGCATTATTCACTTCGTCGACACACCGTCGCCGATCACTACTTTATATATGATTTGCACTGCAGAATATTTGCACTGCAAAATTGCACTGCAAAATATCCCGAGGACTCCCACAATTCTGGGACGCCCCCAGGTGTCTGGTTGGTGTATAAACGGGTCAGAGTCCTCACATGCCAGATATGAACTACGATGTATTCTCTTATGGCAGATGGCCTCGCACCATTTTACACATGCGCGACCAGTGTTCTTACATAGTAACAAGACAGTTATTGCTCCGCACACAGTGCAGACTCTATGGAAATCTAGGCAGCGGACCACAAGGCATGTACAGTGTGCTAGAGGCCTTGTGATAAGTAAAGACAGTGTGCTAGAGGCCTTATGATAAGTAAAGCTTTAATTGCACTCTATAACTAGATCATATTGTCCTATCGAAATGGTTGTTGATTTTTCTCTGTCTAATTTCGTGGGGTCAGTGTGACCATAATCCCGTCTTGTGGCCTTGTAACAATCTCAGCACAGACTTTGATTTCATCACGTGATTGCTCTGACTTCACGTTAAAGTGACGTAAAAGATACGATAACACCACTTTTTCCTCCAGAAGAGCAAACCGCTGACCTACAGGAAATACAGAGAAATAACTCAGCTGCGGCTTTTTTTATCAATTTCTATAAAATTGGGAACGCAAACTTCATCATACATTGTTCTTTCTTAATAGGGCTTTTGCAGCAATCGATCATATGGTACGAAATCCGCCTTACTGTATGACAAAATACGCACTGGGAAATCTGAAACAAGCCAAGCTTGACTGCTTGAAATCCTTTTGTTGCTCGGAGTCACAAAATTCAGTTTTTTCTTCATTCCGTCAGGTCTCTACAGCGCATGCTCAGTCGAGGAGGGCCAAAAGCCCGCTCAAACAAGTGTCATGTGATCAAGACAAGGCCGCGCGAAAGCCGGCCAAAACTCGCAGTGTCACAGCCATCACTTGAGTGGTCTGTCTTACCGATACAATTTCTCGGCCCAGCGGAGAAGGGTACGTAAGCGTAAGGATGACGTCCTTCACTGTTCTCTGGTAAGAACCTGTCAGGATCAAACTTGTCTGGTTCTGGCCAAACATTGGGGTTCTTGTGCAAAGCTATTGGAGCCACACCCACTGTCGTCCCTTTGGGTGCAACAACTCCATCTGGATACGAAAAATATGCATGGATTTCACATGGGTAAAAACGATATATAGGCCGTACTTTTAAGTCATTTCCCCTTAGGCCTCTGAACTCATGAGGAATGACCGAGAGAATGCAAAATGGTGGACATAATGTCTTTTTCTATTTGCACTAGTCGGACATCAAAACGTTTTATCGCAGCCTGTCTAAAGGTCTCTTTGGGTGGAGGTTGGTTTGGGGGAAGGGAAGGTGCTCCTTCATCTTCCCTCCCCTCTTCCCAAACCCAAAGCCCCCTATCATTGCTTACCAATCTCAAAATCTTCAACAAGTTCTCTTGCATAGAAAGGTACAGATGGATACATACGAAGACCTTCCTGTATTACGTAAATAAAAAGTAATTATTGGCTTTATGGAGAATTTTATAAAGCTGGAATAAATGTTCGTATTCCTGATACCTTGATAACGCATTCCATGTATTTGAGATCCTTTAAAGATTCAACTGTAAGGGTCTCTGGGCGAGATTCTGAAAATAAAATATGATATCAACTTAGCTTATCAACACTAGTATAAGGCTTTTTTATAACCCGTATCTGTTTGCCTGTTGGACCAAGAGCTGGCTAAGCGGGCTCATCATCATCATCATCATCATCACCAATCAACATCACCACCACCATCATCATCGTATAATAAGGATTATCATCTCAAACATTTACCAAAGAATGCGTCCACTTCCTCTTGAGCTTTTTGTTGTACGTCAGGATGTAGTCCTAATAACAGCAGAGCCCATGACATTGCAGCCGCTGTTGTATCATGTCCCTGGAAACAGATATTGCAAAAAAGACATCGCATTTTAATATCAATGTTCATTTGTTCGTTCTGTTTCTCTCTTCCTGTCTATTTGTCAATTCTTGTACAGTCTCACCTCAAACATAAAAGTATCGACTTCTTCTCGAATGCCTTGTCTGTCAATTTGCCCCTCATCATAAGCATCAAGTAACAAGTCCAGGAAGGCTAAAGGACGTCGTTTACGTTTTCCAGTAAATTCATCGACTTGTGGTTTTTCTTCGGTTTTTCTGGTAGACTTTCTTTCGTTCATTCGTTCATCAATTACCTTAATAGAATAAATGCAATTATAAAATACAATGCATATAGCGGCGCTCTTTGATCAAGAGAAGGGGGGGGGGGGGGGTGGAGATGAAGGGAAGGTGTAAAACATCGAGTAACCACTCTCTTTACGACTTGGGTGATTGACGACCAAAAAGAGGTTGGCTGCTAAAAGAGGTTCTGCTGTATGCACCTACCCTATTTGTAAAGCCATGAAGTATTTGTAGACATTCATTGAATAGTCTTCCTGATGGAGTGAGGTTGAAAATCCAATCTGGCCATATCCAAGGACTTTTCTGACGAACTTGAACGAGCTCACTTATTCTGAAAACAAGCATTACAGTATATGTTTTCTCTTTTGTCAAAAATATTGAATTTATATAGTGTAAAGGTGTAAAAACATGGTTTAGTTCTTACCAATTATTCAGTCTGGCAGTAAGTTTATTGACAGGCTTATGATCCCTTCTGTTCATGGTCAGGGACTAAACTTAATGAGGTCTCAATGATACCAAGAAATTGTAAAATATGTACACAAGCTAAATAGGATATGAGGATAAGATTGCACAGTCATGCAAGTAATCTGATTATGTCTTACTGTTTACTGTAATTATTTGAATTATTTTTCTTCATTATGTTCTGCACACTCATTATTACCTTGTAACTGCATTCACATAGGGCAGGTTTCCATCCTTTTGTGCATTCACAGACTTGCCCATGGATGATTCTATAAAACATGAACATTATGTACAATTAAGGCACTCTGCTGGCTGACCAAATAACCAGTGGCAGTGCATATAAAATAAAAAGGTACATGTATTGCCCTAATGTTATAGGGTACATGTCGTATCATAATTTTAGACTTTGCAAGACTCTGAAACTAGTGTTTTTCTAGTGAGGCTGAGATGCAAAAAATCATTCAAAATTCAGGTGCCCTGAAAGTGCCATGTTGTAAAAGTGTTATTTTTCATAGTTTCAAACAGAAAACATACTGCTCCAATGAAACTTAGAATTACCACATTTGAATATTGGTAACGGTAACATATCACAATTAGTACAACTTACTGCAAATAATGTCCAAAGCACACTTAGCTACTCTAGGGAATATATCCAATGGACCATGGATACATTGAGTCTAAACCAAAAAAATTATATATTCACATCAATTTGGAGCAATAATTATTGGATTCTTAACTGATAAAACCAAATCACTAACCTTTAGAATGGAGACAAGTACTTCAGACTGTTCTTCAAACACTTGGATGAACTCATTAAGTATTTTGAAGTGAAATGTTGGAGTTATCAATCTGCGGCGACTTTTCCATTTGTCCCCAGTGCTGAATTTTAAACACGTGGAGTAAAATTAATCACCTGATCTCCTGATATTATCTACTGCTGCACTGTCACTACCCTATATGTACCCTAGGCAACACTATAAATCATTTAGGGACATTAGACCTCTTGTCTGCATGGGTATAGTAGGTGTCAGCTGCTTTGAGTGATCTATATTCTGCAAATGTTGCCCTCAACACACTCAATACACATGTAGACTAGATGCGAGGTTCCTTTTCATATGCATAAAAAGTATTAAAGGAAGTTAATTTATGAAGAACATACCTTGTAAGAAGTCCTTTTCAATCATGATAAGGAAAGAAAAGTAGGGTTAAATAAAAAATAATGTATAGTATTCAAATGTGGATGATAAATGAAATGAAGTGGCAGTGCCAATCAATAAAATTGCAGAGATGCAAACTGTTTTGTCACTATTTATGTAATTTGATACAAGTTATTAGAAGTTGTTCTTTACCTGTGTCAAGCCATGGATGTAAAAAGCGATATTCATAGGATTTTGTGATATGTCGAGAACTGCTTAACATTCTCTAAATAAAATTCAATACATGGACAGTATTACATATATATGCGTGCTATATATATACCACAAATACAATAAATGTCCTGATGATTATAGCTGCTGTGTATAGCAGATGTGAACTACTCAGGAGCAAAAATGCTTAAGGGCAATCCTTCTCAAGTATATTAAGGCTTGACTTAGGCCCGATTTTCGAAAATATAGGTTTTAAAATGATCGTGGTCTGTTGTTTATCAGAATCTTTAAAAAAAATCATACATTTTGTCGAATATACATGAGTCGAAACTTTATGTGAGATTTTAAACTTTGAGGGAGTGTCACGTGACATATTACAAAGAATTATTTTATTGGAATTTTTGATTACAAATGGGGTACACAAGGATTTCTTCGATTTAAACAATTTATATCTTATTTTATTTCTTTTTTTATGCTCTTTCCGACAACGTCTTTTAATATTGAAAAAATACTCTGTGGAAAGAGATATTTTAGAAAAGAGGTCACGTGACCTAACATGAAAATATGTTTTTTCCTAATATCTTTTTTCCCAAAAGTGATGGACACGATTAAAAGACGGCATCACATACCTAAGCCAAATGCCTAATAACAATGTGAATTTCAGTGAGATAGGTTAAGGTTCTGTGTACCCCATTTTCAAAAAAACGTTTTTGTAGCCTTAAGGTCACGTGACCAATGAATTGAAAAAAAATTACTATGAAAGTCTTCATAATGTGGATCTACATCATCTCCCAAGAAATCTTTGCGATATCTTTAAACCTCCGTGTTTTATGAGCGAAAATGGTTACTTCCTAATTTGCATAATAGTCAAGCCTTAATACACTTGAGTTTACTAATATGCATCTTTACTAATATTGATGTGACAAATTTAATAGTAAACTTTTTTTCAACACATATGTAATTATAATGTCACGCTAGGTGATAAGTGCCCTCATTTATTATAGATATTTTTGTTTGCTGCCACAGATTGGCTCTTCCTACTTATTTCTTTACTATCAAAGTATACATACCTCTGCATATTAAGGTTTGTACATTAAGAGAAAGGGGGTGAAAAGGACCCCCCCCCCCCCCCCGGGACTCTTCCTACTTATTTCTTTACTATCAAAGTATACATACCTCTGCATATTAAGGTTTGTACATTAAGAGAAAGGGGGTGAAAAGGACCCCCCCCCCCCCCCCCGGGACTCTTCCTACTTATTTCTTTACTATCAAAGTATACATACCTCTGCATATTTAGGTTTGTACATTAAGAGAAAGGGGGTGAAAAGGACCCCCCCCCCCCCCCCCCCGGGACTCTTCCTACTTATTTCTTTACTATCAAAGTATACATACCTCTTCATATTCAGGTTTGTACATTAAGAGAAAGGGGTGAAAAGGACCCCCCCCCCCCGGCTCTTCCTACTTATTTCTTTACTATCAAAGTATACATACCTCTGCATATTCAGGTTTGTACATTAAGAGAAAGGGATGAAAAGGACCAAGCCAAAGACAAAGTATACCTTTATCCTCACTTTGCTCACACCATCCTAGCACTTGTTCACGGAAATCTGTGAATTAATGCAGAAGTTGCTAAATATTTCTTGCCTTCTTTGTTAATTTCAGCATCCCATAGATCCATTGATTACAAATAAATTATCATTATCATCACCATCATTATCATCATTTTAATCATTACTTTAAAATTTGTGAGAATGTATACATTCTCATCTTTGGTACTAAAAAAGAATAAATTAATCAATTAATTTTAAAATTAAAGAAGGGATATATTCACTGGATGGATAAATACATTACAGACAGACCCATCGACCGACCGACCCACGGACGGACAGACAGACAGACAGACAGACAGACAGACAGACAGTGAGATACCAGCCTAAACGTTCCGATCCCTTCCCACTTTCAGGAAAAATATAGTCCATCGCCATTTCACTTCTAAAAGCTAGTCGTACAAATGTAACAGCCATCAACTGTAACCGATCAACGTCGTCAATCGGATCGACTTGATCGATAGCAGGTACTCCAATATATGAGCCGATCTGTTTGACTCGACACGGTTAAAGCACTTGATCCAGGAAATAAATCAAACCAACAAAATAACGATCAACACTTACCACAAGGATCTCGTTGAAACTGCATCGTGTTACCGAACAAGAAGTTCTTTTTGGGACCAGGGAATTTCTCCATGACCCTAACAGAACTTGCCTGCTTATGCCAGAAAAACACACCATACAAAAACAAGACAATCGGTGCACAAATGAAGAGCACGTTGAAGTGTTCGGATACACTCGTCTTTGATAACATAGAATCCATGGTAGTTCAGTTACTAGCGACCAAAATAAGGCTGTATACTCTCTGTCGACTCTTCTGCACCGAGCGAGTGCAGTGTTTTGTAGGTTCCGCACGAGATCGAGGCAATGTCATTCAAGGTCGCATTATCATTCAAGGTCACATTACTTCACTATTTATTCCAAGTCACGTCAATCACCCAGTAAGACATAAAATACACGCCATGGGATAAATCTATAAAGAATATCCCCAACCAAAACATATGATACTTTGTAGTAAATTTTGCACTGGAAAAATTCAACTGCTAGTCATTGATATACAGCTGCAAACATGATTTCGTAATTTATTTATTTATTTATTTAGTTGATAAATAAATACCAGTTATAACGACCTGACGCCTGCTATTTGCGAGAATTTTGCTTAATTTCAATTGTTTTCATAACCACTAAATCATTCCTAAAAATATTTCGATTTTGCACATCAACCAGATGAACAGAGGTGTACAGGGGGTTTCGCGTGACGCGTGATCAAGCATTTTCATTTTGCGTGATTCGGGAATGGAAGAAATCATTTCTCGTGATTTCGTGCAAAACATTCTTCACGTGACGCGGAAAAGACAAAATAATTGTTCAAGATTCATGTTTTCCTTGTTTTGGTGTTAAAACCCTGATAAGATTTTGCTAGAGTTGGGTCTTTGCTCCTGAATTGCCACAGGCGACTGAACCAAATGAGCTTTTCTCACCCCTTGCGTGACATTTTAAATTTTTTATCCAACAGAAACAAAAATATAATATTTGAAAAAAGCACACCAAATTTGTCAACACTTGAAATTTTGAGGTAGTTTTGATGAATAGCGCCAAAGTTATGGGCGGCCGAAGTTGGTTCTTTTTCTAGGCTGCGTGACCGGCTCTCAAGGGAGGGGAAGGGGAGTGGAAGGGGACTGGAGAGGGGAGGGGAAGGGGAGTGGAAGGGGACTGGAGAGAAGGGGAAAAAGGGAACCGCCCCTGACGTTTCGACAACCTGAGCGGAAGTCATCTTCAAGAGTCAAGTTTTTTGGGGTTTTTATAGCCTGATAGTCTAACGTCCTGTCAAAATCAAATTTCTAAATTGTTTAAAACCTGTCTGTAAATCACGGTACAAATCGTTTGTTTATGGGACATGAATTATTCTGATCTATTGGGGATTCTAAGATTGTGCTGAAGGATTGTTTGCTCATTTCCTAATTAAAATTTGTCAGAGAAAATTTGCCAGTGTGGAAGGACTGGAAGGGCCTTTATAACCAGGTAAATTTGAATGATCAGAAAGGCAAATGCTTCAATTTAAAAAAAGATTATAAACAGCTTGTAATGCCGATTTTATTTTGTGCTTGTTCTCACTTTTCAGTATCTGTAATCAATTCCAGCGTCTGGATAGGCCATTAAAAGCATCAAGAGAGGCCACTCAACTGACATGAGAACCACTCTCCAAAAATCTATGCATTTTAAGCACATTGTCACCGATGAAATTTGCTTTAAAAGCTAAAACCAACAATAGGATTGAGTAGATGACGTCATTTACTCGCAGTTTAGATGCTAAAATACTTAATGATTTTGACCGTCAGTTTTAAATATGACAAATATATGTTGCTTGATGATGATTGGGACCATATAGATCAGTTTAACCATGTTTTAAATCATAAGATTCTCAATTTTGATCGATTTTCACCCAATTGACCCCTTAAAGTCTCCTTAAGATTTAAAATGCTAACGGGAATAAACAGGAATTTACGAGAATACACCTTTCGTCTGCACGGTTAAACCAAAGTGGTTCGTGCAGTGTACCATTATACTGCTTTGCGAGCAACAACTTGGTCTCAGCAGCAAATATGAATTACCTGTATGTGGTTGCGTTGGGATATGTATTTCTTTACTGGTTTTCTGCCCGTGAAGTCCATGCTGAAGTGCAACCAGTGAGTATTTCTAATTGTAAAAACAACTGGTAACATTTATTTTAAAGCGCCAATATAGTCAAACCGAGTCTAATAAGGAAGTCTTAGATCAACTTGAATTGCCGATGTTACGTTCACAATCAGTTAGAATTTAAAACTGAAATTTGAAAGATTACATAATTTGATTCTTTTCAGTCTGGGTGAGCTTTGTCCATTCTCTTTTCCTGAGGCTACCGCAGAGAATCAGAGGTCTAATGATGATCTTCTTTTTTGGAATATTATGCTACAAATGAACAAATGAATCCATTTTATAACAAGATTTTTTGGAATACTAGTTTTCGGCAGGGGAAAATTTTCAAATTTTTAAATACAGAAAGCTACATATGATAAAGTGATTGCACTTAGAGTGATTCCACTTAACCCGTGAAATTGTACTAGCTAAATAATGCAAAATAGCACTAATAAACAATGGAAAACAAAGGATTTTATATTTTTATAAAAATTTTTGAGAAGACCCTTTAGAATTTTTATATGATTTTTTGGACTCAATGAAGATCCACTTGGCCATATCATCTGCTTAAGCACAGTACTAGAAGCACAATAAGTTTTATCTTCGCTATTTTTCAGTATTATCTGAGTGACTATTATGGAGGTTACACAATCCTCGAGCAATCTTGTACTTTGATGAGAAATGGTTTTGTCCGTTATATCCACACGTCCAACTCCCTTCAAGTCTGTACCAACGAACAGTGGACTCCTTACAACTTCGTGAGTCGTTCACGATCAGGTTTGGTGGGTCACTGGAAGATGGACGAGGAGATTGGAAACTATGTTGATGACGACTCTGGTCACGAAAACCATGGTATAGCTGCGCACGGCCCAGTCCCCGCTCGTGGTAAATTTTCACGTGGTCGATCCTTCAATTCCAGTGGTATCATTACCATACTAAACAACCCCAGAATTAATTTTGGTTATTCAAGCTTCTCCGTGTCAGGTTGGATCAAAATCCTGGATGTCAAGTACCCCTTAACAACCTTCGCCGTCAGGAAAGGCTACGGCTGCTATTTTGCACCAGGGAGGAAGGGATGGGTACCTGGGTGGGAAACAGGCCATGGCTACAGCTCTAATGGCATCAATGTTTGCATCCGTGACCATAGTAACAACAAAGTTCACGTGACCATCACCCATGACGACGGATATAAACCATCGCAACTGATTGGAAAGTGGACCCACTATACGTACGTCTTTGACCGACGAGCCAAGAAGGTACGAGTTTACGTCAATGGCAAGAAACAAACCAGCGAGATCAACATCAGCAGTGTTACTGGAAGTGTTAACAACAACAAAGACCTTGAATTTGGTACGCTGTATGGATGGAAGACCAAGGGTACCCTTGACGAGTACAGATTGTATAACTACGCTCTAAGTGACCAGGAAGTTCAGCTGTTGTATTTGGATCACAAGGCGTAAATCAGATATTGCATGAAAGTTGGATGATCATCTACTGTGGGGAGTGGGGAGTGGGGAGGGGAAGCGTGGAGAAGGTTGGAAATGTATGAAGAGTAGATAGCATCCTGCAATTACATGTAATCATGAGTACAATTCCGGAAACTGAAAAATAGTTGTGATTTTCTGATAGCACATGCATGCATGCATGATTGTTATTAATATAATTTAGATCGATGAATTAAAGTAAAATCAGTAAAAAATGATATTAAAGTTACAGCTAAAATTTAGTTTTATGATTCAAGCAACAGTTCAGTAAATACTAAGCTCGCACCTTGCCCTCACATGCAAGAGCATTTAGCCTACTACACAATAGAGACCAAACCGCCCCTAACGCTGATCGAGAGAGAGAGAGAGAGTGCTTTCTACTAGTAACTGTGGGCTGCCTGTGTCCCGAGAGTATGTTTTAAAATTAGGTATGATCCAATGAATAATACGTTTGAAAATCGAGTATTACAATGAATAATACTAATTACTTAGTTTGTGGCAGGTGAAGTGGATCTCTGAACTGGACTATTATTCGTTTGTCGACTGTACAAAGGCTAAAGTATATTATTGGTTTCCGTGAAACACAAAAAATGAAAGGGCCATTGATATTGGCACAGTTGTGACTCTAGAGAGCACTTGATTTATTTCCACCAAATTGATTGCATTTTGCTTTTTGATTGTCAGTCCTGAAAATTGAACTATAACTTATCGTATTTACATAGTGCTAAAACACCTAGTTTCTGCTAGGAAATGTCAAATACAGTATTCAATCTATTTTTTTAATATATTGACCATTATTTCCCAATCCGTTGTCGTAAAGAGCAACGAAAAAACATTCGGTATTTTAAAACAACATTAACCAAAAAAAAGAAAAAAAGAAAAACCCGGAAATGAGACGAGGTACTTTATCATATATATTAGTAAGAATGAAGTAACACAAAGCCTTAGTTTGTCGTTTGGTGTGTGCCGGTTTTCGTTCGTAAATCAACGTCGTCTCGAATCGAGAAAATGTGATGATTTATATATGCGTTTACTAGCCTAGAAGAGAATGAAGCCTCCAAGAACAGAAGAAGTTCTTTGGCAAGTCCTAGTTTTGATTATCGCGCTTTTTGGCATCGCTGGAAATGTGTTGGTTATAGTTGCAGTATGGAAGAAAAGGTCGTTAAGAACCACTACGAATTTCCTTCTGGTTAACGTTGCTGTATCTGACATTGTCAGTTTGTCGTGTTTGCCTCTGAATTTGATTCAGAGATATGTAGAATTCAATGAGGATCCTTTGGCGGACTACTTGTGCAAGTTTGTAATGTCTCATAATATCGCAGCCACTTCAATGATGACTTCGATTTGGACGCTCACTGTGTTAGCTGTAGAGAGATACCATGCCATTGTGAAGCCGATGAGAACTGGAATGAGACTACGGGAAGACACCGTGAGATATGCTATCATGGTTGTGTGGATAGGCGCATTAGTTCTGACATTACCATTGTATATTTGCTCTACCTACCTCAAAACATCATATAGATCTCGATGCGAAACTTTAAGGCAAGCTAAGAAGTTGAATATCGACGAATACGCCTACCAAATGACTACAATGTCTCTAATTGTTTTTCTGCCCCTCACCATCATCATATTTTGTTACTCTCAAATTATTCATGAATTATATTTCAAGAAAAACGAAGTGTCGCCCCAGAATATTGCTGCCGCTGAAGACGAATTAAACAAACGAAAGCTCTTCAAAATCTCAATTGTTATAACATTGGCTTTTATTACTTGTTATCTACCAGCGGCCATCTTGACTTTCTTATCAGCATACTCGAAAACGTTTGAAGAACCTCGGACAGTAGCATGGGCTTTTTATTTCTTAGAATCAACGATTAATCCTCTGATTTATGCATGTCAAAGTACAAACTTTCGAGAAGCTTTTAAGGAAATACTTAAGCTGAAAGTGGTAAGAAATTAACTCAGTGGCAAAAAATAAAAAATAAATAAATAAATAAATGAATAAACCCGTCAGTGGTGGCCCGATAAGTTGTTATTAAAAGTAGTACTCTTTGTTCCGACGTTCATTTTGTTTGTTTTTTAAACTGCTTGGCGGCCTTTTATCATTCTATAGCTTTTACTTTATTGATCATTATAAAATATTTGAGATATAACGCGCGCGCTGATTGGCTGGCTTGCCATGTTTATATCAGAGGACAGAGAAATGGCTCGAACAAAAACGTCGACAATATTTTATAAAAGCAATATAAAACGATCGCTTATTTCTCTGTACTGTGACATAAACACTCTGGAAGATGTATAGAGCATTCTAATTGTCATCTTTGTATATTCGCTATGTAATATTTGGTTTGCATTTGGTAAGAATAATGTTGTCAATAGACAATATGCAACCGATTGTGTTGATCAGCTGGATGAGAACAGTTAGCTGGGTGATTTCAGACGTAGCGGACCGGAGGCGGATGCGGAAGCGAGCATACAGAACAAAAGAGAGATCTTTAAACTACGGACGTAGCATTCAACAGCTATTATATCTAAAAGCTCGAAAAACATCGACGTAGATGAAACAAAATCGCTACAAACAGCTATAATATCTTTATATCTAGAAAACCTTTTATGAATTGAGCTCGAGGTTAACCCTTTGAGAAAAAGCGTAAAAATTTCGAAATTTTGTAGAAATAACCATGAAATCCCCGGCCCTCTCTAGAGAGTAGCAAGGAATACAATGCATTATGGGACATTTTCAAGATGGCGGCCAAACGTCATTCTTTATTTCCGGTTGTAAAAAGAGCCATTTTTCATGCATTTTTAATCATCTAGAATGAATTCAATTTTAGAATATCAGAAACGAACAATGTATTTTTCTTCTCAAAATCAGATTTTCAGTTTTCCAAAAGTCGTAATTGCTAGTCAAATTTGTGTAACGTCGCGCTCATTGCCGTCAAATGCGCGCTGGAATCTTAGGCCACCGTCCTTAGTACTATTAAATTACATAAGCCTAGGGGTTTCTCTTAGATCTCCTCGCCATTTATTTATTTTTTCTTGTTTGCTCGCGTTACCTCTTATGTAAATATTGTATTCTATCTGTCTATCTATTTCACTACTTTGCATCCTAAGCAAAATCATAGAAACTATTCATTGGCCGACGCTCTAACTCTTCATATGACATCTAACAACTTGTTTAGTCCATTTCAATGGGCTTACAAGAAAGAACTACTTCTGGCGAATATGGCAGAACAATGTAGATCAGCTCTTGATTCTAAGAATGCAATCTGTGTTGTATTTTTTTTTTATTTCAAGAAAGCATTTGACTCTTACTATCGATCATTCTGTCCTCTTGAATAAGATTACCGACATCGGAGTGTCAGATAATATTCGTCTCAT
Source organism: Telmatactis stephensoni (assembly GCA_029948255.1). Taxonomy (NCBI): domain Eukaryota; kingdom Metazoa; phylum Cnidaria; class Anthozoa; order Actiniaria; family Isophelliidae; genus Telmatactis; species Telmatactis stephensoni. Next base: position 124,822 of record JALIZF010001895.1, read on the forward strand.
GGCTAACAGACTACCTTACCGATCGTTGCGCAATTCACTACTGTAAATTATGCATCATCAAGCCGGAAGCAAGTTACTTATGGAGTTCCACAAGGTTCAGTGCTGGGACCTCTCCTCTTCGCAATCTTTTGCATTGATCTTCCTAACATAGTTACTGAGGATGACAAGCTGTACATGTACGCTGACGACACTACTATATTTGCTACTGGACCAACATCAGACATTGCTATAACAAAGATGAACTCTATTCTGCAACAAATGTTCTACTGGTGTTTAAAGAACAGGATGACTCCTCACACGCATAAATGTTTGTGAGTTCATGATTCTAAACAGATCTGGTTTCATTGGCCCAATGCCCGCCGTCAGATTTGGATCGTCGTCGATCAGACAAGTGCGACACACAAGATGTTTGGGACTGGAACTGGATGATATGCTGTCCTGGTCACCACATGTAACTGAGCTTACAAAATCTTTTGTACAAAAGGTCAACCTCCTCAAGTTACTACGATTCCTACCAAAAGTCGTCAGACAGGATTTCTACTTCAAGGTCATTCTATCAGCTGTTACGTACGGCCTCCTCGTCGTTTTCAGTGCGCATGCGATTTTATCCCGAACTTCTCGTCTTCTTTTGTTTAAACCTTTTGTTTTTAATCAAACAAAAGAAGGTGAGACATTCGGGTTAAAATCGCATGCGCATTAGAAACGATTCTTAAACTCTGAATTGGCTTATACAATACAATATTTATTTGGCATTTTCAAACAGAATGTTACAATAATAATAATGAATAAATTTTCCTTTTTTTACACTCACAAAAAATATTTGTATTTTCTGTTGCCAAAGGCTTTTTTTTTTAAATTCCTAGACCCTTAATAACATAAGTTCTCCTATTAGGGCCTAGCTATTATATCTTGATTTTTTTTAATGGCAAATATAAAAGATACAAAAAAGTAAAAAGGCCATTGATATTGGTCTTGGGATTCTAGAGAGCACTTTTGCTTTTTGATTGTTGATCCTAAAATTGCGCTATAAGTTGCCGTCTTGAAATTCTAGAGAGCACCTGATTTACCTCCACCAAATAAATCCTTTTTATTATTATTTTTTTTTTGATTGTCAATCCCGAAAATTAAACTATAACTTATCGTATTTACATAGTGCAAAAGCTATAGTTTCTTTGCTAACAAATGTCAAAGCAGTCAGTACTCTGTCCTTTTTAATCATATTCCGTTATCTTCAAAAGCAATAAAAAAGGCACTCGGCATTTTACAATCAAATATGGAAATGAGAGCTGGAAGTGGGATTTAGCGTATAAAAGAGGAATGAAGCAACACGTAAAATAAGCCTCAGTTTAACAAATTGAAGATGGTTTTGAGTTGTCTGTCCTCTTATTGACACACTTTTGACGTCATAAAATGTTCAAAACTCAAGTGGAATCACGAGCGCGGCGAGTGGTTTCACTGCAAAGTTTTGAACATTTTATGGCGTCAAGAGTGTGTCAATAAGAGGACAGAATGAAAAACCATCTTCAATTCGTTTTTTACAACAATTATTTGAGATAAAAGTTAAAAAATCCTTTTCAAACGGGGCAACAGAACGAGCGCGCGCGCTGAAACGCGTCAGCAGTGTGTCTGTCCTCCTATTGACACACTCTAATCAACCAATCAGATCGCGAGATTAGTATCAAGTGTTGTAAAATTTTTGTTTGATGTATGGAGTTTTCATGAGTCAACATTGTCTAGCGAATCGAAAAAAATGTGATCATTTCTTATGTGCGTTTGTTAGCTAGCCTACAGAAGAGAATGAAGACTCCAAAAACAGAAGAAGTTCTTTGGCAAGTCCTAGTTTCGGTTATCGCGCTTTTTGGAATCGCTGGAAATGTGTTGGTTATAGTTGCAGTATGGAAGAAAAGGTCGTTAAGAACCACTACGAATTTCCTTCTGGTTAACGTTGCTGTGTCTGACATTGTCAGTTTGGTGTGTTTACCTCTGAATTTAATTGAGAAATATGTGGAATTCAACGAAAATCCTTTGGCGGACTTCTTGTGCAAGTTTGTGATGTCTCATAATATCGCAGCCACTTCAATGATGACTTCGATTTGGACGCTCACTGTGTTAGCTGTAGAGAGATACCATGCCATTGTGAAGCCAATGAGAACTGGAATGAGACTACGGGAAGACACCGTGCGATATGCTATCATGGCTGTGTGGATAGGCGCATTAGTTCTGACTTTACCATTGTATATTTGCTCTACCTACCTCAAAACATCATCTAAATCTCGATGCGAAACTTTAAGGCAAGCGGAGAAGTTGAATATCGACAAATACGCCTACCAAACGACTACAATGTCTCTAATTGTTTTTCCTGCCCCTCATCACCATCATATTTTGTTACTCTCAAATCATTCATGAATTATATTTCAAGAAAAACGAAGTATCACCACAAAATGTTGCTGCCGTTGAAGACGAATTAAACAAACGAAAGCTCTTCAAAATCGCAGTTGTTATAACATTGGCTTTTATTACTTGTTATCTACCAGCGGCCATCTTGACTTCCGTATCAGCATACTTGGACGGTCTTGACAGACCTCGGACAGTAGCATGGAGTTTTTGTTACTTAGAATCGGTAGTTAATCCTCTGATTTATGCGTGTCAAAGTACAAACTTTCGAGAAGCTTTTAAGGAAATACTTAAGCTTAAAATGGTAAGAAATTAGCTCAGTAATGGCCCGATAAATTGTCATAAATTGTTAGCCGTCAAGCGTAAAAAAACGTTAACCGCCAAAGCGGGAAAACTCGCTGTGAATTAAACAATATTTCTTCCAAATGCCCGTATTGGAAGACGTATGCGCAGACGCATTCAAAGACATTATGATATTTTCAGTCATACCGTCCATACCAAGTCCAAAACCGATCCTTCATTGTATCGAATTTCGCTTGCTTTAGATTATTCTTTTTTTTTTTTTCACGGCAAGTCAAACATTTAACCGTATTATATGATCCATGACGCACATTAGCTTATTTCGTAAAAATTAATCATTAATTATTACTTATTAATATTTAGCTGATTAATTTTAACATCAAACAGTAAATGATTAACCGTTAACCGTCAAAACACCGAATTTTTAACCGTTCACCGTCAAAACACCGAATTTTTAACCGTTAACCGTCAAAATACCGAATTTTTAACCGTTCACCGTCAAAACGCCGAATTTTTAACCGTTAACTGTCAAAACACCCGAATGTTTGATCGTTAACCGTCAAAATACCGAATTTTTAACCGTTAACCGTCAAAATACCGATTTTTTAACCGTCAGCCGTTAAATGTATACCCCCATTAAGACCCCCTTAAAAGAAGTACTTTTCTTCCGACGTTCAGTCATATTGTTTACTGTTTTAACCCGCTTGGCGGCCTTTTTTAACATTCTATGGCTTTTACTTTATTGATCAATATATAACTTTTACTTTATTGAAAAATAATTGTCACCTTTGTATATGCGTTATATTATATTTGGTTTGGAATAATGTTGTCAATGACCGATCAATTGGTTTATCAGCTGCATGAGAACAGCTGGGGTGTTTGGCTAATTTCAGGCGGAGCGTAAGCACTGTAAGCGAGTGTGAAGGCGAGCAGAACAAAAGAGAGATCTTTAAACTACGGACGTAGTATTCATCCGGCTAGAGCAAACGCAGTTAATTATATAAAGCGTGAAATAGAGTGATTTTCATCGGACTGTGAACTGGAAACAATTACTAATAGTCAGTGTTTAATAGTGTCTAATAGTTGTATTGCAACAAAAGAAAACAATGGGTGCAGAGTCTAGTATTAGTGTCTATTAGCTTAGTAACTATTTCACAGTCCAGTGAAATCAAAGTAAACAGTAACTAATAGTAACTGTTTAGTGACTAATAGTTGCTATCACTTAACCAGAACAATTCATGAAAAAAAAGTAATATGACAAAAAGTAATACACAAGAGACCACTACACATGTAATCAAACTTTATTTCAAGTAGCACTAATTCATACGTTTTCATATGCAAATGTATTTCAAAGAATTCATTTCGTTTTATTGAAATAAAGTTTGATCACAGTGGTCTCTTGTGTATTACTTTTTGTGTTATGAATTGTTCTGGTTCAGTGATAGCAACTATTAGTCACTAAATAGCTACTATTAGTTACCTGTTTACTTGATTTTATTTCACAGTTCAACTGCGTTTGCTCTATTTTATCTAAAAGCTCGGAAATCATGTTTGAAAAAGCGTTTACGTAAACGAATCAAAATTGTGAAAAACAGCTATTATTTATTTTTTCATTAAGTATATTTAACAAATAGAGCAGCTTTTTCCGTGCTCCGTTCACTAATACAGCACTTAGGAAGTGCCGACTGCACTCAAGAAGTGCTGTCGGCACTTCCTAAGTGCTGTATTAGTGAACGGAGCACGGAAAAAGATGTTCTATTTGTTTTATGTATTTTGAAGTAAATATTCAAGGGAAAAAGTTCGATTTTCTCCGACAAAAATTCAAAAGGTGCGCCCTACGAACTCGCGCTGCTGACATCAGAACTGCGCTCCATTCTCTGATAAAGCACAGCTTTCAGCCAATCAGAGTGCGCGTATCGACAAGGGTATATAATAATTATATCTAGAAAACCTATGAATTGAGCTCGAAATGTTAGCCCTTTGAAGACCGACGCGAAATTTACCAACGTTTCTCGTGTTTTTTGTTTACTTTTCCCTCCCTACTAGGTATTCCATACTTTTGGTTCCTGTAAAGGTCTCTACTGTTTGTCACCGCAGACAGCCAAAATGTTAAATCTTATTGCATAAAAAGAACGCGGGCAACGAGCCTACTGAAAGAATTGCAGCCATTAATCACTGTCAAGGATTTTTGTGGGACGTTTATTTTTAGAAAAGGCTTGTGGAAAGGTGTGGCAGGGGCGGATTTAGGGGAGGGGTGTAGGGGGTGCACACCGCCTGAGACGACAGTCCTTTTTACAAAATTTTTTCCTATCGGCAGTTTCCAATTTGTAAGATGGTGCACCCCCTCCTGAAGACGGTGCACCACCTCCTGAAGACAATCCTTGATCCACCCCTGTGTGGGCTGGGTTGAGTCGGTTAAGACGTATACGTAAACTACGGTTACGGTACGGAAAATGCGTCCAGGATTCAAATATACGGTTACACTCCGGTACGACATAAATCGTACCGTACCAGTTTTCAATCGATCGGTACGAAATCTCTATACAAAATACGTCCAAGATTCAAAGATACGGTTACACTCCGGTACAACGTAAATCGTACCGTACCAGTTTTCAATCGATCGGTACGAAATCTCTATACAAAATACGTACAAGATTCAAAGATACGGTTACACTCCGGTACAACGTAAATCGTACCGTACCAGTTTTCAATCGATCGGTACGAAATCTCTATACAAAATACGTCCAAGATTCAAAGATACGGTTACACTCCGGTACAACGTAAATCGTACCGTACTTGTTTTCAATCGATCGGTACGAAATCTCTATACAAAATACGTCCAAGATTCAAAGATACGGTTACACTCCGGTACAACGTAAATCGTACCGTACCAGTTTTCAATCGATCGGTACGAAATCTCTATACAAAATACGTCCAAGATTCAAAGATACGGTTACACTCCGGTACAACGTAAATCGTACCGTACCAGTTTTCAATCGATCGGTACGAAATCTCTATACAAAATACGTCCAAGATTCAAAGATACGGTTACACTCCGGTACAACGTAAATCGTACCGTACTTGTTTTCAATCGATCGGTACGAAATCTCTATACAAAATATTCATGACATGAATCATGAAAGAAACAAATTCCTCAATATCGAAGTAACTTTAGGTGTTTTATTTAATATTGAAAATGATACATTGTAAATGTGCTCAACTATTTACAAACATGCATACAAACTTCTACACTAAACCGGCATGTCGGAGGACGACGCCAACTCCCTAGCCGGTACATGCATTATTCATGTATTATATTGCTCTTTGTATCATAATTGGTATATTACGCGCGCTCTGATTGGTCAAGAACCGTGTGTGATTACAGTACATACGCATAGGTGACGTCATTGAATCTTACGCGCGCTCTGATTGGTTGAAGTGTTTCGATTAGTAGTATATAGAACAAACAGATTCCATTTTTCCATGGTTCTGTACTCCAATAGATGCACAGAAGACGTCAAAATGTGGTGAGAACAATTACATTATATCATTACATCTTGACGTCATCTGTGCATCTACTAGAGTACAGACGCACCTAAAAATGGAATCTTTTGTTAATGTGCAAATGTCCTCGGGGGGGGGGATACATTTTGGGGAGGGATGCTTGTCATACACTTTTATAGGAGTCAAAATCAGCGATCTGGTACCAGAGACTGATATGCAAACTCAGCATCGGGAAAAATGACGCGACATCACATCCGGGACATTCAACCATGAGGCGCCTACGGTAGCGCGTTTATCACTCAGGTGTGAGAAAAAACAAATTAACCTTCTAATGAGCAGTAGGCTATTTAGTCGCGTATGCTTATGTGGTGTGTGAACCGGCCCTTAATTGCTATATAATTGTTTACATTGAGCTTGAAAGTTGCTAAATTTGAATCACAATACAGGACAACCATTTTAATTTGTACAATGAAAACGACTATTTTAAACAGGCATTGTATCTAAGTAGATGAGTTTCTAACTTATGAAAATAGAATTTGAGTGTTAATCCAAAACGGAAATTTGAATTAAAACTTGCACAAGGGGCTAGTTTTTGGCACTTTTAGACATTATTGCTCGATACTCATCTATAATATTACATATACTATACTATATATGATCTATAATACTTTAATACTATTAAAACTGACAAATATTACATTTATTGTTTTAAAAATCATGTGTTGCCACGCCCACCTGGATAACACTTCCGACGAGTATCTCCACCCTTCTGTTTATAAGTGTCCCCCCCGGAAATGTCTGACTAATGGTTAAATGGCATAAAGTATTGCAATTTTCAGACTTATATAGTCAAGTAGTCAAGTGTCAACTTTAAATTCTACTTTGAATATCATTATTTATCGGTAGCGCTTGTGAAGCTATTAAATTATAAAACTAGCTGGTGTCTATTTAAAATCGTCTCATTGAAACCGTGGTACCTGGTACTGCCTGGTAATGGTACTGCTCAAAGTTTGACCAGGCCATAGAGACGGGGTCATAACTAGGCGTTTGCGAACTGGCTTCTACATTGACCTCAATGGTCACTGAGATATAATTATATAATTTACATTACTTTAAAATTTCTAACCTAGGTTGTGCTTCAGTCAAAACGACTCAGTCTAAAAATGGTCTAAGTTCGATCACTTAGGGCGTTTTCCATTCAGTGGAACCAACCGGCCAGAACGGCCAGTTCTTAAATGGTACATGTCAGTTCTTAGCTCCGGCTGGAATCAGTCCTAAGAAATCAGGCCGTTCTGGCCGGTTGGTTCCACTAAATGGAAAATACCCTTAAAAACATAAAAAAAAACAAGATTTCAATTTGTCCCACAATAACGAAGTTGGCAATTTGGTGGAGATTTGAACTCATACACATAAAATGCACCACAGTTTCGCACCCTAATAATAACGCTCCACTTACAACAGTTTTTGTCCCAGTGGAAGCACGCTTTCCTTGAAAGTATCCCTTGTGCTATGGTTGGGTGTGGTTCACTCAGCCATCCTGGCGCATCTGTATTGCAGTGCTGGGTAGCTACACATGATGTGGGCATACGAATACCTGTAGCGCCTGTCAAACGGTACCATTTTACGGCTATAGGTTTGTCGCATTTGTCTACTGGGTTAGGGTAGTTGACATGTCGTGTTCCATCGGTGATGTTGGTATAGGAAATACACATAGCATCTAGATTAAAAACAGTGATTACTGAAACAATAACGTGACTAGAATGTGACGAGACTGTCATACCGTAGAGAATACTGACTCAGTCTGATGATGTGCTACATACGTTGAAACCACGGCAAAACGACTGCGTATGGGCGAGTTTTTGCGGGCTTACGCGCGTCCGCGTCTTGACCACAGGAATCCCAAGCAATATTTTTAGAATTGTCTTCTTTAGATTTTCCTATATCATATCTTTGAGCTTCATTTTAATCACGGGAGAAAACAGAAAAGTACTGAGAGAAAAAGGCAGGCAACAGAATATACTACAAAGTCCTTAAACCTCATTTTTTTGGACTGAGTCTGGCTTCTGTGGCTTGAGTTTCGCCAGCAAAGTTTTGTTTGTTTGACTGGCGAATGTTTTCGTTGGGGAAGATTGGGGAAGTGTTTCGTTAGGCACGCATGCGTAGTACATTTTGCCGAGATGTCACATCGCCTATTCAACTATTGCAACAAAGATTGTTTCTATTCAAACAAACCTTTTACAATGTCGCATTTAACACCCGTGAACCCCGATGTGCAAGTACAGGTAAAACCGCTGACACCAGTAACACATGTACCGCCATTTAGACATGGATTGACACTACAAGCATCTGTATAAATAGATCAACGAGCTTACAGTCAGCAAAGAAGTTCTAAGAAGGATCAAGGGAAATGAAATTTGTATGGAATAGATCATAAAGCTATTAATGATATACAGAGACATGCACCATTTGCCTCGCTTTGGCTCAACAAAACAGAATCACCTAACCATGCCATTGTTTAGCTGCACCAAAGTGAGGCGAGAGGTATATCTGTATATGATTAGCAGTTAAAATACGCAAAGGGTGATTTTAAATTAAAAGTCTTTTGATTCAATGATAACTCCACGTTACAACACAACATCAACCACTACAGAAAAATTCTGCCCCAGGTGGGAACCGAACCCACGGCCTTCCGATTAACTATTATATAAAATATAAAAAATATATAAAATATATATAAAAATATTAAAAGTCATAAAGGTAGTATAGTATGCCTGAATAGTGAAGTGAGACTGAAATGAGTGGATGGATCTGAGATGGGTCTGTAGCTCTAATTTTATACAAGACTTACCGTTCTTGTTTTCGCAGTTTTTCCCTTTATATGGAGCAACACACGTACAACTGTAGCTGGTTTCATTTTTGTTTTGACACTTTCCATTGTTTAGACATGGAGAGCTAGCACAAGGCTCGCCAACTACAAGATAAATAGAATTATTAATGCAATAGCGGACTTCCGAGTTACACTTTACTTACCCAAACGAAAGTATCAAGACGAGGCTACGTGCATAAAGCTCAGTCTTTCGTAACAAGACAAAAGTTTTAGCACGTTTTTTTTTTTTTTTTTTTTTTAACAGCTTTATTGGGTAACAAAGAAAAAACAAAATTACAGAATTGTTGCCCAAGGAGGGAGGTACGAACGGGACTGTAGTCCCATGCGAGGCACTACCCTCAGAATTAGACTAAGAGTCTCGAGAGCCTCGTTCTGAGTCCTTTGTATGTGGCATGCGTGCGCAGGTGGACAAAGTTACAGAAGTGGAACTCGATATGTCCTAAACCTGCATCTGGTGGAGCGCAAATGCTGCAGGGGTGGACACATACGGTGACAACTCTTTGTTACACGCAATGGGGCGAACATTGTGGCACAAACCTCCTGTTTTCATGTTACAAAACGTTTTCGCTGATTTTCCTTGAGGCGCATGCTTGATCCAGTACAACCCGCTGACCATTGTGTTAGTAACATTTTTAATTTCCATGCAGGATTCTGCTGGAATTTCCTCATGAGATCCAATAACGGCTGAAAAAAATGGAGAAAAGTATTTCTAAAAGCGATGTATTACCCTTGTCCGTTCGCGCGCCGTCATAGATGAAATCTAGAACGCGAGAAAGCCTCAACTGACGTTCTAGCGAGAACGGGAACCGGTGCGTGCACGCTCCGAAAGCGTACGTGTCACGAAACGTCTCGTGCTTAAGCTCCCTAATATATGGTAATATATTTTGAGGAGGATTTCCAAAGCAAGTTCAAGTTCCATTTCAAGTTTCTTTCACTTCGAAAAAATTAAAGCACTAACTAGTAGGTGCATGTAGAATAAAATGAAACTAAAATGAGATGAAAACAATTCAGATTATTCTTCATGGTTTTGTTTAATAGTTACTAGCATTAGAGTATGTCGCCATTTTTAGTTGATAATTGTAATCCGATATTCCAAAATCGCGTGAATTAAAATGATCGAATTAAAAAGTGAAAAAAAACACCGAGTGGCAGTTAACAAAGATATATAACCGTTTCGGTACTGGAAAGAATCTAGCTCTACTCGAGCATCAGCGCAAGAAGAAATTAAAAAACGCACACATAGTGTTTATACTCGACTTAATTAGGTGCTTCTTCATCGAAATAAACAAAAGGCGACAGTTCGAAAAGTCGGTGAAGATATCTATAAGTCAACTTCATTTACAAGTAATAAAATTCCTTTCTCATTGTATTCACTAAATGAACATTTCACGCCCGTCATAGTATTTCCGTAATTATGATTGCCATCCTTGGGCGAACAAAATAAACGGTAGGAGATACATGAAGAAACCGCTATTCAAACAATAGTATTGACAACCGTTGTTAATGAATGAAAGGGCTCAAGACTTAATTTCGCTTAGAAGATTTTCCTCAGTGGAAAGGAATCAGAAGGATATATATAGTGTTGAACCATCGGTCATTGAACGTACGACTTTTACTGGCTTTAAACAGTCTTATAGGCTGATCAAGTAGGAATTTAATCTTCCCGTTTTTGAATTAACATTATATTTTTGTGAACAATTACACAAAAAAGCTCAAAGAAGCCGCTTCGTAAAATTAATTAACTTCTAGTTCTAAATTGATAATTTAATAGAAAAAGAAATAAGATAGATATATTATCCTTAAACCTAATGAAACTGTTCCAAATATTATTCAGATCAAATTTTCCACAAAAACCAACAAAAGACATCTCGCTCTTTTTGTTTGCTTTACTTTGTTTTTGTTATACTTTAGAAAACTAGTTCGTGAAAACATCCGACAGGCAGAGAACCTTTTATTTCAAAGTTCATAAAGCTAGAAATTACGTTACAATACTCTGTGAGTATGAGGAACTTAAAAAATATCACCTTACCCGAGTGTGGCTTTGTGAAATACACAGCGTTTGGGTTCCCAACTCTATTTCCTGGTTTTGCTTGTATTGTCCTGCTGTTAAGCTCACATTTGGCGTCCTCAGGGTAGAAATTTATACTCTGACAACCAATTTCTTCCTTGCATTTTGTGTAGCAAACATGGATGCTTTTAGTTTGAAAAGATGACAGCAAATATCCTTGCAGAGCTATTCCAGTCACTGATGTCTCACATTTGTTAGCTTTCAGTAAAGAAACCAAGGACGAAATAACAGCTAAACGTAAAATCTTGACACCTTCCTGTTTCATGGTCAAAACTATTGTAACTGAATGAGCAGCATACACCGCAACAAAATAAATTATCGCTTATACATAATTAAAGCAGAAAACTATTTATAAGGAAAATGTATAAATAGATATCGTTAAGAAATGTAGACCTGATCTGCTTTGCAAATAAGGGAGATACAGATGCTTGACTGAATATAGAAACTAATTAAACCATTTAATAGATAAATTTCGTGAAATAAAAGATGCATGGACGTTTTTTGATGGATTTGAAATCAGGAAATGCACATATGGCAATATAATTATCTGTCCAATAGGACTACACTTACGTCTCATTGTCAAGCGAACTAATTTCAGCTGCTGTAAAATTTACTTAGCAAAATTCAACTCAGATCAATTATGCAAAGAAGTGGGTTCTCCTGTCATGCCTCTTCGTATTGTATTCAGCGTACTTAGAATTTAGATGTCATTTTTAAGTATCTTACGGAGTTGCGGGGGTCTGCTGATTGATATTTTTGCGAATATTAGACAGATTAACTAACTAGGAAATTGCGAGAAACGATGAAAAAGAATGGAAGCAAAGCAAAAAAAAAAAAAAAAAGAGTGACTGGAAGACGTAGACTATGTATTATAATTGCGGTAACCAAAAAATATATAAACAATCAAATTATCAAATTGAAAAAATAAATAAATAAAAACAGGAGAAATGAGAGCAGAGCAAAGGTAATATGAGTTCCGTGCTTATTTCTTTCGTTACCATAGTAACGACTCGTATTTTGGTTCACCTGTTTATACATGATTATAAAATGTGTTGCACTTAAGTGGTTATTGTGTTAATCCAGCAGGCAATTAAATGTCCATGAGAAAGCAATTTTAATTAAGATTTTCTCACAGTAACATGTAAAAAAAATGTTTGAAATAGACTGTGAAATCGTGTGATTATCTTGTCAGGTAAACTCGAAACTAGGAGAGAATCCCCGACCACGACGAAGGCTTCTGAGCTTATCTCTACGGTCATGAAGTCTGCACGTACGATGCGATTGTTACGAGCGATGCACGCATGTTTCGATTTGTTTTAGCGACAAACTTCCTTCGTGTCTTCCAGAAATTTAATGGAAAAAAAATGAGAATTGGAAAAAAATATTGTGGGATCAGCTCGGTTGAATATTTTAGGGGTTATGTCCCGCTGAGACAAAATGAATTATAAAAAGAAAGCGTTTGTCGCCTGGTGTGATGGGATACAAGCCCCATACCAGTGAGACTGGTAAGATACTTCTAAGCTGTTATATTACATTATTTCATTGCAATGTGGACGTCTTTGCGCGCTTACCGTTCTTATAGAATATCAGTCTGTATTGAATTTGTTCCCGCTGTGTATTTCTGGTTTTCATGATCAGTAAATACTTTAATTTATTTTTGTTTTAATTTCCTTAAAATGAAATCTATCCATTAATTTTTTAGTTTAAAATGCTGGTCGATCTGCCTCTCGATTGGCCAAGCAACTATGTTTTATTCGTACATACCTCCATTTTATCATGCATTATAACAAAACTACTAGTTGCTACAGCAAATAAAGGTTTAAGTATAGGTAGTCGGAGGTTTTTTCTGATCACTGTCATGCTATTTTATAAGTCTTTTTTTGCCTTGTATCCGCCGGCAGGTATATAATTGAATTTTATGTTCTTGAAATAGAACCCCTAGCTGCTTTATTATCGTCCAAAAAAAATGGTTCCTGAAAAGCCAATCTGCATTAATTTCGATTAATTTGCATTTATCCATGATTAAAGCTCTAATCTGAGAGTGTAGCCATACATAAAAAGAAGGAAAAGAAGAAATAGAGAAAAAGAGGCAAAATCGATGAGGTGCCTTTGTAACAAAAGCTCTCTTCCATCGAGAAACTTTTGTTTCTTTTACGTCTTTTACTTGAACTGAAATGTTTTGTGCAATTCTTACAGGTATACTTGTCGAAAAGACAAACAGTCTCAAATGCGGGCAACTTACAGATGTCAGATCTTTAGATATATTGATATTGGAAAGCAAACAAAGCCGGGGGCAGTTTTTATAGCTAACGATCTTGATCCCGTTTCTTGTTTCCATCTGCTCCATTGGCCATGTAATTTACATAACAGTTTTGTCTTCCAAAATTCAGTGATTTGATATAATATGGTTCTTTACAGCCCTACCGCGGAAAAGGTATACAAAAACAGTTTTTCTCTTATTAGTAATCGGTTTCCTTTCCACACGGCTGATTTTTTTCGAGACTGCGGGTAAAACGTTCAGAGCTAGAAAGGGCGCGCGCGCGTAAAGGCGTAGCATCTGCAATATTAGTCGGGTATATTAATTTTGGGACTGGTAACGAATGGAGCGGGCGTTAAACGACTCTCGTGTGATCATCGTGCTGGCACGACAAGTGATCGCGTGGCGCGCGGCAAAATGTACGTAGAAAAATGTTTGCTGGCTTTATTTTCATACCATGTAAGCAAGGCGTGTGTGCACGTGTCGTTACTCGGTGTTACTATTCTATGCGGCGATATGATGTTGTTGCTTCTGTTGCTGAAAATAAACGTTGCCCGGTAAAGTTCAGTTGGTTGAGTGTCGGTCTTTCTTGCGGGAAGTCATGGTTCGATTCCCGTCCGGACCAACACTCAGGGTCTTTAAATAATTGAGGTGCTGTCTTTGTAATTACATCTGCAAATGGTTAGACCTTCAAGTCTTCTCGTATAGGGACGTTGAACCATAAGTCCCGGTACAACAGTCTATCAAATTTCAAAAATTTTAAATTTCAATCGCACGACGACCGCCATTTCTCCCTCCCAGAAGCCCTCAAGGGCTAACTACGTAGCAATACACCCTACCTTTTGTCTCCCCCATTTTACCTTAATAATTTACATAAACAGAAGAATCACAGAGAGAGATTTGTAAATTTATTTCATATTGGCAAAAATATGTATCCTAACTAAAATTTCTACTTTTAGAAAATACAATTGTTTTTCATGTCCGTTTTTACGAAACCAAAAAGTAGACTTACTCTAAGTCTCGCTTGTTAATTTTTGCCGTTTCTTGGGCTTCCTGTGCCGTAATTTAAGTGACACAGGAAACCCAAGCAACAGAAAGGATTGACGAGAGAGACTTACTTGAAGCAAGTATAACCAAAAAGGAGCATCACTAGTTAAAGTGGTGTTGTACTAAGCCATTTTTAGTGTTTTCACTTAACCCATTTTATAGACTTAGGCGAGTAGCTGGGTTGTAACTGACGTCACGGCAGCCATCTTGGACGAACTTCAACAAAAGATTTCTCATTAGCGTCACATGTTCGTTCATCCAACATGGCTACCCGCTCCTTTATCTTTTCATCCGCATTTGTAACATCCTCAAGAACCCACTGTGAAATGGGAAGGGAGGAGGAAGAGGAAGAAAGGGGAGAGGATGTCCTTCTTCCCTTCCTACTTTCCTTTCCCCCTCCCTCCCTCCCCACCCTTTTCGACTTGGGTTTTTTGTTAGTCCTCTAAAAGACTTAATTCTTTAAATTAAAACAGCTGAGGTTCAGACTAGAGTATCATAGACCACCTACAGCTATAATGCTAACTGATAAATGCTCTAATGATTGACATCGGTAGCTTTGATTAGTTCCCATTCTACAGCCTTATTCAATGCGTTTTCTGCCAAGTCGCGAATTTGGCTCATTTCGGGTTTGTTGTCCTTTGAAAGAACCATGAGAATCTCCAAGACTTCGCTCTCGATTAGCTGAAAATCGACAAGACCAAATTTTTTTAAAAATTCTATAATTCTACATAGGTCTAGAACCACATCTGTCTGTTTGTCTGTTTGTTTGTCTGTCTGTCTGTCTGTCTTTCCATTTGTCCGTCCGTCTGACTGACTGATTGTATGTGTGTTTGTCTGTCTGTCTGTCTGGGTTTCCGTCTGTCCAGTCATCCGTCCGTCTGACTGACTGTCTGTCTCTCCACCGTCCGTCTGTCTATCCGTCTGTCTGTCTGTCCATCCGACTGAGTATCAGTCTGTGCTGTCTGTTCACCCGTCCGTCTGACTCTCTGTGTTCGTCCCTCCGTCCAACTGACTGTCTGTCATGTCCGTCTGCCAATCCGTCCGTCCGTCCGTCGTCCGTCCGTCGTCCGTCCATCGTCTGTCATGTCTGTCCGTCCATCTGTCTGTCCGTCGTCAATCCGTTTGTCCGTCCATCTGTCTGCCTGTCTGTCTGTCAATTCTTTTCGAACCACATCTGCCTGTCAGCTTACCTTTGTGGCAATTTCCTTGTTTGCAGCCATCATGTTATTTACGATGTACACACACCGGAATTTAATATCAGTTTTGTCCGTCAGCAGGTTTTCTTTGATGATATCTAGCCACGCGTTGACCTGCAAAATCAAATAGTATTTAAAAAGGGGGAACCATGCACTACTACGTCGTAGAGTGGGGATTGGTTCGTTTGGTGGGGAGGGGGAGGGGGAGGAGGGAGGGGAGGTGGACAATAAAAATATCAATAAAAATAGTCATGTAGTCCTTTTAATCTTCCACACACATAATGGTTTAATCCAAGCTTTCTAACCAACGGTCCAACAAACACCAGAAAGAAAATGGAGAATGAGCATTTATATAATAATTGGTATATTACGCGCGCTCTGATTGGTTAAAATGTTTCGATGAATAATATATAAAACAGATTCCATTTTCCGTGGTTCTGTACTCTAATAGATGCACAGATGACGTCAAAATGTGGTGAGAATAACAGTCACGTCACTCGACTTAACGTACTTTTTTGTTCTCACCACATTTTGACGTCATCTGTGCATCTATTAGAGTACAGAAGCACGAAAAGAATCTATTTGTTAACTGTTTAACGAAGTGTGTAGCAGTAAATTGCTTATTGCGCAGTACTGTAATACCTTGACAATCTGACGGCAGACTTTCTCACTTGATGACAACATGGCTAAAGCTCCACCAGCAGCTCTACAGAAAGATATATCCTTCATCAATTATTAAATTTCTTTTTAGAATTTGTTTGCAAAAATGCTGGTTAAATCAATTAAAAAATCAATCAATAAATTTAATCAATCAGTAAGTCGATAAATTCTACCAGTCAGTCAGTCAGTCAGTTAAGTTCGTCCGTCCATCCGTCAATTAATTAATCAGACCAATTTACATCTTTCTTTCTTTTAATATCATGTAAGAACACAAAGCACCAACGAAATATTCCACATCCATCCGAAAATAAAATGCACGTTTGTTATGGTTTGGACAACAGATGACTAAGATAAACTGCAAGATGGAATGGATTGTGTTGGCTCTTTATTTCAACACTCGTGAGCCGCCATCTTGGAAGAACATGTGCAAACTAATTTACAAAACGGAAGTAAACCATTACACACGTCAAACCTTGGTCACCCGCCGATTAATTTTAATGCAAATCAGTTCGTCGTCAACCGCCGAGTGGTTTTAAATACTAATCAGTTCCTTATATAGAAAAAGCGCACGTAATTCTAAATACAATCATCACCTTTGTATCGCAACGTCTTCTTCGCCGAAATAAAGTGTCATGAGTTTCACACGCTCTGTCGGCGAATCTTCATTCTCGTACAGTTTAAACACCTTTGAAAAAATTCAATAAGTATTGAGTAGCAAACAGAATGCGTCTGTCCAGGGTTGGGGCTTTTATTTAGTATAAGAATTAAGTGCGAAATTAAGTCAAGATCCTCCAAAAACAGAAAATTCACAAGATGACACTTAATGCGGTTCACGTTAAGGGTTCCATGCGTTAAAGGTTCGGAAGCATGATCCGGTGCAAATTGTGCGCACTTGTTGAACTATGCAAAGTCATTTGAATTGGTAATATGGTTCCTGGGGATTGCATATAAATGAGAACAATTATTGTAATTAATGCAGTTCATTCGAGTTGCGACGAAGAACGGTTGGCGACCCACCCACCCACCCACTTTAGCGAGTAAGTTGGGTTCAAAGTTGCCAAATAATCTTTGTTGACACTTCGCCTGGCTTTGGTTGGTTCCATGCCAGAGCGATTCCCCATACCTCATTATCATACTCATGAACAACAATACCCAGGGAAGAATATTACACTATGCAAAATGACCCTAGAGAATTGCGTACGCGCATGAGCAAAATGAAGAGCAACAGCTGACCATGCATATTAATGTTTAATTTCTACCTCTTCACAAAGGACCATATTACACATACACTCGGTGGCAGCTCTTTTTAGCATAACTTCTTCATCAAACATAAGCATCTCAATGTCTGGTAATCCTTTTTGTTTGATTATTTGTTTCCTGTAAGAGTAACAAAGGGATTTTTTAAACAAAGGAATACCAAAGCAAAGTACGAGATATCGTCAAGATTTCCGACCCCAAAATTCTAAAATGTAAAGCCGAAGGGGTCCTTTTTAAAGACAAAATGGCCACTTGTCTGGCGAGCTTTTTCAACGCGCGCGCGCGCGCTATTTTCAATCATGTTGCAGGGGCGGGTCCAGGATAATTCTCCCCCCTCCCCCCCCCCCCCCAAAGTCTGCTCCTGCGTTAGCTCTTGCCCTAGTTATAGTGTTTCAAGTAAAGGAAATGTTTTTTTCTTCAATGCTGCGAGCTCTTCACATTGTATTGTTAAAACCGACAACAGTCAATTGAAGGGCTCCCTATGAAAATGGCCTAAGTGATGTTTTTGATGATTTTTTTTTTATTGGTATAAATGATATCAATTAACTTTCCTGTGCAAAAAAAATTAAGGTCTGGACATCCATCAAAAAGTCACTTAGGTCGTTTTCATAGAGAACCCTTCAATTATTTCTTTTACAACACTATAGGATATCAAGTAAAAGAGGAAAAAACTAAGTAAGTCTTGCTATCGTGGTCTTGAGATCCCTACCTCACATCATCGTTCAACTGTGCCAAGTTAGTTAGTGCTAGTAGAGCTTCAAACTGCGCGATTCCCTGAAAGCCAAATGTCAGAAAGGTATGAGCACACAGGACCTGGTATTCAGGACCAGAACCAAGAGGAAATATTGTTTTTATGGGGAAAGCGATTTAGTCACTTTATTGTTTAACAGTGCAGTGTTACTGCGGTTTTCGGTATTCTGCGAACTCTGACCTTCAAACAGTCCATTGGAATTTGGTTATTCGCTTCAGCCCACCTCAACAAAACATCGAAAAATCGGAAATACTAAAAGTTGCTAAAATCCTACCAAATGACCAAATATGATCTTTAGAGAGTATACATTAGCTATACTATCATTTTGGTATTAACAGTTCTTCGTATTAGTGATTTTTACTTTTGATTGACAGAAGCAAAAACGCAAATTAGCGGTTACCGTTTGAAAGTCTGAGTTCGCAGAATACCGAAAACCGCAGTAACATTCAATTTTTCTTTCTGTCTGTCTTTCTGTTTAGTCCACAATGACTCTCCGTTTTGTCCAGCACCGTCATTGGAGTTTACTCTATCCAGTCCCTGTCCTTATTGGCAAATTGTCTTAATGAATACGAAATTTTATTTCTGTTTCCGGAATAATTGTGGAATTCGCAATAATTTGTCATAACGTTTGTATAATATGATACATACCCTTTTTGAAGGATGCAGCAGTTTGACAAGAGGGCGGATAAGACCAAAGCTCTAGAAACGCAACAGTGAAATAAGTGAATAAATATAATGCAATGTAACAAGCTTGTATCAAACTTACCCTATGTCCTGGAAATGCAAACTCAGGATTCATAGAAATGGCGATTTTAGCAAGTGCTTGTACTGCTCGATCAACTCCTTTCTCTGTATTCTTGTCCGCAAGTGAAAGTAGAGCCTAGTAGAAAGAGAATTCGATTGTTTTACGTGTGAGTCACGTAACATTGACTACCACAGTCAGAAATCATCTGCCATATAAAAGACTAAAATGCGGTTCAATGTTTGGAAATCATCACATATCATCATCGACTGGCAACATGGAAAAACGTTACCTTGACTCCTCCTTGTTGCACAGTAACACCACGATGCTCCTCGTCTGTTACGATACCGAGAAAAACTCTATTATAAAACAAACACATAATAAGTGCCTGATACTTTGCAGTACAACTCGAATGTCTTGAGCGGAGAGGAAGGGAGAGAGGGAGGGAGGGAGGGAGGGAGGGAGGGAGGGAGGGAGGGAGGGAGGGAGGGAGGGAGGGAGGGAGGGAGGGAGGGAAAGGATTTAAGAAAATAGGTTGTATATAAGTAATAATAAGTTTGACATTACTTGGTAACAATTAATAACAGATCTTTGAAAGACTAATCTATAACAGATCGTTACAAACCGTGCAATCATTTCCCGACTTGCGTGACTTTCTGTGTTTGAGAGACTAACCAATGCCGAGATAATGCCTTCCTATTAAACAAAAACAGCAGGACAGGAATTTCATTTACACAGCAAAAGCAACAATACAACAGCAATACTAGCAACAACAACAACTCGTCTCTCTGCGACGCCTGCAGAAGATTGTATTCCTATACCTTGACAAGCTTTGTTGTTCTTTTCTTTACATATTCCTCTCCGTCCTAAGAGAAAGTGTTCAATTGTTATTACAGCGGATATCATTGCGTAAAAACGTGCGGTGGCACGTACGATTCGGAGATACGCCAAGTTAAGTTACGGACGTTGAAACAATTGTTATTACAGCTGATACCATTGCGTAAAAACGTGCGGAGGCAGTTACGATTCGGAGATACGCCAAGTTAAGTTACGGATGTTGAAACACGCACCCGAACAATAAAACCAATGATATTCAATCGAGAGGCACTATAAAGACAAAGATATTTTACTACCTCAAGAATGAGTAAAAATACCTTTTCAGCCAATTTCGGCAATTTTACTTTAGCAAATTCACCCAGTTTCTTCATTTCCTCAGGAATTTCGGGCATGTCGAACGTGTTTGTTAGGTTCACAAACATTTGGCAAACACCGTACAACAACGAGCTTTCCTTGCACTGAAATGCAACAAAATTTATCGTTATACCCTTTATAACGAACGCGCATGTCGAAGTAAGTTTGGAGTTGTGTTGGTAAGGATTTCGTAAATGGTGGCGATGTGCGTTATAAGTCTAAATGGCTTCTTTTATCAGATTTGAAATGGTTATTGGAATTGGGCAAACTTTTGAAGTTTACTTCTACGATTTCAAAGCTTTGTCGTACCTTGGTGAGTTCAAGAACAGCTTGGATTGCTGCATTATCTTCGATGAATTCCTCCTGCAATTCAAATCAATTGATGTCAATCTCAGTCTAGAAAATAGCCTGCGGTGCAACATTTAAACCCGGACACACGGTGCAACTTTTTTTTGGCAAAGTTGCGCGCAACACAGTTGCACCCCCTCCAATATTGCGCGCAATGTTGCAGAATACGTCGAAGAAGTAGAACTCAATCCTAAACCTACAACTGTTGCGCGCAGGTGGACACACGGTGCAACTTTGTATTGCGATGTTGCAGAAAATGTAGCAATAAAAGGTCGTTGTTTGCCCGGGCCTTAAGGCTTCCAAGGACAAACCCCCTCCCCCCCCCCGAATTTCCTTCCTCCTAAGGGGTATCGTCTTATTGTCTAATCTACCTACATTCACATATCTACAAAATACAAACTTACTTTCACGTCAGCATCCATACTCAAGAATGATAAAGCTTCTGCAGCCCATCTACGAAGATCCATCTCTTTATTTAATTTAGCAAGATATCTGCAAAACACACATTAGACAATAAATCAGGTTACATTTCTTCTATCTTTATAAAGTAATGTCAACGACCAAGAGGGCGACTTGAGTATATGAGCCACGGCCTCCTACGTCGAATATAAATGTTTTCGGGGGCGGATGTAGGGGAGGGATGCACGGAGTGCGCACCCTACCCCCCTCCACCCGAGACGACTGTCCCTTCTAATCTCATTACATTTTTTCATATTCCCTTCTCATCATTTTTTTTTCAAAATATCCTCTAGCAACCCCCCCCCCCCCCCCCCCCCCGGCGGTTGCCGATTTCTATAACGCTGTACCCCCTCCTAAAGGATAATCCTGGACCCACCTCTGGTTTTACCCTGGAACAAAGTTAAGTTCTTGGTATTTCTAAAAATCAACAGACTAGGCTTCAAGGGCACACCCCTATTCCTACTCGTCCCTAACCCCCAGAGGACAACAACGTGCTTACTTTCTCGCAGATTTGTAGAGCTTTAGTGTGGCACCCTCGACGAACGTTTGATCGTCTGCTGATCCACCACCTGTGGTACCAATTTTGCAAAGTCCCTGAAATCAATAGATAGTTTGGTTTGCTTGTTTTTGGCAATTTTGTAGCCTGTTTAGCGTCCACATAGATATGCTAAGGGGTGGGTAAATTTTGAATCCGTGCTAGCAACGAATTCGTGTAATTGGATGGGGTGGGGGGGGGGGGGAGTTCGCTCTTCGAACCACCCCAAGCGACGGGCCTGAGGCGTCTGTAAAGAGGAAGGGTTTCTTGGAACTACCGATCCAATTTCATGAATTCGTTGCTTGTGCGGATTCAAACCCTCCCACTTAAATAATTATTGAATTATTGAATAAATTATTATTATAACCCTGATTTATAACGATTTCTTAGTTTTCCTGTACAAATGAAGTCTTTTCCACCGTTTCTATTTATCATCTCATAATCTTTTCCTTTTTCTGTCTTTTCTCTCTTTCTCCTCTAATTAACAACTGATTTTGATTTTGAGCCAGGTAAAGAAAAAAGAGAAAAAGAAAAAAAAGAAAAAAAAAGAAAAAAAAGGAAAAGATGGGCCCTAGCCGGTTTCGAACCCGGCCCTTACATTTGCTCACTTGCTTCACAGTTCAAGGGTTTTCCAACTGTGCCACGGGATCGCGTAATTTGCACAACAATAGACAGTCCATTCACAGGATATAAAAGATTATTTTGTTCTCCAAATCCCTCAGTAGTCCAGTTAGTCTAGTGGTAAGGTTCAGTCATTCAAGGCCTAGGATCCGACTGTTTCCTCCCTCTTTGACCGCGAAGCTCGCTGCGTTCTACCGGATAGCGCGGAAGGGGCCGAAATCTCCATCCTATACGTAACATGCGATGATTCAGCGATTTGTCTGGATGCATGGTCCGATTTTTGGGGGTTTTGCATAAAATTACCATACTAATTTGCTTGAGTACCGGGGTTCGAGTCCTGCCTGCGTCAACAACTTTTCTTTCTTTTTTTTTTTTTTTTTTTTTTTTTTTTTCCTGTTTTTAATGGATTCTATTTCCCTTTTCAAATTTTTCTTGGCTTAAAATTCTGGTTTTTCGATGAAGAAAACCACGTAAACTCTTTACATTAGCTTGATTCTTTCAAATTAATTTTGCGTAATTTAGAAAAACAAAATCCCTGGAATAATAGTCATTTATCTATGAGATGTATCTATGACACTCAAATGAAAATAATTTTCATTCCATTTTCCAAAGGCCCTCTCGACATGTTATACTTATGCATTTAAGCACTCCCTAATCCCAATAACCCGGAATGTGGATATCGAACCTCCCTATTCAATTATAGTATGCTGGCGACGTGCCTGCATCCGTGTACAATCAAGCTAATTAGAGTAGATTTCGTATGACTGTGAAAACGGCACCGCACGGTTACGGCACGGTTACGGCAGGAATTTCGAATGTTTTTATAGACATCACGGCACTGACACGGTCACGGCACGGCGCGGTAAGTTTCCCACTCATACGAAAACCGCTCTATTGTCGAAAAGTTTAAATCCACCGGCTTTTTATACTTAAAAATATATTCTGTACAATAAGAATTTGATCTATTGGGTTCGCTATTAAGAAGTAAAATTATAACTCAAATGATAATAGTTATACAATACTAGACAATGACAGATAATAGTAATGAATAACAAAGTGCAAAGAAAACGGCAGGTTGGCGGCAACAGCAAGGACGCATTGTCCGTTAGAAATATGGAGGGAAGCAGTTATATTTCCTTTGTTGGAAATACTTAGGTTTATTATATGGATGTCGGTGTTTTACCTCTCATTTTTTCATATTTTCACTGCATGAGTAAAATATGAAAATTATAAACCGCAAGTCCCGGATATGCGCTTGCGCTTGCTTTTTCCTGCCACATTTTTTGCTGAATAAGATATGAAATTATGAACCGCAGGTCCCGGATGAGCGCTCGCTTTTTCCCGCCATTTGGTTTTCGCTTGTTCTTACAAACACGTGCAAACAATGGCGGCTTTTCGACTTTTCGTCGACGTTTAAGACGCTGATTTAGTTAGGTTTTCAAAAGAAAATGAAAACGAATACACGGCAAAGAAAACCGAATATAATTTTGAAATCTTTAGGGATTACCTGGCAGCGATAAACGAGCAACGAGACATCGAAACACTACCTTTTTACGAGCTTCAAAATATCCCAAGTGGTAAGTTATGGTTTACTTTAGTTTGCTCTTAAATTGAATCAATGTAAAAAAAGAACATTACACGGTGGCTGGAAGATATTATCTTTATTTCTTAGTGTTTAAAAACAATTGTTTACCACTCGAAAACAAAATTCATATAGAGGGCGCAGGTTATCCGTTTCCTTAGTTAGTTTATATGGGGCAACTACCCCCCTTTGCCCCTGTGCTTAATATGGCCCTGCAAACAAGATACGATAGCGAACAAACTACTCACCACAAGTGCCCGAACTCGTACTGCATCGTTCTTTGAGTGGTACATGTGTTTAAGGGCTTCCAGACCCTACAAAATATTGAATCAGTGTTACCACATCAACATCATCTAATCACCACTATCATCATCATCATCATCATCATCACCATTTGGTTTAATTGTTGATGCAGGTTACCAAATTACAGAATTACTAAAAGTCCTGATGTGGAATCTTTGCCACCACCACCGGCAACTCCACCCATCATCACCATCATTATCAATTACTATTAAAAATGCAACGATTAGCATCACCATCATCATCACCACCATCATCAACATATGATACTCAGCAAAATTATCGCTATTTTTACCTCTTCGCCTAATGACTGACACATTGTTTTATCAGATGTTGCTAAGGCCAATGTCTCAGCAGCTACAGTCTGAAATAAAATATAACAAATCAGTAATATTCATTTATACACTTAACTCCAAATGGAGACAAATTAATTCATGTTTAGCAAACATCTATGTATAGCATAAACATAACATTGTAAAGAACGTTGTAAAATGCACTATATAAATACATAATTACTATTTTATATTAACATCAAGTTTTGATGTCACTTTTTTGGAAACACCTACAGAGTAATAACTAACCTGTGCAAAGATATTTTCGTGAGTAGCAAGCGACAAAACTTGGTTAGTAATCTTGCCTGATTTAAGCATTGCTGCTGCACTTTCCTGTGAACCCTGCAAATTTTAATTTGGATTTTTAATCTTATAATATTTAAAGTATAATAATATTAATAATAATAATAATAATAATAATAATAACAATAATAATATTTATTTATAAAGCGCAAATTCAACCGTACAGTATAACAACCGTACAGTATAACACAATACAAATTTGCTTAACTTCCCTGACATGTGTGAAAATCATGAACCATCAAAGTTTTTACTTAAGTAAACATGATTGTACATTCTACAACATGTATGATTATCAAGAAGCATTTGGTTTCTTACCATACTGCCTGCTTACCTGTATCAAAGTACACAGTGCTGTGCATCCCTGGATATGAGCCTGGGCACTTGAATCATTGAAGTATTTCCTAGAATTATAGTGCAAAACATGACAACTGTCCTGGTTTCCACAACATGATCTTTCTGCACTAGCTGCAGAACACTTTGTGATGACATTGCATGTTGATAACAAGCTAATGGTGCTGCAAACTCCTATGAACTCACAGCATTCTCTGAACTTTGCATAGCTATACTACTTACATTATCACTGCTTCTGCATCACCAGTTGCTGAGTCTTTCTTTTTTTGGTCATAACTAAAATATAAAATAAACATTGGAAAATGGAAATGTGGCAAAACCAATTATTGGATACTTGAAAAATATAAAATAAAAAAGAATAGTAGGCAGCTGTCACTATAGTATGTAAATTCCATACCCAAGGGTGTCCCAGATAGCAGCCAGAAGAACAGATATGTGCATTCTAGTATTTTCAGTAATCTGCAAAGCACGCTTGTCCCCTGACAGAACAGGAGCTGTTAGGGCAGCCATTTCCATAAGAAGTGCTATACCTGCAGAAATACAATTCTTCACATTATCATCCCTGACCACCAATGATGTTATCTGTATAGGGTGGGGTGGGGTGGGGAGGGGGAGTAGGGGGGAAGGGGGAACATCCATTGAATAAAACAATCTTAAGAAGAGTACCTTTAATCTCCATGAATAGAAGGACTAATAACTTGTTTTTAGGAAAAGCTTTAACAAGAGCATCAATGCATTCATCACGACACACACCAGATACTCTAGAATATTGAAAATAAATAAATTACTTAGAAAGTACTCTCTGTAAGGTGAGAGCATGCTGTAGTTAAATTTTTTTTCTGGTCCAAGAGACAACTTCACAGCTAAATCTTGCTGAATATCAGTCTCTATTGCATGTAATATATCCTTTGTGGCTATGGTAGCAGTCAGTAAAATGGCAAAAAAATATACACATATATAAACCAGGAACAAATACTTTTAATTTCCAGGGGTTTGTGCTCAAACGTTTTGAATATATATATGGGAAACCAAGGATGACATTAAGCAACATATTTATAACTAGTCTATTTGGAGCAACAATCCATTAGTCCTTCCCTTGATTGGAAAGAGCAATGGTTTAAGTGGTTGGTGATGGTGGTGATGATGATGACGATGTTAATCATTGCACTTTTAATATAGTAATACATGTATTGTGCATAATATTGAATCTATTTGGTTTTATAAACTTACTTTTCACTTCTAATAGCCATCAACAACTGACTAACAATAGCTTTGTTTTCCATTTCATAAACTAGAAAGAGCAATTATAACAAATGATAAAATATCTTTTTTCAAGACTGCATGCAAATTTGTCCCACCTAAAAGGGGTAAAGTGAATATAGTCTGTAAAGAAATCTAATACATGCCTCACAAATTTGTGTTAACATTCACAGAAAACATTGCAAGTTGCTTATGGATTGTTTTACTGATCACTGCCAGGCAGCAATCCTATAGGGGTGCTTACAATTTAAAAAAACATCCAGTTGGAAACTAATTTGCTAAGAATATAAAAAAGAACAGAAAACTTGACTTCCAACAAATGGTACACTTGTCTTTCCAGAAGAACCAAAGTGGGAAAAGTGGATTACCTCAACTGGAAGACCAAGTTTTCAAGAATTTTCCAATCAGACACAGTGCCAAAAGCAAGATTTTCGGGCGTATTCTAGTCTTGAATATCCTTCCTTGACTCAAGGTATTCGAGCGTTTTCAAAATGAACCCGATACCGCGCGTCAACCTGGAGTATTCGTTTTGAATACCACCGTAAACTTTGCGTGTTAAAAATTGCAAGAGTTTTCAAGGATGCATACTATGTGTACAGTATCATACGGGCGTATTCAAGGGTTTACTTATCGATACTGACTTTCAAGGTTTGACAAGTTTATCGAATGATATAATTGCAAATTATACACAGTGCCAAAAGCCAAATTTTTAAGCGTATTCTAGTGTAGAATACCTCTTCCTGACTTCAGGTTTTCAAGCATTTTCAAAACGAATCTGATACGTTTTGAATACTAATGAATACTTCGCGTGTTAAAAATCGCAACGATTTTCGAGGATGCATACCATGTGTACAGTGTCTTGCGGACGTATTCAAGAGTTTACTTATCGATACTGACTTGAATGAGTTTAATAACTTATATATACCGAATGACATAACTGCAAATTAAGTTCCACTCAATACAGTTGAAATTAATGACAGTTAAAAATTTTCCAAACTTTTAATTTGCAAATCAAGTAAACCGGCAAACGATTTCTACCATAATCAAGAACTAAACAAGATAAATTGAGAGCGAACGAATTCTTTCAGGCCACCTCAATCATTTTCATCGGTTTAACAAGTTAAGTGTTATTTGTAAACATTAATGTTTTTGTTAGTACTCTCAATTGTGAAAAAGGTAAGTTATATTTTGTATATAGCTCTATAAAATGGAAGGCGAACTTTATATTTAATTTCTTAAGTTAGAGGAGATCCCCTAGACCACAGCACAAAGATTGCAGAACTCTCTGCCTACAGATGAAGTTACGAATTTCTCGGCAAAGCGAGAGTGTGAACCTTTGGCCTCCCTCGGATGTCGGGGCGCCTTGAAAGGTCTTTTGAAGCTCCGAGGAACTTACGGTGGCTTCACTTGACTGCATGGGAGGTTACTACCAAGACCCAAAGCCATACCTAATGCCGTCGCATATGGATAGTACCTATTCTTTCGTCAAGTGCAGCCTAGACTTTACTTGGCCTTAAAACTCTTTAACTGTGGTTAAGCACCGTTCGCATGTGGGAGACTCAAAACACCTAATGCGCATGTGCAGTGGTAGACTGGTGACTTTTTGAAAACTATTTTGAAAATCGAAAACATTTAGAATGCAGAACATCTAAACATTAAATCAGTAATTCAAATATATCTACTTTCTTACATTGTAAAACGACAGTTCAGGTCACTGGGCAAACTGATTGCATTGTTTAAATCAACCAATTCAAATACCTTAGTTACAACCAAAACCAACTGGTTGTTTTAACCACCAAAAATATTTGGTTACAAAAACCTAATCAATTTATTTTTGGTTCGAATCAACAATAAAACTCTCATTTCTTTTTCATGCAAATTCTACAAATCCGAGAGAAACTGGTGGCTAATGTCGGGATTTTATCAATTGACCAATGAGAGCACCGTATGTTATCATGTGACCATTTGAATTGCTTGGCGCGTGGCAGCCATTTTCAGTTGAACTAGCTACTGTACGGACAAGTTTTACTTCGATCGAGAATCTCTTCTTGTGTATCAAACATTGCTTATTATTCTTGTTAAATTGAGAAGGAAAAGTTAAGAAAAGTTTTTCTTCAAAAACATTATTGTTTTAATGGTGAAACCTTCGTATTTATCGCAATGGAGAGAAGAAGCGATCGACAAATGGCGCGATATTAGTCTGTGAGTCTGTGAGGGCATAGTTGGTGAAGGACAGTGAATTACGATTACTTCAAACTGGTAAGCAACTGTAAGATTACTGTATTTTTGATTTACTTTAGCGGCATACTTTCTTATATACTGATCGATTTTATACATTTGACTTGTGAAGGAAAGCAGAGACTCGCTGAGCTCTATTATTCTAGTAACTTAATAGGAATCCTTCGAGCTTGCAGTTTCTCGGGAAGGGTTCAAGAAAATACCTCTGCTCACAGAGTACAAAACTCTCTTTCCATAACATCTATTGGACTTGCGTATTTATAGGCTCTATAACACCCGGTTTTACTAGAGCAGAGTCTTTAGAACGAGATATTAAAGCCTATCATTTATGACAGCGTTGCTGTAAAATAATCCTATTGACAGGGTGAATTAATGGACTCTTTTATCATTCTAGGTTGCGATGACAAGTTTATTTCTTCAAATCACTTGTAATTGGTAAGTGATATAAAGCTATATATTAAGTTACTTGTATTTTACTTTCATGATCTGAACTGTTCAAGAACTCCACTGAATTGACTGAATTGAAGTTCCACTTTCCTGCTAAACCTTTTCATTACACTCACAAAAAGGAACTCAAATGTATGTGTTGGTCTTTGGTTAATCTACCTATTTTCTATTGTTTTTGACATCAAATAGTGTTGTAAACAATAGTGACATGATTCCATATTGTATACTCCATGTGTAGAAGAGTGTAAAATATTGAATTAAATCATGGCTGTTCTCTAAAAATGATCAGATTCATTTGTGGAGCCCTTAGGTTACCCTACCACAGAACCCAAAGCTAAGAGCACAGCCCTGCACAGATTATATGCAGGTGCTACATGTCTGCTGATGATTGTTTTACTTTCTCATTACAGAATGATACTGATGTTGGACAGTTATTGCAAACAATATGTGGCACAATTATCAACTGGTACTCTTAATCATGTCCTGCCTGTCATAAAATTATTCAGTTCATATTATTTGATGATTATTATTAATAGCTGTTTTACCAATTCTTTTTAGAAAGCAAAAGTATATTTTGCAAGAGTTTAAACATTTTCTTCTTAGTGAAAAATGAAAGAGGTCAATGGAAGAACAGCCTAAGTGTTGTGTGATTTATTTGAGCTTAGTCTGTATTGTCCTTCAATGTCTTAGGGAGTGTTTATATGGCACTAGGATCATCCTAGCACTAGGATCATCCTATATAGCTGGTTAATTATCCTACCTGCTATACATTTACTGCATTCTGTTTAGTAGGATGATCCTAGTACCCAAAGTGAAGGCACAGATTTCCATGCGAATAGAATGCAGTAAATGCATAGCAAATAGGACGATTCACCTTCTAGGACGATTCTAGTGCTAGGATAATCCTAGTGTCATGTGAACACCCCCTTAGTTAAAAGGAATCCACGAAGGCATGATAGTTGGTATGATTTTTGCATGGAGCTCTTCAAATGAACTTGTAGTTTCATTCATCAACACTATCAAGTCAGAGTCAAGTCAGATTTAAATATTTGTATTCAAATCTGATTTGATTCTATAGAACTTATTACAACATTTTCACATGCTTGTTAGTATTAGTCCACATAATTACAGACAAACTAAACCCTGGTTATGCCTACCTGCAACCTTTTTCTGGACCCCCAGCATAGTTTCATGATTAGATATAATCTATATATAGTTCTAAGGAGGCTAGTTGTTGGTCTGATTACTCATAACTAGTCATTGGTGTAATTAGATTAACTCTATATCTGATTTTAAACAATATTCTGGATGTGATACTGGCTTATTGTTGTTGGTCATTGAAACAAGATAGAGAGTTAATCTAATTACACTCTATTATTTAGCATTATTTATTTCCTCAAAATGTCTTATATTAATTGTTTGTGGGAATCACCTCTAGAGGGTTTACTAGTCACAGGATTTTCTGAGTTTACAAATCCTTGTATGTAATGGCTTTTTATGATTAGCCAAAGTCTAGCTTCCTTAAAATCTTGATAATGTGAGCCTATCAGAATCTACTAATATAAACCTACAACTATGCTGGGGGTCTAAACAAGGTTTTGTTCATTATTTCACAGATGGGCACAACAGGGTTTAGTTCATCTATAAGGCAGGCTAGTTAGTCGGCATACCAACTTATTTCAAAAACATTGACAGTCAGAGATCTGAGTCTGACATCTGTGACCATGTAACCAGCTACAAGTTTAGGTACATACAAAGCTGAATAAGGAAGTTTATTATGTTTATTGTTACAAAAATTGATTATCACTGCATAACAGCTTTGACATTTAAATTTTACATAACTACAGTTTCAATTTTGGAACATGATCAGCCTAGTAGTTGTTCTTTGTAGGTTAGATTGTTTATCAGATCAACATAATCTCATGTTTTGTTTTAATGGAAATTTGCTGCTTTTTGCAAGTGTTTCTTAAAGATATTTATATCTATTGATTTTATTGTCTTTTTTTTCTTTTTCCTCGTGTTAAATAAAATCACTCTAAGGGGGCACTTTTTTTTAGTATTGTTGATGTGATTTCTAACGATTTTATCAACAATAAAGATGTAGATTGTTAGTCCACTGACAGTGTAATAATTATTGCTATCATGTCAAACAATATTAAATAATTTAGTAAAATTTATTGAATAAGAAACAAATAAAAATATTTGTACGTTAAAAGGTTCTATTAATGCGTTTTTGGGAGAAACGGGAGAGTGCTTGTATTTTCTGCAGTTTTCGGGAAATAATCCGCAAGAATGCGAGGGTTTTCAAAACGCACAAAATGCAATGAAGGGTTTACATTAGTTTGCATTAGCGAAAATTACGAGTGTTCTTAAATTTTCTTGAGTTTTCGGAAAATAATGCGTAAGAATGCGAGGGTTTTCAAGTCGCACAAAATGTAATGAAGGGTTTACGATGGTTTGCATTAGCGAAAATTACGAGTGTTCTTAAATTTTCTTGAGTTTTCGGAAAATAATGCGTACGAATGCGAGGGTTTTCAAGTCGCACAAAATGTAATGAAGGGTTTACGATGGTTTGCATTAGCATCACTGTGAGTTTTTAGCAATTTTCTTGTTGCATATTCACGAAAATGTTAGGTATACGTACACGATGGTTTGCATTAGCATCACTGTGAGTTTTTAGCAATTTTCTTGTTGCATATTCACGAAAATGTTAGGTATACGTACAAATTCCAGAAAATTCAACATGAAAACGTTTTGTCACACTGACGTATACGACTTGAAAACGGAAAATCTGTATGTTTACGTACCGCAAACGCATTGAAAACTTTGAAGCGTGCGGGCTTGAAGTTAATCGAATACGTACGAAAACTTAACGTTTGTGTATCCGTTTTCGAACATATTCGGGTCCGAAAATTCTGGTTTTGGCACTGTGTATTAAATCAGCGCCATGGGGAACTCGCACCCAAGGTGGAATAGGAAGGAATAACAGCTTATGACTTGTATACTGCAGCTGATAGAAATATGTTGGTGCAGTTTTCTTGGTATAGGCATTGGCAGTAGCTATAGCTGGCGCGATGAACATGGAATCTGACTGCAAATCAACATACATGCGACGGTTTCTGAATGGATTTGTAACATCTGTCCAATCCGTGTAACGGTAGATAGTAGCATCAACTAAAACTGATTTAGGATCACTAATGACCAGCCTTAGGGCTCCGCCTTTGAGCGCGTTAATGAATGTTTGTCTGGAGACACCATTTGTGACGTTGAGTCCAAAGCCTAGCCCTAGAATAGACCATTTAGAGGAATTTACTATAAAATGGCATACATTTTACTCTTCAATTAGATGGTTTGCTTTTCAGTTCTCATGCATAACTATTCGTGCTGACAACCATAACAAACCGAACAAAGAGCTTAACAGGGAGGCTGAGACTCCAAACCTTCTTCAGTCAAATGTGTTACCCCTTATATTTAGGATATCCACCTTCACAGTCACAGAATTCTTCACCGCGATTTTGCACTCGTGCAAGCATGGTCTGGGGAAAATATCATGAATGATAACATGCACTGAAAACTCATGACCATTTATACATGGGCTTATATGAGGAAAACGCTGATTGTCAAAGTTAGAAGTGGTATAAACATGGGAGTATTTCTTACAATGAATAGTTTAAAAACGTTCTAGTGGTTCGTGGTCTAATATACAGAATACAGAGTAGACTTCATATTTGAGTGTGACATGGACCGTCCCGTGCAGTGTCGACAGTGCTATGATATCCATAAAAACATTCGAAATGTCTACCGCACGTAACCGTCCTGTGACCGTGCCGTGACAGTGCCAAGCCGTAACCATATTTTACCGTGACCGTGCCGTGACCGTGCCGTAACTGTGCTGTGACCGTGCCGTGACTGTGCCGTTTTCGTGCTCATACAAAATCTGCTCCGGTGGGACATCACGTCACTTTGCGTGACGCTTGGGTCTCAGTGACTAATATGTTCTCGCAGGAATTCACAATCAAATCCGGATCAATGGTACTGGAAGGTAGAATACGGTCTGTCAACGTACCTGTCATCCTCGGGGACCCAGGGCGAAAGGGGAGGGGAAGGACCGGAGGGGGAGGGGGAGGGGGAAGGAAAGGACAAGGGGAAAAGGACGCCCTGGGCATTTGACTACCCCAAACCATTTCCAACGGCAAAACTTAATCCTATTAGGGATATCCCACGTAAACAAGGTCATATAGCAAGAATATCTGGCACATCTCAATTAACGCTTGGATGCTATGACAGTTTAACATGTTTGTGTGTCAAGTTCTGCACACCGAGATCAGGCAAAATTTGGTATTAAAGTCAAACTTTTTCCGAATCCTGTGGGTAGCTTTGCAAACACATCTTGTTTCTGAATAATTTTCGATACAACCAGCTTCTGTCCTGTTCTGTTTCTGTTTAATGTTTTCACGTGTCCGCTCGCTTTGTTTAAGAGGTGTTGCAATGTGTGGGGTCAACTTGTTTACTTGTAATTTTAGACGAATCGAGCTCAACCGCACAAATGCTTCTGATTGGCCTCATTATAATTAAATTATAATGAGGCCAATCAGAGAGAGGATTAAGTTTTGCCGTTGGAAATGGTTTGGGGTAGTCAAATGCCCAGGGCGTCCTTTTCCCCTTGTCCTTTCCTTCCCCCTCCCCCTCCCCCTCCGGTCCTTCCCCTCCCCTTTCGCCCTGGGTCCCCGAGGATGCGTACCTGTAAATTTAAAAGTAAAGACAACCCCTTCATCGTCTGTTACTCCTGTTATGACAGGAACTTTATTAAACTCTCCTTTCTTGAGCAAAGCTTGCGGGGAATCTGAAAGTTAATTCGATTTTTTTTTTTTGAAGATGCATTTTATAAAAATTTTATAAAGAAATAAACAACGAGAGGACGGTGCTATGTTGAGTTACAGAATGAACCTACAATACGGAAGACGTCGAGTGGCGTTATCTTGTCTTCTAAATATCTTCAACTGTTTCCATAAATCAACTTAGCACTGTTGCAAAAATAAGGCCGGTCGTTTGTTAAGTTATAATAACACCGTGGCATGCAGTGCTAGAAGTACACTGGGAGAATTAGTGTTGGAAGAAAATGAGTGTATAACAGTCAGGAGGGAGGGGGCGTCTCTAGGCAAATAGTCGTTCAGCGTTGGTGACGTCACGTCCGCTATGAATATGCGGAGAAAGATAGCACAAAGTGGTTCAAAAAGTAAATGCGTAAAAAATCCCCCGGCCATTTTGACTGAAATCTCTTTTGAAATGGATGGGTTATGCGGAGAAGACATGCAAGTGTTCGAATTTGGCTACAAATGTCTTGGACTTATCAGCTATGAGGCAATTTTTTGTTCAGAAGTCTATGGATTGGAAAATGATCTTGGTGCTAACTTCCACAACAACGAAAATAAATAATATTATATTTTGAGATCTATGAGAATAACGCTCATCAAGATATGAATTTCCGGAGTTTTTTGTTAGCTCAAACTTCATATCAGTCCTTTAGAAGTTCGAACAATAATATCGACAAGTTAGAAAGATCGCGGTTTTGCGCGGGGCCAAATGACTCCACGCTATAGCTAAAGGCACTGAAGGTGTTCTTTGTGGTAAGGTATTACATATAAAAGTCATTTTATATGTCTTTCGGCTAAACGACACATTTAACGTACTTTTATTCGGATATGACATCCATCGTGCAGACTTGAAGTGACCTAAATATGTCAACTTATAAAGAGCGCACAAAAGAGCGGCTTTACAAAATGTGAATTTGAGCCAGTTACGCTAAGATTCTAGCTTTTAAATTTGTCCAGTCTCAATAGAATTGTTTGGCCATACTCTTAACAGAAATGTTTGGTTAAATGAAAATAAATGTATCCACGTACATTTCTATGTAACGAGTTGACTGCTAGCCGGTCGTATGACTTCTCATGACTTCTAAAGGATTGATATGAGGTTTAAGACGGTATGAAAGGCTCAGACAGAGAAAATCTTTTAGAACGAAGCAAAATCTATAAAACCTCCTTTTCTTGTGGCGAAACAGCTTTCTAAAGGCTATACCTTCGTCGGATGCAATCCGCGATCGGAAAAACAAGAAATAAAATTTAAAAATAGCAAACAGAACAACTATTACCAAGAGAAAACATTACAGGAGTATTACTTAGACAATAAAGAAACGGACCTAAAGTTAAATGCATTTCGATTGAGTGGATAATGTCTCTTTTTGAATTTTTCTTTCTGGTACGGTTGCTATGTAGAGCTCATGACGTCACGAAATCCAACAACGTCGAACATGACAACAATAGAGACGCCCCCTCTCCACCTGGTAACAGTCTAACCTGGAAGAAAATCACCATCTACAACAGGAATGAATGTTGGAAAGGGAACGGTTAATGAGGCGTTGATAATTTCCATGAAACTCTTCGGTTTTAAACATTCTTTAAGCTTTGCGAGATCCTCGGGACATCCCAAGTTTTTGGACAAAATCCTTAAATTAATCAAGAAAACGTAAAGAACATGACAGCATTAATTGAGAGACGCCGACGTGACAGCGACACGATTATAACAATATTTATTCATATTCATGTCCTCTTAAGAACTTTGGCAACGTCATTCAGAACATTGGGGAGTTAGCAAATACGACGGATCGGCGGTACGTAAAGAAAGACGCCGCACGCGCTACGACGTCCGTTGATGTTACGCGAAAACAAATGAAATGGCGTCCTGAGAGTGGCACCGTGACGTCGTCACCACGGTAGTCAAGTAATGATCGAATGTGATATATTCTTCATCGAACATGATCGAAGGTCCGGTTCCCCAGCGTCGCGTCGCGATTGTTAAATAGTTCCTAATCGTCAACGCGCAACATCATCATCATCATCATTATCATGTTTCCTCCAGTGGAACATTAAACTCCTGAGGGTGCTTCTGTAAGGACGCAGCCCAACAGTCGCTGAAAGTCTGTTTTGTCCATCATCGTTAACTCTGAAGGTGTGACAAATTTTCTATGACAATGCAATTTTCACGTCTACACGAGCAAATTTCATGTGATAAATGTATTATAAGTATATTTATTATTGGGCTCATCGACAGACAACTACTTCTTGTACCAGAGTTTAGCAGCGTTTCAACCGTAAGTCGCCAGTTCAAATCAATATCCAAAACTCCAGCGATAATTTTCTAGAGCTTTCACTAACAGAGTTCGAGGACTTTTATCGTTCCAAAACAGCAGTTCTTGACTATAAAACGAAAGATGGACGATTTCAATTTTACAGAGCAATTTGTAAATATGGATTCTGAGAACTTTTTATCATCTTCAATCTAAATTTCTCGTGTCCCGGTAATTTTCCGGTAGCTTTCTTTCGAAATTAAAGTCTATTTTTTTGTATTCTTAAAATTACCAAATGCCATTTTAATTTTAAAAACTAAATTTGAATGATCATTTTGAGTGACTTGATTAATTATTTCTAGTGATCTTAGATGTCGTACTGACAGTATTAGCCTGCTTCGGCAGTGTATTCAAATTGAAAAATAATAAGGTTAACACACTTTTTGCTCGTGAATTATCGGAACGCCTCGTGCAGTATTTAAAATTTCTCGTTCATTGTCAGCGAACTCGTGAAGGTAAATCCCGATAACTTACTCGCTCGAGTGTGTTAACCTCTAATTATATAACTATTCTTACTTTATTGACTTGGCAAGTATGCCATAAGTACTAAAAGCCCATGGGCAAACTGCAACGCCTGACTGCGGAATAGCACGGTGAAAGAGATCTTTAGTCTTGGGAGACAACATGAGCAGATCAACACTGGCACCTCCAGCAGACTCACCAAATATGGTCACTTTCTTAGGATCACCACCGAATCTATAAACAGATATTAATTCCATTAGGTCGGTAGTAGTTCCCTGTTTTCTTAATCATTGGAAAAAAACATGTCAAGACACGATTATGATTTTTTTGGGGGAAGGGGATATTTTTGAATTTGTTGCAATTTTTGTTGCATTTGGACGTACGTAAACAGGTAAAAGTAAAGAAAGCGATATTGGTTTGGCATATTTTTGAAACCAATCATAGTTTATATTGTATTCATACCTTGATAATTCATGCGGTAACGGTGTTGACTCATATATATGACATAGTGAAGGGCAAACATTTATGGAGCCGGCTTTTTTGTTGACCAATATATTTCCAAAACAAAATTATCTTTCATAACCTTTCAAAACCCTCTCGATCTCATAAATAATTCCACCAAGCTTTTGTGTCTACTTGGTATTTAGGGTATTATCTAGTAATACCCTTATCACCGGATCACCACCGAATCTATAGATAGATATTACGTCATTCTTTTATCCTTTGGTATACAAGAGGCTAATGACATGAAGGGAAAGATAAAGTAGATATATTCAGCAGATGGGAAATTTATCTGTGCATGCATTTCTAAAAACTAAATTTGAGCTTGAAGGCTTCCTGCGGCAAGAATGTAAACAGTATGGCTGCCGGTTTCGTTGGACTATTGTTTTTGTATATTCGCTTCTTTCACAATTTGCAATTGTGTAGTTTAAGGTACAAAGTTCTACTGATTAACTTCTGCCCATTTGATTGGGGGTTTCGCACGATACACACGATAGAAAGGCAAATGTCCATTTTTGATGACTTAAAATCACAGTTCAGTGATTTTTGAAAAACATCTTCTTTTTTAGAAAACTAGTTTATACGATGCGCAAAGATAAACCTGTGTGATTTTGGTTTTGGAGCAAAAACCAGAATTTTTGTTTAACGCTTCACACTTTTAAATTTGAAAACAGCCATTTATAGCTCGAGTATATTAAGGCCTGGGTCAATCGTTAATAACTTAAAATTCGAATAAAAATTATTTTGAAGACATAGAACATCTAAATGAACTTTTTTCTTCTGTAAGTTACTAAACTCGACGTCCTTAATTTTTTGAGGGTACGTTTATGATGTCACGTGACCTGATGACGTCACAGTGATCAAATATTGTATTGTAAACTTCAAAGCAAAATGCGGTCGTGGGTATAACCCCAGTCTTCAAAGTAACCATGCTTAACTATGAGCCTTAATGTGCTTCCAAACAAACAGCCCGCAAAACCTGACTACAGTTTTGCTTTAGTGAGATAAAGCCCAAAACAGGTCACGTGACTTTTACTTACTTCTTTTAAAAATGGAAAAACTCAACAATGTAAAGTGGATGACAAGTTTTTCGGGCTGTATGTTGTGAAGCACATTCAGGCTCACAGTTAAGCATAGTTACTTTGAAGTCTTTAGAAATAACCGCGACCGCATTTTGCTTTGAAGTTTACAACACAATATTTGATCACTGTGACGTCATCAGGTCACGTGACATCATAAAAGTACCCTCAAAAAATTAAGGACGTCGAGTTTAGTAACTTATAGAAGAAAAACGTTCATTTAGATGTTCTATGTCTTCAAAATATTTTTTTATCCAAAATTTATACAATTAGCGATTGACCCAGGCCTTAATATACTCGAGTAGAGAAAGAGGATGTTTAGAAAGCTCAACATTCTTTATCATGTTGACCACTTGTAGACATTACTGTTTACATTTTTAACTTTCCCGTCTGGCACAGCAAGCCCCCGCGACGCATGCGCAGACAAATTTCCCATCTGCTGATATATATATCCAATTAGGTCGGTAGTTCTTTCTCCATGAAACTAGCTAGTTTCCCTGTTTCCTTGTGTTAATCGTGGAAATAAATGTCAAGAAAAACCTTTTCGATAACATCAGATTAATCTGATAATTAAGGTTTTCTTTAGAAATACATGCAGAAATATTGCATTATTTTTTGTTAACTAAATCTTCACCAAGTTCAGAAGATGTGAAAGTTTCTTTTTTTTCGGGGGGGACACGGTGTACGTATTTTGCAGTTGTTGTTGTATTTGGACTTACGTACATAGTTTGCATAGCATGGTAACTCATACGATAACGGAGTTGACTCGGCATATATCACATTCTCAGCGAAGGGCAAACATTTTTAAAAGGCTGGAGGCTCTCTTGTTGATCAATAAAATATGTTCACAACGCAACAATCTTTCATATATATTCTATCAAAACCCTCTCTCTTATAAAGAATTTTAAGGTATCTTTTTCGTTTATTTGGTATTTATCTATAGGGTATTATCTAGATGCTCTCCAAGAAATTTTTAACATCTATACATGTGTTGCGCTACAATGTATTTTTCAGTATTTTTGCTAATTAAGCATTTTTAGTGTTGTAACCTTGACTGTTCAATTTGACCATAGGATTTGCTTTGAGTTTCCTGTGTGACACATCCACTTTCACTATAATTCAAACATAAGACTAACTGCCGTATAGTTTCGCTTTGACTAGAAATGTGATGTATACCAAACAGGAAATCAGATATATACATATAGCTTAGATGTTATATAAGGGCTGTCGATATATGTCACACTCGCACATTAACTAAGTCTTTGTACAAACTAGCGAGGCAAGCTAAGTTTGGGGTACGACTCAGTGTTAATTGGAAAGTACAGCCCTAAGTAAGGAAAGTGGTTGAGTAAGGAACTCCTTCTGACAGCCGCTCCGACTAAGGAAAGTCTTTCTGGTTGGCCTGGCTCTGCCTCAGCTTGTAGTACGAACTTTTGCTTAGCTTGTAAATAGCCCTTGTGCAAAGTCGAATTAACGAGTTGGCAGAGCAGGCGATTCCTTAGAAAGTCCCTCTCGTAATACATGATGAAATGTTCAAACTTTGAAAACAAATCGGGATATGGAATGTCAACTTGTTGACTTAAAGGTCGTCTTCATTTGAATTTTGGTCGACGACTGATAACCTAAACCAACATACAGTTCTCAGTATTTGCTGATTGTTGTTACACTTTCTCGATATTTGCTGCTACAATTAAAATGTACAATTGTACTTACGCTTCGATGTTGTTTTTGACCCACTTTAACGCCTCCACTTGGTCTAGCATTCCATAATTGCCTTTAAGATCCCCATTGTCACCATTAGTGACGAAACCAAACACAGAGAGACGATAGTTGATTGCTACCATGATGACTTGTCCCAGTGTAGCTAGAAAACTGCCATCGAAGAATTTGTTAGATCCGGAGAAAAACGCGCCGCCATGAATAAATACCATGACTGGAAGAAGTTGAGAATTGTTTGCTCCATGAGGAACAAATACATTCAGATTCAAACAATTTTCACTCATATCCTCCTTTCTACTCATCCCAATAGGGTTAATAAATTGAGGGCAAGCTTTGCCGATCGACACCATGTCCCTGACGCCATCCCAAGATTTTGGTGGACCTGGTGGCTCAAATCGCTGTGCTTCAGCAAAGGGAATACCAAGATACTTTCTTACTACAGCACCAGTGGTATTGAGATTAACGAGAAAACCACGGATTTTACCACTTTGAATGGTGACTTGTGGTGCATATTGCAAGGCGTTAGTAAGTGTGAAAATAATCCCAACAAGAACGAGAACAAGTTGAGAAGACCTCATTTTGGAACAATTGACAAGTTGCATGTACATTCGTCCTCGAAACATTCGTCCTCGCTTAGGTTTAGTCTCCTTTGCAGCCGTTTTTTGTATCGTCACGCAAGGCTTAAACTTGCGTGATGACACAAAAAGTGGCTGCAAAGGAGACTAGCTTAGGTTAGGTCACGAAACCCGTCAAGCGTATTTCTGGCTTATAACGTCATAGTCTATTTCAGTACTCGTCGCCACATTATTGTAATATTGATAAGGATGGGAAATCGAAAATGAAAACATTCTTATCCCTTGACGGTCCTCAGGTTTGCATAGCTCCAGCTGCTTTTACTCCTAAAAGGCTCCTCGAGGGGGGGGGGGGGGGGGGGGGGGGGCAGAGGGCGTATGGAGCATTTATAAAGAAAGACATCCTTTCCCTTCCCTCTCCTCCTCCATTTCAGATGCATTATAGTACGGTACGGTAGCTGGGCTTGCCCTCGCGTCTTGCATGAGGAGTACCTACGATGATGATGATGATGATGATGATGATGATTCTTGTTCTTCTTGTTCTTCTTGTTCTTCTTGTTCTTCTTGTTCTTCTTGTTCTTCTTGTTGTCGGATCAAGTCTCTTGTTCTTCTTGTTGTCGGATCGTCTCGATTACAGGATGGGCTCTTTCCATAAAGGCGACCGAGTTGCCTCTGGTAGCGGGATGACCCTTGTTCCCCAGGCTGTTTGGACACACAAGTAAAAAGAGGTATCCTGGCGACAAGGGACAACTCGCCTTCATCTAAACAGGCCCATATCATAGTCGATGGAACACTGGACATGTATGAGGCACTGGACATGTATGAGACATGCATTGAGCACTTGACATGTATGGGACATGTATGAGATTATGAGGCACTGGACGTGTATGGGGCATGCATGTATGAGGCACTGGACATGTATGGGACATGTATTGAGCACTGGACATGTTTTGAACATGTATTGAGCACTGGACATGTATTGAGCACTGGACATGTTTTGAACATGTATTGAGCACTGGACATGTATGAGACATGCATTGAGCACTGGACATGTTTTGAACATGTAGTATGCATTGGGTCTCTACAGATATTATTTCCCGCGAACTAAGGCTCTTCAACTGCCCCTATTTCTCTTCAGTCTCACTCAAGATTGTCTCTGCCCCGTGTTCAGTTTCTACAGGATAAACTTTATTTGTAAATTTACCAGGCTAACAGCAAATCTTCCAAGGGTTAAGAATTACTAATTAAAGATAACAAACAAACAAATAAACAAGTGAACATCCTGTGATATCAGACTACAAAATCAGTTTGGAACTTTGTCGGCATTTATAGTCGATCCATCATGCAATCCGCCCCAATTAAGGAAACCACATCAGTACCACAAACACCAAAACTACCAGCATCGCTGTAAAAACAATGAAAAGTACATCGTGATTTTGACAGACTTGCCATGATATTTAGTAAGTTAAGGATCGAAATCATAAGACTAACGGCGGGCGGAGTCTACCGGAGACAGTAAAATATAGAACTAACCCTAACAAGCTTGAGTTATAGTGGATGAGAAGTGTGTGTGTTACGCTCTCCCTCTCTAAGGAAAAGGCCCTTCCCCCTTCCTAGCGAAGAAGTACCCACATACTTCTTTACCTCAAACTAGAAATACTGCACTTCTAAGAGCGCGGACATCCATTCGTAGGAAACGGAGCAAAGACGTTGTAAAAAGATGGTCAACAATCGGTCAACAGAGAGTGTTTATAGCCTTACCGGTTCTCGACTTCCTGTTAGCACTACTTGGAATGGGGCATGGAGTAGAAGTGGGCGTTGACCGCTGAGCATCAGCAATGAAGTTATTCCAAAAAGCCACGAATTCTGCTCGCAAATAACTGCCCACTGTCATGTTGGGTTTTAGTGCCAGGTATTTTTGTTGGTCCTGTTTGTACTGAGGCCAGGAAATCCCTACACCTTCTGGACTGTTGGGATTTCTATGAAGGATTAAAAAATCAAAAATAATCACATCATTTTGATTTTGACATAAATGGTAAGTTCACAATAAACTGATTTTGTAAACAGCACACGACGTGAGGACGCCGCGCGCTGGCGATGATGTCGCCGATGTCAAAAAGGCTGTTCCGGCACCACTGTTACCTTTCGTGACGTCACAATTAATTTCACAGTGGCAGCGAAACGTAATAGAAGGCAGTCCAATCAGTTAGCGTCG
Source organism: Telmatactis stephensoni (assembly GCA_029948255.1). Classification (NCBI taxonomy): domain Eukaryota; kingdom Metazoa; phylum Cnidaria; class Anthozoa; order Actiniaria; family Isophelliidae; genus Telmatactis; species Telmatactis stephensoni. The sequence continues at coordinate 167,586 of JALIZF010001895.1, forward strand.
AAACTATCCATGATTTAGCTAAAATCCCACTTACAACTCATGTCCAAAAGTGGGGAAAGAATATAAATGTTCGAATTAATTTGGCTAAAATTCTATTATTGAGAATTGGTCTGCTAAAATTATTTTGTGAAATTTATGGAAATACTGAATGTTGAACATTCACCCACGAGGAGGTGTGATAAAGCAGGCTACAAGGTTATGATTTACAAGAGAAACACGCATTATACACTCGATTGCAGAAAGGTTGTAGTAAACCTTTATACAAATATCTGATTTATTCAGTATATTTAATGAGATGCAATTTGTAAATTAGCACTCACGAACCCTAAATATACTTTTTTGATACCTGCGAGAGTTTAGAAAGACGAAAAATATTTTAGGACAGTAATAAAAGCTGAGACAACAAAAATCTTTTAGAAGATACCATACTCTATAAAACCTCCGCTAGTGGTGGTAAACGGTTCGATACGAAAAATTACAATTTTTTGGACAGCTGCTTTAATTTCATCCCCCTCTAAAATGATACAATCCCGCAAACAGGGATCGAATTAAGATCAATTAAAGGAAATAAAATGAAAAAGCAGCAAGCAGAACAATTATACACAAAGAGAACGCAGAAATAAAGTTATTATTGATTATTCATTATTATTTTCTTTCCTACACCATCCTTGCATTGGTACACTCACCCAGTTTTGGCAAAGTTGGTCCACAATTTTATCACCTCTCGACTGAACTTCGCATCTGTACTTGACGTAGAGTTTAAAAGTGGAAAACCAAAGACATATATTAAATCAGCGCCATGGGGAACTCGCATCCAAGATGGAATAGGTTGGAATAACAGTTTATCACTTGTATACTGCAGCTGATAGAAATATGTTGGTAGAGGTTTCTTGGCATAGGCATTGGCAGTAGCTATAGCTGGCGCGATGAACATGGAATCTGACTGCAAATCAACATACATGCGACGGTTTCTGAATAGATTTGTAACATCTGTCCAATCCGTGTAACGATAGATAGTAGCATCAACTAAAACTGATTTAGGATCACTTATGAGGAGCGCTAGGCCTCCTCCCTTCAGCGTGTTAATGAATGTTTCTCTGGAAACACCATTTGTGACGTTGAGTCCAAAGCCTAGCCCTAGAATAGAACATTAAGAGGAATTTACTATAAAATGGCATGCATACATTTTACTCTTCAATTATATAGTTTGCTTTTCAGTTCTCGTAACTGTTGACAATCATAGTACAAACAACAACTGAAGAGCATGCGCATCACAGGGAGGCTGAGACTCAAAACCTTCTTCAGTCAAATGTGCTACCCCATATATTTAGGATAATCACCTTCGCAGAATTCTTTAATGCGATTTTGCACGCGTGGAAGCAAGGTCTGGGGAAAATATCAAGAAATGATAACATGCACTTATTGAAAACTCAGTTATGCATGGGCTTATATGAGTGAAACGCTGATTGTCAAAGTTAGAAGTGGTAGAAACATGGGAGTATTTCTTACAACCCTTGCTTCTTTTGCACTTAAGCTTATATCGGAATAAGAAGGTACTACACGCATTTTCGTATTTCTATGGTTTGCTATATTTTTGCCCGCGCTGTCTCCTTTACTGAGCTATTACGAAATACTTCCTCTCGCGCTGGCGGTAAAGAATGAATAGTTTAAAAACGTTCTAGTGGTTCGTGGTCTAATATACAGAATACAGAGTAGACTTCATATTTGAGTGTGACATGGACGGTCCCGTGCAGTATCGACAGTGCTATGATATCCACTAAAACATTCGAAATGTCTGCCCTACGTAACCGTCCTGTGGCCGTGCCATGACAGTGCCAAGCCGTAACCATATTGTACCGTGACCGTGTCGTGACCGTGCTGTAACTGTGCTGTGACTGTGCCGTGACCGTGCCGTAACTGTGCTGTGACCGTGCCGTGACTGTGCCTTTTCGCGCTCATACGAAATCTGCTCCGGTGGGACATCAGGTCACTTTGCGTGACGCTTGGGTCTCAGTGATTAATATGTTCTCGCAGGGATTCACAATCAAATCCGGATCGTATCAAGAATGGTACTGCAAGAATACGGTCTGTCAACGTACCTGGTATTGTAGAAGTAAAGACAACCCCTTCATCGTCTGTCACTCCTGTCATAACAGGAACTTTATTAAACTCTCCTTTCTTGAGCAAAGCTTGCGGGGAATCTGAAAGTTAATTTCGTTTTTCGTATTGTCAAAAAATGAAGATGAATTTTATAAAAATTTTATAATTAAGAAATAAACAACGAGAGGACGGTGCTATGTTGAGTTACAAAATTAACCTACGATACGGAAGACGTCGAGTGGTGTTAGCTTGTCTTCTTACAGTATCTTCAAAAGCTTCCATAAATCAACTTAACACGTTGAAAATGAGGCCGGTCGTTTGTGTTAGAAGTGTGTTAGAAGGAACTGAGTGTATAACAGTCAGGAGGGAGGGGGCGTCTCTAGGCAAGCAGCCGTTCAGCGTTGGTGACGTCACATCCGCTATCAATATGCGCGGAAAGCTAGCACAAAGTGGTTCAAAGAGTAAATGCATAAAATATCCAAATTTTGACTGGAATCCCTGTTTTGAAATTGATGAGCGTATGCGGAGAAGGCATGCAAGTGTTCGAATTTGGCTACAAATGTCTTGGACTTATTACCTATCAGTGGAATTTTTTTGTTCAGAAGTCTATGGATTGGAAAAAATCTTGGTGCTGACTTCAACTGAACAACGAAAATAATTAATATTATATTTTGAGATCATTCTATGAAAATAGCACTCATCAAGATATGAATTTCCGGAGGTTTTTGGTTAGCTCAAACTTCAAATCAATCCTTTAGAAGTTCGAACGATTATATCGACAAGTTAGAAAGATCGCGGTTTTTCGCGGGGCCAAATGACTCCACGCTACAGCTAGCTAGAGGCACTGAAGGTCTTCTTTGTGGTAAGTTATTGCATATAAAAGTTTTTTTATTTATGTCTTTGAGCTAAACCGGCGATACATTTAACGTACTTTTATTCGGGTATTGCATGCATCGTGTAGACTTGACGTTTTACCTAAATATGTCACCACATAAAGAGCGCACAAAAGAGCGGCTTTAGAAAATGTGAATTTGAAACTGTTACGGTAAGATTCTAGCTTCTAAATTTGTCTAGTCTCAATAGAATTGTTTGACCATACTCTTAACAGAAAAGTTTGGTTAAATGAAGATGAATGTACATTTCTATAGTAACGAGTTGACTGCTAGCCGGTCGTACGACTTCTAAAGGATTGATATGAGGTTTAAGACGGTATCAAAAGCTCAGACACAGAAAATCTTTTAGAACGAAGCAAAATCTATAAAACCTCCTTTTCTTGTGGCGAAACAGCTTGTCTTTCGATACGAAAAAGCATAATTTCTAAAGGCTTCGTCGGATGCAATCTGCGATCGGGGAAGCAAGAAGATTAAAAAATAGCAAACAGAACAACTACTGATTACCAAGAGAAAACATTACAGGAGTATTACTTAGACAATAGAAGAAACGGACCTAAAGTTAAATGCATTTCGATTGAGTGGATAATGTCTCTTTTTGAATTTTTATCTGGTACGGTTGCTATGTAGAGCTCATGACGTCACGAAATCCAACAACGTCGAACATGACAACAATAGAGACGCCCCCTCTCTACCTGGTAACAGTCTAACCTGGAAGAAAATCGCCATCTATGACAGGAATGAATGTTGGAAAGGGAACAGGTAATGAGGCGTTGATAATTTCCATGAAACTCTTCGGTTCTAAACATTCTTTAAGTTTTGCGAGATCCTCGGGACATCCCAAGTTTTTGGACAAAATCCTTAAATTAATCAAGAAAACGTAAAGAACATGACAGCATTAAATTTAATTGAGTAACGCCGACGTGACAACGGCACGATTATAACACCATTTATTCATATTCACGTCCTCTTAAGAACTTTGGCAACGTCATTTAGAACATTGGGGAGTTAGCAAATACGACGGATCGGCGGTACGTAAAGAAAGGACGCCGCACGCGCTCCGACGTCCGTTGACGTTACGCGAAAACAAATGAAATGGCGTCCTGAGAGTGGCGTCGTGACGTCGTCACCACGGTAGTCAAGTAATAATCGAATGTGCATGATATATATATTCTTCATCGAAGGTCCGGTTCCCCCCGCGTCGCGTCGCCATTACTAAATAGTTCCTAATCGTCAACGCGCGCGGTGTCCTCGTCCTTGTATCTCGTACGTAGTTGCTAAATTCCATTTTTCCGTACAACATCATCATTATCATGTTTCCTTCAGTGGAACATTAAACTCCTGAGGGTGCTTCTGTCAGGACGCAGCTCAACAGTCGCTGAAAGTCTGTTTTTCCATCATCGTTAACTCTGAAGGTGTTAAAGCCCGGCCAAACGAGAAATGTTGGATGACCCAATACCATCCAACATTGTTGGACGATCCAACATTTTGTCGTTTGGCCACCTTGTTGGATGGTGTTGGATGGAGCACCCAACACGTTGGATGGAGTTTGAAGTCCGTCAAACATTCTATCCAACATCATCCAACATTTCTATTGTTCTCGTGTTGGATGTGCGATGTTGGATCCGTTTGGCCGGTCCTTCCAACATGTTGGACGCACGCATGGGTGATTTTATAAACCATAATATACTTTCCGGTTGTTGTTTTACGGCAATGTTGGATGCCGTTTGGCCACCCAAGAATTTGTTGGGTGATCCAACAATGTTGGATCGTCTAACAATGTTGGATGGTGTTGGGTCATCCAACATTTCTCGTTTGGCCGGGCCTTTACAAATTTTCTATGGCAATTCAATTTTCACGTCTACACGAGCAAATTTCATGTGATAAATGTATAAATTATTCAATTTTGAAACATTATATAAATTCTGATTGGTCAGTTTGATATCTATTCTTACTTTATTGACTTGGCAAGTATGCCATAAGTACTAAAAGCCCATGGGCAAACTGCAACGCCTGACTGCGGAATAGCACGGTGAAAGAGATCTTTGGTCTTGGGAGACAACATGAGCAGATCAACACTGGCACCTCCAGCAGACTCACCAAATATGGTCACTTTCTTAGGATCACCACCGAATCTATAAACATATTAATTCCATTAGGTCGGTAGTAGTTCCCTGTTTTCTTAATCATTGGAAAAAAACATGTCAAGACACGATTATGATTTTTTTGGGGGAAGGGGATATTTTTGAATTTGTTGCAATTTTTGTTGCATTTGGGCGTATGTGAACAGGTAAAAGTAAAGAAAGCGACATCGGTTTGGCATATTTTTGAAACCAATCATAGTTTATATTGTATTCATACCTTGATAATTCATGCGGTAACGGTGTTGACTCATATATATGACATATTGAAGGGCAAACAATGATTTATGGAGCCGGCTCTTTTGTTGACCATGCCAATATATATGTTCAAAACGAAATAATCTTTCATAACTTTTCAAAACCCTCTCTCAATTTAACTAAGCTTTAATTATTGAGACAGCTTGATCTTATTTACACACGCCATTTTGTCACGTCAGTCATATCATCAAAACTGGATATGAACCGGACTGACATAAAGGGAAAGATAAAGTAGATATATCCAGCAGATGGGAAATTTATCTGCGCATGCGTTTCTAAAAAATAAATTTGAGCTTGAAGGCTTCCTGTGGCAAGAACGTAAACAGTATGGCTACCAGTTTCGTTGGACTATTGTTTTTGTACATTTGTGTAATTTCAATGTATTTCGCTTCTTCCACAATTTGCAATGGTGTAGTTTAAGGTACAAAGTTCGTGAATCAACCAAGGATATTAGGCTCTATGCTAAAATTCTGCTGATTTGATTGGGGGTTTTGCACGATAAACACGATGGAAAGTGAGATTCACGTTCGTATTGCTCATTTTTGATGATTTAAAATCACAGTTCAGCCGGCCGGGCAATCTTTAAAAACATTTTTTTGATAAAACTAGCTTATGTTATGCACAAAGATAAACCTTTAAATAAACCTTTGAAAAAACATGAATTCATGATAAACGCTTCACAGTTTTGTATACAGGTAAATATATCTCTTTTCCAACTGCCGGAGCACAGAAGAAAACAAAAGTTTAAGTAGCAAAATCAATACATAGGAAAAATAACCTTTGATTACGAATTGTTTTTAATAAGGTTGAAAAGAAAAACATATAGCAATATCAAATGAAGAAATATAAGTTTAAAACTAAGAAATTACTTTGTTTATTTCGACTAAGAGTATTACACACGAGTTATTTCTCAAATGTGCGAAATACAAATGTTTTTCGCATGCTAGGCAATTTTCACTATCAAGGATCATAATCAGTCTACACCAAGTAGAAAAATAGTTGCAAATGAGCCACTCGGAATGTCCAAGTCGCAAATTAATGACGATCAAGCTTCTTCGTTGTACGTAAACCCTTGAATTTTAAATGATTTATCAGTTGAATTCGTTCTCTGTTTACATTTTTAACTTTCTCGCCTGGCACAGAAAGCCCCGCGACGCATGCGCAGACAATTTCCCATCTGCTGATATATATATATATATATCCGTCGGTAGTTCTTTCTCCGTGAAACTAGCTAGTTTCCCTGTTTCCTTGTGTTAATCATGGAAATAAATTTCAAGAAAAACCCTTTCGATAACAACAAATTAATCCAAGATCTTTTTTTACAAATAAAGAAATATTGCATTATTTTTGTTAACTAAATCTTCACTACGTTCAGAAGATGTGACAGTTTTGTTTTCACCTTTTTTTCGAAGGGGGGGGGCACGGTGTAAGTGTCAAATTTGCTTGGGGGGGCACGGTGTAAGTATCTTTGCAGCTGTTGTAGCATTTGGACTTACGCACTTAGTTTGCATAGCATGGTATACGTAACTCATGCGGTAACGGAGTTGACTCATCATATATCGCATTGTTAGTGAAGCGCAAACATTTAAGGCTGTAGCCGGGGGCTGGTGGCTATCTTGTTGATCAATAAAATATGTTCACAACGCAATGATCTTTCATATTCTATCAAAACCTTCTCTCTTATAAAGAATTTTAAGGTATCTTTTTCGTTTAATTTGGTATTTAGGGTATTATCTAGATGCTCTCTAAGAAATTTCCAGTAATTATTAACCTCAATGTACTTTTGAGTAATTTTACTAATTTAGCATTTTTAGTGTTGTAACCTTGACTGCTTTGATCATAGGATTTGCTTCGAGTTTCCTGTGTGACACATCCTCTTTCACTATAACTCAAACATAACTAAGACTAACGTATAGTTTCGTTTTGACTAGCTGAAATGTGATGTAAACAGGAAATCAGATATAGCTTAGTTGTTATAAGGACTGTCGATATTTGTCACACTAGGACAACTAAGTCTTTGTACAAACCAGTTAAAGCGAGGCAAGTTTGGGGTACGACTCAGTGTTAACTGGAAAGTACAGCCCTAAGTAAGGAAAGTGGTCGAGTAAGGAACTCCTTCTTTTCCGAGGGAGCGTTGCGTGACGAGGCTAAACACGGCTGCGAGCGAGACTGGTTTGCATGGCTCCACCTCAGTACGAACGTACTTACGAACTCTTGCTTAGCTTGTAAATAGCTCTTGTGCAAAGTCTAATAAACGGGTTGGCAGAGCAGGCGATTCCTTAGCCGGAAAGTCTCTTGTAACACATGATGGAATGTTCAAACTTTGAAAACAAATCGGGATATTGTTGACTTAAAGCTCGTCTTCATTTGAATTTTGATCGAAAATTGATAAACTAAACCAACCTATAGTTTCTCAGTATTTGCTGATTGTTGTTACATTTTCTCGATATTTGCTGCTACAATCAAAATGTACTTACGCTTCGATGTTTTTCTTAACCCACTTTAACGCTTCTCGTTGGTCTAGCATTCCATAATTGCCTTTAAGATCCCCATTGTCACCATTAGTGATGAAACCAAACACAGAGAGACGATAGTTGATTGCTACCATGATGACTTGTCCCAGTGTAGCTAGAAAACTGCCATCGAAGAATTTGTTAGATCCGGAGAAAAACGCGCCGCCATGAATAAATACCATGACTGGAAGAAGTTGAGAATTGTTTGCTCCATGAGGAACAAATACATTCAGATTCAAACAATTTTCACTCATATCCTCCTTTCTACTCATCCCAATAGGGTTAATAAATTGAGGGCAAGCTTTGCCGATCGACACCATGTCCCTGACGCCATCCCAAGATTTTGGTGGACCTGGTGGCTCAAATCGCTGTGCTTCAGCAAAGGGAATACCAAGATACTTTCTTACTACAGCACCAGTGGTATTGAGATTAACGAGAAAACCACGGATTTTACCACTTTGAATGGTGACTTGAGGTGCATATTGCAAGGCGTTAGTGAGTGTAAAAATAACCCACACAATAACAAGAACAAGTTGAGAAGACCTCATTTTGGAACAGTGACAAGTTGCATGTGCATTCGCCCTTGGAAACAGAAACATCTGGCTAAGGTCACGAAAACCCGTCACCTTTTTATTAGTCTGGCCACTGTGGGAAATCGAAAATAAACAAGACGCACATTGTGCGTTTACAATTCAGTCTGGCATGAGAATGAGCTAGGTAGTAGGACATCGCTCATACCTGCCTAATCATAGAAATTTTATAGCTCGGCTCCCTGTGACGTCGTTTCGCCTACTATAACAACTGTGAACTTTAATCATTGACGAACTCGACACTTACGACATTCAATTTACAAATCAGTTCCAATGACAATTGTGCAGTTATATTCATTCAAGCACATTTTTACAATAACCTCAGTTCTGTAAAACTCTCTGCCTCTGTCGACGTGCCTATCGTATCCGGCAAATTAGAATACACATGAGTAAGGAATAAATGCTTTCCCGTTAATTTTAATTGTTTTGATTTTGCCGCAGCGATTCCATCGCTGCCTGCTGAGAATTAATAAATTCAGATAACAAATAAAGGCGAAATTAGGATTGAGATAGTTGAAAACTTTATCTTATTACATCGAGCACTGAATAGGCTTCAAAGGGCGTTCAAAGAGAGCTATGCAAACGAAGTTTTATCAAGTTCATTGAAATTTATGGCTAACTTTGAATTTATGACCTTTGGTCGTCAGTCTGTCACGGCAACTCATGACTCTTGCAACAATCGAAAATATCTTTAAAACCTACCCAAAAATTCTTGAACTGCTCCAAAACTTTATCTTTACAATAGCGATTGTCCAAGAATCCTAAATCCAAGGGCTCGAGATTTACAAGCCACAATTCTTGACTGGCAAATAGTTCGGCCGTCCTCATATAAAAACAAGTCGTGTCCCCCTCCCCCCTTCCCACTCCTACTCCTCCATTTCAGATGTATTATATATGGCACGGTAGGAGTCCGGTAGCTGCGCTTGCCCTTACGTCTCGCATGACGAGTGACCTACGATAAGGATGATGATGATGATGATGATTATGATTCTTGTTCTTGTTCTTGTTCTCGTTCTCGTTCTCGTTCTCGTTCTCGTTCTCGTTCTCAGATCAAGGCTCGATCACAGGATGAGCTCTTTCCATAAAGGCGGGTTGCCTCTGGTAGCGGAATGACCCTTGTTCCCCGGGTCCTTTGGACACACAAATATAAAGAGGTATCCTGGCGATAAGGGACAACTCTCCTTCATCTAAACACCATATCATAGTCGATGGAACAATGGACATGTATGAGGCACTGGACATGTATGGGACATGTATGGAGCACTGGACATGTATGGGACATGATGTATGAGGCACTGGACATGTATGGGACATGCATGAGGCACTGGACATGTATGGGACATGTATGAGGCACTGGACATGTATGGGACATGATGTATGAGGCACTGAACATGTATGGGACATGAATGAGGCACTGGACATGTATGGGACATGATGTATGAGGCACTGGACATGTATGGGACATGTATGAAGCACTGGACATGTATGAGACATGTATGAGGCACTGGACATGTATGGGACATGATGTATGAGGCACTGAACATGTATGGGACATGTATGAGGCACTGGTCACGTATGAGACATGTATTGAGCACTTGACATGTATGGGACATGTATGGAGCACTGGACATGTATGGGACATGTATGAGATTATGAGGCACTGGACATGTATGGGACATGCATGTATGGGATCCCATGTATGAGGCACTGGACATGTATTGGACATGTATTGAGCACTGGACATGTTTTCAACATGTATTGAGCACTGGACATGTATGGGACATGTACTGATGATTTGGGTCTCACTTGAGCCAGATATTTTTCCCCGCCAACTAAGGCTCTTCAACTTATAAAGAAACATGTGTTGACTCTAATTGGGGACAGATCTAAAATCGATCTAAACTTAAATATGTATTGAACAAAGAAAGATAAAGTGTCTTTACGTAGCCCGTGAAGTGATCGGACCAAGATCAAACAATTAAAGCAAGAAAAAAGTTGTAGTTATTAAGGCCTGTGTAAATGCATGTCCAACATGTTTCGCCTCGTGTAAGGTAATCCGGAATCCGGAATCCAAGAAAAATATGACTTTGGAATCCGGAATCCGAATCTTGGGATCCGCAATCCAGACTTTTTAAAGATTGGAATCCAAAATCCAGAGTTTGGAGTTCAGAACTGGAATCCAGAAGGCCATGATAATTCTTGCCTTTAATTTCTCCACCCCTTCCCTCCTCTGTGAGCTGGAATTGTATTATATCTGTCATCAAGTTCATATAATTTATAATAAAAGACCACCGGGAGGTTTGTTGGCATACCGTTATTGACGACATCAATGAACAAACCGCTAGCTGGTGTCAATAATATGATGAAATATATTTATGGGTGACCGTTTGTCAATAAAATACAAAATTAGAAAGAAGAAAAACAAAACAAGAAGCGACTCAGTTTAGAGCAGTCAGCACCAACCCGTCTGGAAGGCGTTAGCTTTTCCGCGAGAAGAACTACAAGGTTCGCCATTCATACTGGCAGAATTAGAAACTGAAGAACCGATGAACAAATCAAACCAATTATTCGTATTATTTCTAACGAAAGTGAAAAACTAAGAGATAGCAGTATTGTACGTTCGATCGAGCTCGCCTTTTGCTGATTGAGCAACTTTACCATGTAAATCTTAAGCTCATTCAATAGTTTTCTTACCTTTTTGTTTCATTAAGTCATGACTATTTGTTTATTGTTAATATGTTGGGTATATATTGAACCGATCATGCCATGTTCACTCACACTGAGGAAGGTAGCTGAGACTACCGAAACATGTATGTAGAATAAAAATGAAACTGCAGAATGTCGTACATTCCTTGACACTTATTCGTGCATTTGCGTATACTTGATTATGGTACATAGTCTTGCATAGAAAATACATTTCTTGGCCAAAGCTTTAGAATGTATTTTCTAGCTTCTTGAAAACTATTAAAAATTTTGGAATCCGGAATCCAGCCACTGGAATCTGGAATCCATTGACTAGAATCCGGAATCCGAGCGACTGGGATCCGGAATCCAGGCCATAGGATCCGGAATCCAGCCTAGTTCCGGATTACCTTACATGGGGCGACATGTTGCTCTTGAAGTAAAGAAAACAACGTGCAACATTTCTTTCGTTCTGCATGTTTCAACCCGTTGGGTTCATTTGAATTGCCGATAAACAACTGGCAGTCTTGGGAGCTTTTGAACAGCGTTTTACGATTGAATAAAAGAATAAGTCTGATAACAAACAAATAAACAAGCGAACATCCTGTGATATCAGACTACAAAATCAGTTTGGAACTTTGTCGGCATTTCATTGATAGTCAATCCATCATGCAATCCCCAATTAAGGAAACCACATCAGTACCACAAACACCAAAACTACCAGCATCGCTGTAAAAACAATGAAAAGTACATCAAGATTTTGACAGACTTGTAAGGATATTTAGTAAGGATCGAAATCATAAGAAGAACGGTGGGCGGCGTCTACCGGAGACAGTAAAAGATAAAACTAACCCTAACGAGCTTGAGTTAGTGGATGAGAAGTGTGTTAAACTATACCTCTCTAAGGAAATGCCCCCTCCCCCCTTCCTAGCAAAGAAGTACGCACATAATTCTTTACCCACAAATTAGAAATACTGCACTTTGAAGAGCGCGGACATCCATTCGTAGGAAACGGAGCAAAGACTGTTGTAAAAAGGTGGCCAATTCAACAGAGAGTTTTTATAGCCTTACCGTTTCTCGATTTCCTGTTAGCACTACTTGGAATGGGGCATGGAGTAGAAGTGGGCGTTGACTGCTGAGCATCAGCAATGAAGTTATTCCAAAAAGCCACGAATTCTGCGCGCAAATGACTGCCCACTGTCATATTGGGTTTTAGTTCCAGGTATTTTTGTTGGTCCAGTTTGTACTGAGGCCAGGAAATCCCCACAGCTTCCGGTGTGTTGGGATTTCTATGAAGAATTAAAAAATCAAAAATAATCACATAATTATTTTTATCTTGACATAAATGGTAAGTTCACAATAACTTTCACAGTGGCAGCGAAACGTAATAGAAGGCAATCCAATAATTAGTTAGCGTCGAAACTATCCATGATTTAGCTAAAATCCCACTTACAACTCATGTCCAAAAGTGGGAAAGTATATAAATGTTCGAATTAATTTGACTAAAATTCTATTATTGAGAATTAGTCTGCTAAAATTATTTTGTGAAATTTATGGAAATCTGAATGTTGAACATTCACCCACGAGGAGGTGTGATAAAGCAGGCTACGATGTTATGATTTACAAGAGAAACACGCATTATACACTCGATTGCAGAAAGGTTGTAGTAAATCTTTATAGAAATATCTGATTTATTCAGTATATTTAATGAGATGCAATTTGTAAATAAGCACTCACTTTTTTGATACCTGCGAGAGTTTAGAAAGACGAAAAAATATTTTTGGCAGGCATTACATGCAAGCAATGCCGATTTAAGCAATATTTTGGGTTTTGCATCTCATTAAATATTTGTATATTTGTATAAATGTAGACTACAGCCTTTCTGCAATCGAGTATATATAGCTATTTCAAAAAAGGTTGACCGGACGAATGGCGATCGCCGATTGGTGACCGAAAGAAATTGTGAAAAAGCAGCAAGCAGAACAATTATACACAAAGAAAACGCTACAGGGCTTTACTTAATTAGATAAGGAAGAAACAGCCTAACAGTCAAACGGTTTTTAACTGAGTGCCTAATATCTCTTTGAGTATTTCTAGTAAGCCCAAAAGCAAAGCAAATCGATGCTGACCATCCGCAACCTGGTCCCGCGAGACATCCCTCCCTCCGCAATGACAGTGAAGGGTTATTATTGATTATTATTATTTTCTTTCCTACACCATCCTTGCACTGGTATATGTAGTACACTCACCCAGTTTTGGCAAAGTTGGTCCACAATTTTATCACCTCTCGACTGAACTTCGCATCTGGACTTGAATTAGATTTTAGAAATGGCAAACCAAAGATATATATTAAATCATCGCCATGGGGAACTCGCATCCAAGGTAGCATAGGTATGTATGAAAACGCACCACTTCTATACTGCAGCTGATAGAAATATGTTGGTGAACCTTTCTTGGCATAGGCATTGGCAGTAGCTATAGCTGGCGCGATGAACATGGAATCTGACTGCAAATCAATGTACATGCGACGGTTTCTGGATGGATTAGTAACATCTGTCCAATCCGTGTAGCGGTAGATAGTGGCATCCATTAAAACTGATTTAGGATCACTTATAATCGAGCGCTAGGCCTTCTCCCTTAGTCGTGTTAATGAATGTTTCTCTGGAGATAACCAGTTGCAAAGAAGCCTACAATAGAATAGACCATTTAGAGGAATTGACTATAAAGTGGCATAATTATACTCTTCAGTTTCCTTTTCAGTTCTCGTAACTATTCGTGCTGACAATCATAACAAACAACAACTGAAGAGCATGCGACATAACTGAAGGGAGGACTGAGACTCAAACCCTTCTTCAGTGCAAATGTATTATCCCACATATTTTGGATAAGTCACAGAATTCTTTACCGTGATTTTACACGCGTTCAAGCAAGGTCTGGGAAAAATATCAAGAAATGATAACGTGCACTTAATGAAAACTAATTATGCATGGGCTTATAATAATAATAATAATAATAATAATAATAATAATAATAATAATAATAATAATAATAATAATAATAATAATGATAATAATAATAATAATAATGAAAACTTTATTATAGCTTTTTCTTAAATTTACAATTATAAACCTCACTGCTTTCAGGTAGTTTACAATCGTCTACTTGAACCACTTAACTTTAACAACGAATATATAGATATGTATTTTTGTATATATGCTTTGATTATGGATACAAATACAAAGATATGATAACGAGAAAGAGTGAATAATGTTAATATTTCATCAAGTCTGGTTTATTCCATTCCTTGTTCCTTGAGCAGAAAATAAAGTACGTTGTTCTAATAGCAATGTTCATGATGTTCCGGATAACGTATTTCTGGTGCTTATCGTCAAAACCAAGGTCTGTCAACATAGTAAGGAAATCTGACGATTCTTTTGCAAACACACCTAACGCACTAACAGATAGGTTGATAAATTTCACCTTCTTAAAACAGGAACGCTGTATATTTATCAGTTCTTTGTATTTCTCCTTTTTGCGGGATAAGTTATTCTTTAAATTTGATTCGAAGCCAACAGACAATTCGAGTACATAAAGACAGTTATTAGATGAGAGTAGGAGGTCAGGGCGATGAGTATCACCGGTTATAATTGAAGGGTTTTTATAATCAGGAAGATCAACATATAGCACAGCTTCTTTAACTACTTGTAGAGACTTGGCGATAAAATGTAGGATGGAGTCATGTCTCCACGTAAAACGACCTTGATTAAGATATATTTGACATCCAGCGACCACATGAAGCAGGGATTCAGGGGATAAACAGAACGAACAATCAGGAGTTGAAGAAATGCCCCATTTTACAAGATTTTTTCGGGTTGGAAGAGTGTTGTTAATATAACGGATGGTGAAATTGTATATATTTTTAGGCAGTTTAGATTGCGTAGATGACCAGATACTATAATAATAATAATAATAATAATAATAATAAGTAGTATACAAATGAGAGTTCTGGGCCCGGTCCGCGCCGGTGGCCGCCGGTGCAGGGGGGAGTCACGCCCCCAATAGAGCGGAGGTCACGCGCCGTTGCCAGGGGAGTCACACAACGGCGACCAGGGAGTCACGCGCCGGCGAACCGCTTGCAGGATTGAAAACTCCATTGCGCAGCAACCAACCAAAAATATTCCGGAGCAGAAAAACAAAAGAAATTCTTTTCGGTGCGTAGAGTTTGCACACTAACAACGATACATTTTTAAAATACTTGAGAAATAAAGACACCACCGAATGTGTGCCTTCGAAACACAGTGTTTTGAAAGAAACATAACTACCGAACAAAATGCCCGCGGGGGATGTGTGTGCCTTTGAAACAGTGTTTTGATAGAAAACCTATAAATAACAAACACAATGCACCAGGCCACAAAGAGTCGTCATCCCCTCTCCCCCCTTCCCCCCACCCCAACCCTTCCGGGAGAGGGGGGGGGAGGGGTCGACACACACGGACGGCGAAGCCGTCCGAAGGGGAACCTCTCGTCTTGGGATCCAACACTCTCCCACGAACGTAATACTGGGAAAAAACTCCGTTGCGCAGCAACCGTTCGAGCTGGTCCACAGGGATCCCAAACAAGAACAAATTTAATTTTATTAAGTACAACAAATACTGTCTTCAGTTCCCTCTAGCTTTATTTATTCATTTTTATTTTTTCTCGAAAAAGATAGTCTCTCCAGCCGGATTCGAACCGACGGCCTCAGGAACTACAGTCCCGCGCTCTAACCAACTGAGCTATGAAGAGAGTACGTGAAAGGAATAGTATATTTTGACCATTTATTCTCAACCTTAACAAAATTTAGGACCACCTAGTAAGGGACAAATCAGTCTCAAAGTCATTCCTTTTATTCAAGTGATTGATTTTACAATTCACTTGATTCTTCTTGGTGGTCGTCCACGAGTTTTAATTTCTTGATTTTTAGGGACTGTTGGTGTACAGCGTTACAGTCTGTGCAGCGACAGAATTTGACTTTCGTGGTCTGAGCATCTACTGGAAAGATGTAAGTGCAAACATCACACTCGATGTATTGATTGTCTCGACAGTAATATGCCTCACGCCACAAACATCTTGGACATTCAACCACAGGAATAGAGTAAAACTTTACAAAGTCACGGCAGACGTGGCACTCTCTGGGCTCATCTTCCAATTCCGAAATTTCCGGTTCGGAACTCTCCTCTGACTCTAAGCTTCCACTAACACTCTCGCCGTCCGACTCTGAACTTTCTCTTTCGGAGATTTCGTCACTAGTTTCACTGTCTGTCTCGTCCTCTTCTGGTTGCCTAGCAACCAGATCCGCTAGCAACTTCTTATTACGGATCAGTTTCTTATCAATACCGATCTCCGATAATCCTTGAGTGAACGTTTTCAACCCACGAGGCACTTTAACATCTAGATTCAAAGGTAGCATGGCATACTCGATGAGCTCTGCCATGCTGGTGACAGGAATTCTTCGCTCATGATACATCATCTCACCATGGGAATTCCAGTATAAAATACTTTTTGAAGCCGCCAGAGTATGGAGAAACGCTAGAGCTTTATCTTCTGGGATACTCTGGGAGAGATCCTGTAGAACTTGGTCAATCTCTTCCTTGTCCCACAAGTCCTGTTCTGAGTGAATACTCCCATCATGAGAATGCTCTGAATCGTATTCAGTGTCAGTAGAATCACTACGTGCTCTCTTCATGTTGCTTCCTCGATGATCAATGTTTTAATGAGCTTCTTCTTTATAAACAGGAATATTTATAACAAAAACAGGCTCAAAGCCGACATCAGGGGTGACATGACATCGGATACAAATCCATCACCCCGTTGAGCCAGAATTTGTTTCTTGGTTTTAAAAGGGACGGATGGGTTGGCTAACTCACGTATGTCGTCCACATGCTCTCTAAGTCTTTCTTTTTGTGCGCCCTTTATGGGGATCAGGCCTTTTGATAAATTCATGCAAACCTCACAAATGGCATGAACCTGTTCCGGACTAGCGGTGATCAGTAAAACCTTTCTTTGGTTAGGTGAACAATTGGTTAAATGGCACAAATAGCCAAAATTTTCTCTTAGCAAATGACTCATGTTGTCTGCACAGCCGATTGCATCAAATGAAAGGACAACAAAAAACCATTCCTATTTATCCCTTTTTCCATTGTCAACTAAAGGCAGTTGGAATTCTATTATAATTTGAAGGATGTGATCAACACTAGAATCTAGCTAGAATCTAGCTAGAATCTACACTAGCTAGACTACTAGAATCTACACTAGACTACTAGAATCTAGCTAGACTACTAGAATCTACACTAGCTAGAATACTAGAATTAATCTACACTAGAATCTAGCTATAGTACTAGAATCTACACTAGCTAGACTACTAGAATCTATACTAGCTAGAATACTAGAATCTACACTAGACTACTAGAATCTTCACTAGACTACTAGAATCTACACTAGCTAGACTACTAGAATCTACTAGACTACTAGAATCTACACTAGCTAGCTATAGAATACTAGAATTAATCTACACTAGAATATAGCTATAGAATACTGGAATCTACACTAGCTAGGAAACTAGAATCTAGCTAGAATCTAGTAGAATCTACACTAGACTATATCAAAATCTAGTATCTAGTAGAATCTGCACTAGATAGAATCCATTCTATTCAAGTCTAGGTCATAGCCCATAAATAGCGTTTCCTTCGACAATGGGTCTCATTCTTCAAAAGACGTGAGATGGTGCGGATGTGTCCTATATGCGGCAAGCCGCAACAAAACATATACACTCATTTAAGTAGAACTCATAAGTTGGACAATTCGCAGCGGGCGTATTGGCTTGGCCAGGAAAAATGCACAAAATGGGGTCAGCGGTTTACTCCCTATCCCCAGGCGAAGCCTGTGGAAACCAAATGTGAAAGATTTCAGTTACTCCATCCCTTCACAGTCTTAGTGGCTGGAATGACCGGCTCTGGAAAGACGGTCTGGGTTCAGAACCTACTTGAACACGGAGCTCAAGTCATTCAACCCCCTCCTCAACGTATTGTTTGGAGTTATTCCCAATGGCAACCAGCTTACGACCAGATGCTCAAAACTATACCTGGAATCGAGTTTGTCAAAGGGATACCTCATGACCTCGACGAGGATTGGTACTTTGATCCAAATACCAACAATCTCATGGTCATTGATGATCAAATGACCGAGACCTCCAACGACAAACGAATCCTGAATTTGTTTACAAAGGGTTCCCATCACCGAAATCTTAGTGTCGTCTTCCTCTTGCAAAATGTCTATTTTCAAGGCAGGATCATGCGCACCTTGAGTCTGAATGCATCGTACCTCGTCTTGTTTAAAAACCCCAGAGACAAATTACAGATGATGACGTTAGGAAAACAAATGTACCCAGGAAAGACGGAACAATTTGTTCAAAAGTACGAGGCCGCTGTTCAGCGGCCTTACGGCTACCTGTTCGTCGATCTGAAACCCAACACCCCGGAGGGGTGTCGACTTCGAACCAACGTTCTTCCAAATGATGCCCACCTATCCCAGACTGGGGGACAATCAGACGTGATGAAGACCATGGCTGACTTTTTTCAGCGTCAGGGATACTTACAGTCACCCCAACTTAATGCCATGCAGGAACTAGAAGAACAGATGGACGCCATTTTAAAAGACCCTAATGTTCCTCCAGAGTTGAAAACCAAACAATACACTCCATTGTTTAATCGCTACCTTGCTTTACAACACCAGCTTCCCAACGTCATTTTGAACACGACAACAAGGGAACCCGCGCCAACCGTCCTACCCCTGACGAGTCAATCTCTTAACGTGACGACTCCGGAAAATGTGTCGTTGACAAGTGTGACCAGTGACAGTGGCATTGCATCACCAAAAGAACCCTCTTTTCTTCAACGTCTGACAACTAAAGTTAGAACACCTTTTAAATCTACTAGTCCAAAGGTTACTGATAAGATACCATCGACCCCATTAAGAGTAGATCAACCCACCTTTTCCACCCCAATCGCTCCGTCGAGTGCAGCCCCACTGGAGTTTCCACCCACTCCTCCATCCACTAAAGAAAAACCTCCCAGGTGGATAGGTTATCAAGATGAACATAAGTATAGAGGACAGGTGTTCGATCCTCCGAGACGTTCAGAACGAATAAGAGCCATGATAAAGTCTATCCCTGGCTGGGAAAAATACTAGAAACTAAATGTATCTTTAAAAAGTTTTATTGTTGACAATAAAAGGTATTTGAAACTAATGTAGTTGTGATTACTGCAAGTAAGACCGTAAAATATGTAGATTTACAAAACAAGGAAAGATTTACAATATGTAGATTTACAAAACTTTTGCATTGCACAAATAAATGTTCTTTTTCAGCCAAAGTATACGGTTTCGGTGTGTTTCTTCCACTAGTCGTTT
The DNA here is from genome assembly GCA_029948255.1 of Telmatactis stephensoni. Lineage (NCBI taxonomy): Eukaryota > Metazoa > Cnidaria > Anthozoa > Actiniaria > Isophelliidae > Telmatactis > Telmatactis stephensoni. The sequence goes on from JALIZF010001895.1 coordinate 187,204, forward strand.
GTGCAAGAGCATTGCCTTACGAGCATCATCTACAGGACTAGTAAACAATTCGCCTGTTTCCTCGACCAAATATGTAAAAACAGTGCGTGGGCAGATATCAGTGTAACGAACTGTTATTCCCTTATCAATGTCTGGAATAAAACAACACTTCTTCTTGGCTTTTTCTAGCCCTTGGCTCCAGTCATTTATTGCAGAAAGAGGCCAACGTTCGTGTTCGTGTGCGTAAAACTGAGATTGGCATAAATACCGAGCTATGTTTTTCAAATAAAGTCTGTTATCATGGGCTAAGAATGGTTGTTGTTGCTTTACTTCTGTCATCAGTTCATTCATTAGCACGCTAACCGGTTGAGTACTATACAGTTGGGTTATGTACTCTTCCATGATGACTTGGATGTCTTGGAAAGCAGGATCAGTAGGCTTCAGATTAAATTCGTCGATAAGTACATGTGGTATAAGAGTGAACAGATTATTAGCGGGAAACTCAACTTTAAGGGTTTCGCTTGCGACATCTCCCCATTCTTCCCAAAACGATTTGTTGACTTCAATTGTTGCAAAGATGAAATTTTTAGGTCCGTATCCTTTTTTTACCATTTCGTTGGCTTTGAACTCTTTTGCTTGGTACCAGTGAATGTAATAAAAGAGTAGACGAAACAATGTTTTCAAATCCTGTACTTGTCTTTCACGGAGGATTTTGTCTTCCTGTTCCTCAACAGCAATATGGGTTGTTTTCGACTCGGCCATATCGATGCGGTAAGTTCGGATTGAAATCAAAATGTGAAAGAAGTGTAGCCCTTTCTATGTTTATAAGGGAGAGCTACGCCCCCAGCCCATCCCACACGTCATTATGACATCGCTTGGTACCAGTCCACTCGATCGAGTGACTGTATAAAAACCTGAAATATTGTTCAATTGACTCACAGTGCCTCTAGATTTCACAATTTCAAGACAACCACAAGGATAAAAAAGGAACATGGATCGCCTAACCATTATACGAAAACCAGCTACTGAAGCTACACCTTTATGGTTATTTGAAGTTCTCGAAACTGGTGAAACATTTACTGATCTAACAGAGAACATTGCTTCGGCTTATGCCTCTTACGTTCATCAGCAAGAATTGAACAAATGGTTGTGTGAACACGAATATCCATCATCTCTACCTACATTCGATGAATGTATTCCTGAAATTCATCCTGAAATTTCGGCGAGACAAGACGAAATTGAGAACTTATTGATCCAAGCCTATGCCAACGTTGTAATCAATATTATCATGGATTTGGTAGATGAAAATTGTGAGGGATGTCAAAATGACCGGCCTTCTCAAAGAGAGCATGACTGCCTCATGTTGGACAACAACATAAGAGTGTATCGTTACCTAACGCGAGCTTTGGAAAAAGCCAACGAGAACACTGTAATGAGGGTGTTTACAAAGCTGACAGAAAGTCTAGAACCATGTTTGAATGGTCTTGAACTTTTGAAATACGACTGTAAAGACAGTAGAGCAGAAATAGTTTGGAGAAAAAGAGAAAATCTGGAAGCTCTCTTGATCAGCAAACTGAACTTGCTTCACGACATGTAAACTAAATAAACAGTGACTTATAGGTTTGAACGGTGTTTTACTTTTGAGATTGTAAGGACAAGAGGATGAATGACATTTTTTTTAATCATGAAACTAAATTTGCTTCACGACATGTAATTATCATAGTTCTATCTGTATTTTTGCAATAAACTTTATGTTATTAAAGTATTTTATGTGGAACGTTTTGTGTCTAGAACTTATGCAAATTCGCGATCAGTTCTGCTTCATTTGTTTATTCAAAGCTTTTTCCATTGTGTACATTGTGTCCGAGCGTCTTGTCATGAAGGCCTTTTCGTTCGTCGATTTTACATCCTTTTAGATTATTATTTTGTCCCTTCTCAATACATTCGGATCACTTTAACTGTATCTTTGATTGCTTGGTACATGTTTGACGATAATGCTGTAATTAATCGCGTTAGTGTTTTTGACTTGTTTAATATCGAGTTGTTTGCACACTTCCACTGCATACGTGGAAATAAAGAGCTTTTTCATAAATTTGATTGGGTTCATCTTGTATCCAAGAGTAGATTAATGACATTAATGGTTGAAGAGTTCAACTGATTTGTGCGAAAATCCGAAGTGCCCGGTCTATAAGACGGTTGTCCTGCAAGCGGATCGCTGGCGCGTGACTCCCTGGTCGCTGTTGCGTGACTCCCCTGGCACCGGCGTGACATTCCCTCTATCGGGGGGCGTGACTCCCCCCTGCACCGGCGGCCACCGGCGGCCACCGGCGCGGACCGGGCCCAGAACTCTCATTTGTATACTACTATAATAATAATAATAATAATAATAATAATAATAATAATAATAATAATAATAATAATAATAATAATAATAATAATAATTAATCCCCACTCTCCATACCAAGAAAAATAAAGGCCACTAACACATTTGCGTACCCAGTACTGCAATATTATATGTGGTCGTGCGAATGGGCGATTGAAGATCTACAAGAACTAGACAGAAAAACCCGAGCAATAATAGCACAAAACAAAGGCAAGCACAACCATGAGTCAAACCCGATGTTATATTTATCGCCAGATTTGGGAGGTCGTGGCCTGAAGGAAATAGAGGTACAATATAAAGCTACAAAGATAAAAACTGCACACTACATCACAACAAGTAAAGATCCCCATATAGAAGTAGTGAGAACCTTTCAAGACGCCAAAGAAGAAAAAAAGAGGAGATCAGTAATAAAGGATGCGAAAACTTACGCCCAACAACTAAACTTAGATACTACATTCAACGAACGGCTGAAATGTACCACAGTAAAAATGGGCGAGAAACAAATTGTGTTAAAGATCAGCAGCCCAAAGTATATCCAACAGCAACTCAAAGAGGCAACAGACAAAGAGTATCAGCAAAAAGTCTCCGAACAGCTGTGGCTTGGCAACTACGTCACACAACGTTGGAAAGACACCGACATCTCTAAGCACAACTTTAACCCAACCATGAAATGGAAAAACATACCTGATGTCGTACTGAGTGTACACACTAGCATATTACAGCAACTGGCCACTACAAAAGTATACAGAGTAAAGAAACAACAAGAGCGAGGCTTGGATCTAACATGCACGTTGTGTCACAGTGCAGAAGAAACCATCCCACATCTATTGTGTGGCTGCTCTGCTATAGCCCAAACAATCTATAAGTCGAGACACGATAGAATGCTAAGACCGGTATACCATTTCCTATTGTCATTATATAACATAGAAAACGATGAATCCAAAGCCTGGTATAAACAAGCGATCCCCAAAACAAGTACTGAAAACGACCAAGCGAAAATACTCTGGGACACACCCATCTACATAGACAAAGCACCTGAGAACGGCGCAAACAAACCGGATATGACAATCTTTGAAAAAATAAGCAAGAAAATCATACTTGTGGAAGGAACTGTGTGCAACATAGGACAGATCAACGACAGGAATGATTATAAGAAGAGAAAGTACTTGGACCTACGACTAGGACTCCACAAGCTCTACCCCGACTACGAGATCAAGCAAATCAATATAGTGTTCAACTTCTTGGGAGATTTCAACAGCACACTAGAGAAAGAACTTTCTGACCTTGCCCAAAAGAAGGAAGTCAACAAAGTCCTAACCAACTGTCAGAAATGGATCATCACGCAGAACTGCGAAGTGTTCAAGAAGTTTTATAGTTTGAGGCACTAAAACACACACACTATCTTTATAGTTCATCAGGAACTGTTGCCTAGACAATGTCCGCAACTAGTTTCAAAAAAACGTGTATATGAAAAAGTACCAATAAAACCGACCATAATAATAATAATAATAATACTTTAATATTTATATAGCGCCTTTCCTGGTGCTCAAAGCGCTGTGAAAAACCTAATTACAATATTAATATAATGACTAATTATTAAATTAAAGAGAAAATATATATATATATATAAATATAAATACGTGAATATAAATATATACAATTATATATATGTATATATATACATAAAATGTCGGTAATTTCCAATAATATTGATACCTAATTAGCTTATATGAGGAATTCGAAAACGTTGATTGTCAAAGTTAGAGGTAGAAACGTCGGAGTATTTCTTACAACTCTTAGCAGCAAGTGATAACGTGTGCATGCGAATAGCAAGTGATAACATGACGAGTATGCGCGAACCGCTGGAAGGAAGTGGCCTCAATTACGGTTTTAACCTGGCTTAGAGCTACCTCTCTCATGAAAAGACTCGTATATAGTCTCCCCAAAGTTTTTCGGAGCATTACAGTCGAGTGCAGAAGTCTGAACAGCTTGAAATTGTACAATAATAAATACTACAAAACGAATGATTGTTTTACATCCATTTACTGATGAAAATACATGTTCTCAATACATTAACTTAACAATGGTATTTCAAAACTAGCCAATCAAAACACGCGGTAGAAATCCAACTATTTGGCGATTTTGGGGAGACAACTCTTAGAAAACTTTCGCTAAAATGAAAGAATAATGATAGTTTCTAAAGACAAAATAACTCTTTTGTGAAAAGTTCTGAGGTATCTTTCTGTTCTTCATTGAAAATTCTCGCGGCCAACTTGAAAGAAAGCCAACCGGACATTTTCTTGGACGCTGTGTAAAAGTCAGCAACAAATTAAAAGCAACCACATTTTCGAGCCGACGAAGGGTCATTTTGTGCTTGGAAATTTGCCGTTTATGAAGGTGTATGACGCCTGGTTATCTGGATAAGACTGAATTTTGTTTGAATTATATGGTTAGTGCCCGAATTTTATAATTTAGGTGTTGAACAAGAGATATTTTTTGCTAGTCTCGAGGTTCAGTGTTGTCCATTGTGAATGAAACACAATCTTTTGCGATGAATGAACTTGACTATTCAGGCTCTAAGAAAACAATTCTGAACCGTAAACAACTGTTCCTCTTCATTTACTGTAATTTCCTTTTATTATTTGTATATATGATAATCCTATATTAAATCAAATGAAGTAATTTATTGTTAGGGACCAGTGATTATTTGTTATCTAGAGTGTGTGTGTGTGGGAGAAAAAATTTTAGTTACAAGAAAGGAGGGCTTGTTAATCAGCATGATCTTTCAAGATATTTGTATCAAGATATGCTGATTTCGTGCTATATTAGGTAATTCTTAGGTGCCCCCTTTTTTTTTGGGAGGGGGGTCATCTTTTAAAATTATAATACAGAAGGGGGATTATCTGCAAATAAGGGGGGCTTTGACAAAAGTTTCACCTTTCACTGGCAAATTACCCAGCCCCCCTCTAGATAAATAATGACTGGCCCCTTAGAAATAAAAAGACGATAGTTTGTTTTGCTTTATCAATACATTTTCTTATAAAATACATGAATGTTGTATTTTTAAGTTTTCTCAATGGTCAACTTCAGTTTTCAATTCAAATTTTGCCGCGAAACAAAAAGATGGTGACGTCAAAACCCTTTACATACTCTCATGCAAACACAGCTCTAAGCCAATCAAAGCGCGCGTAGTATCCTAGTTATTTTATAATCGCTTGATGTTAGCGGAGCTCCATACTTAAGAAAAAATTGTAACCCATCAAGTTGATTTTTCATGAACACACAGGGAGCCCAACGGCTGTACGTCCGTCCGTGTACATCGCGATGCTGATTGGCTGATTGCTTTTTGGCGCCATCTTGACGCGCGCCGACACTTTCAGTGACAACTGAACATTTACAAGTTTCCTTGCAGTTTGCAAAACTTAAAAATATTATACTGGAAACCTCGTAAAAATTTAGCGATTTCAATGGACATTAATCTATGCAAAGCTTAACGTTTTTAAACAAACTAGACGCACTCGTGCGTTCACTCGTGCCCATGTAAAAGGGAGCCCAAAATCGGCTTGAAAAGGACATTTAGATTAGCTGCCGCTAGAGTAAGAGCGATTGACATGTTGTCGCTAATAAACTTTTTAACAAGACGCACCTCGAACCGTACACTGGTTGCCTGTAGTTGATCAACAAGCCGCAGTAATAAAGACCTTTAATTTGTCTGTCAACAGCTATTAGTGTTTGCCTTTGTCCTTCTATTATCATGGGTATTATATATCTCACATGCAAAAATATTACTTGCGAATATACCAGTTTATTTAACTTTTTATTTCACTATATATCTCAATTGTTTGCTGTAAAGACTTCTACAACGGCGTTTTTGACACAAAAACAAATCGTATATTTTTCCGTTCATGTTTCAGATGTTTTATCCATTACGTGACCAAACGCATCAGGTCAAATAGAACCTTAGTTCCATGAAAATATATAAATAAATTGTCTGGTCCAGAATTTCGGTGTTAAAATTCAGTACAAAACCTCTCAAGATCTGTTGAATGCTTGAATGAGAAATATAATTGACTTGCCTCTATATGCGTTCATTTAGCAACATGTAGGGTGAGAAATTCGTAGATTTCCAGCTCAAAGGAATCACTTCTTTATCGCAGGAGCTTCGGTTTCAAGACTCCATTGAGAGTTAGATATTTGGTCAAAGTATTGGAGATCAAGCTCAAAGTAACAGCCCATTCTGAAGCTCTTATAAGTGTCTAGGTATACACTGTATCTCGAGTTAAAAGCTCCACTTTCTATTGTCTGGAAGAGCCTGTCTTTGAAAGCTATTTTTGGGCTGTCCGCCATTTTGCATTCCTAAAGTTCCTGACTGGCGTTCACTTCGAAGAATTCGCACTCGCTCAAAGGTGATGAATGAAAGGCATTGTTTCTTACGCTCTTAACCAATCAGGAACTGTAACACGTGACCAATTGCGCAAGAATGGCCTTTTCTCGAGACGAAATCAGAAAAAATACATTTGCGTTTTATAACTCGTTCCCGGCCTACGGCCTGGGCACGAGTAAAAATATCGTACGTTTCAATTTTTTTCGGACCTGGTGTCGTTTCAAAGACTGCTCGAAAGACTAAGAACGCAGAGAACAAGCTGGGCGACTTTTTAGTTGGATTCGTAACTTCAAACAACCTCCTAAATAACTGAGTCATTGAGGATTGTGTTTGCCTCGTTACGTGAAGATGCCTTTTTGTAGCGTGCATGTACGGCGCAAACCAGAACGCGAAATATCATCGGCTTTAGGGACTTCAAATAATAGAATTGATATCGGTACGTTTTGCGAGATGAATAGAACTGTTTTGACATACTGTGCTCAACGAACAGAAAACAACAACAAGAAGTATAAGAACGACAGCGAATATCGAATATTTCAAAGAGCCGCCATTTTCATTGCATGCTCCCGCTATCACTTAATTCCGTTCAGCGGACCGCGCATGCTCGCAACGTTATCACTTGCTGTCACAACCCTTGCTTCTTTTGCACTTATATGGGAATAAGAAGGTACTACACGCATTTTCTTATTCCTGTGGCTTGCTATATTTTGCCCGCGCTGTCTCCTTTACTGACCTATTACGAAATGCTTCATCTCGCGCTAGCGGTAAATAGTTAGTAATAGTTTTAAAACGCTCTAGTGGTTCGTGGTCTAATATACGGAGTAGACTTCATATTTGAGTGTGACATGGACCGTCCCGTGCAGTGTCGACAGTGCTATGATATCCATAAAAACATTCGAAATGTCTGCCCTACGTAACCCCTGGCGTCCTGTGGCCGTGCCGTACGTGACAGTGCCAAGCCGTAACCTTATTGTACCGTGACCGTGCCGTAACTGTGCTGTGACCGTACCGTGACTGTGCCGTTTTCACACTCATACGAAATCTGCTCCGCTGGGACATCACGTCATTTCGCGTGACGCTTGGGTCTCAGTGATTAACATGTTCTCGCAGGAATGCACAACCAAGTCCGGATCGATGGCACTGGAAGAAGCCGGTCTGTCAACGTACGTACCTGGTAATTTTAAAGAATAGATAACCCCTTCATCGTCTGTTACTCCTGTCATGACATCAACTTTATTAAACTCTCCTTTCTTGAGCAAAGCATGTGGGGAATCTGAAAGTTTGTCGTATTGTTTATCGGTCAAAAAATAAAGATCCATTTCATAAGAAAGTATACAACGAGAGAACGGGCTATGTTGAGTTATAGAATTAACCTACGATACGGAAGACGTTGAGTGGCATTAGCTTAGTCTTCTCAATATCTTCAAGCGCTTCCATAAATCAACTTAACACCAGTTGTTTAAAATTAGGCCGGTCGTTTGTTGAGTTATAATAGCACGTAACAGTGCTAGAAGTAAACTGAGAGAATTAGTGTTAGAAGAAACTGAGTATGTGACAGTCAGCAGGGAGGGGGCGTCTCTAGGCAAACAGCCGTCCAGCTTTGGTGACGTCATGTCCGCTATCAATAAGCGGAAAGCTCAAAGAGTAAATGCCTAAAATATCCAAATTTTGACTGGAATCCCTGTTTTGAAATTGATGAGCTTATGCAGAGAAGGCATGCAAATGTTCGAATTTGGCTACAAATGTCTTGGACTTATCAGCTATCAGTGGTTATTTTTGCTTCAGAAGTCTAAGGATTGGAAAAAAATCTTGGTGCTATTTGCAACAACAACGAAGATAAGGAACATTATATTTTGAGATCTATGAAAATAACACTCATCAAGGTATAAATGTCCGAAGTTTTTTGGTTAGGTCAAACTTCAAAACAATCCTTTAGAAGTTCGAGATCGAAGTTACAAGAATCATGGTTTTGCGGGCCAAATGACTCCACCCTACAGCTAGAGGCACTGAAGAAGTTCTTTATGGTAAGTTATTGCATATAAAAATCATTTTTATATTTCTGTCCTTAAGCTAAACGACACATTTTACGTATTTTTTCTTCGGGTATTGCATCCATGCATCGTGCAGACGTCAGCAAGTGATAACATCTGCGCATGTCTCCAACTTCTATTGTCTTGGACAAATGAATAATATTGAAAGGATAATTCCTAGCTGTTCAGACTTCTCGACTGTAATGCTCCGAAAAACTTTGCGGAGACTATATACGTCTTTATGAGAGAGATAGCCCTAACCTAGGTTAAAACCGTAATTGAGGCCACTTCCTTCCAGCGGTTCGCGCATACTCGTCATGTTATCACTTGCTATTCGTGCAGACTTGAATGCATATTAAATATGTCACCACGTAAAGAGCGCACAAAAGAGCGGCTTTACAAATGTGAATTTGAAACAGTTACGCTAAGTTTATTGCTTTAAAATTTTTCCAGTCTCAATAGAATTGTTTGGCGCGACCATACTCTTAACAGAAAGTTTTGTTAAATGAATGTTTACTTACATTTCTATATAACGAGTTGACTGCTAGCCGGACTTCTACAAGATTGATATAAGGTTTAAGATAGTATCAAAAGCTAAGACACATACAATCTTTTAAAACAAAGTAAAATCTATAAAACCTCATTTTCTTGTGGCGAAACAGCTTGTCGTTCGATACAACAAAGCATAATTTCTAAAGGCTATACCTTCGTCGGATGCAATCCGCGATCGGGGAAGCAAGAAATAGAATTAAAAAATAGCAAACAGAACAACTATTAACCAAAGAAAAACATTACAGGGGTATGCTTGGACAATGAACAAATGGACCTAAAGTTAAATGCATTTCGATTGAGTGGCTAATGTCTCTTTTTCAAAATTTGTTTTGATATAGTAAAAAGAAAATCAATAATTGACACTGCGGTTGCTATGTAGAGCTCATGACGTCACGAAATCCAACAACGTCAGTCGATCATGACAACAATAGAGACGTCCCCTCTCTACCTGGTAACAGTCTAACCTGGAAGAAAATCGCCATCTATGACAGGCATGAATGTTGGATAGGGAACAGTTGCTGTGGCGTTGATAATTTCCATGAAACTCTTCGGTTTTAGACATTCTTTAAGCTTTGCGAGATCCTCGGGACATCCCAAGTTTTTGGACAAAACCCTGAGATTAAATAAGAAAATGTAAAGAACATGACAGCATTAATTGAGAGACGCCGACGTGACAGCGAAACGATTATAACAATATTTATTAGTATTCACGTCGTCTTTAGAACTTTGGCAACGTCATTCAATTAGGCAGTTATTAGCAAATACGACGGGTGCGGCGGTCGACGTCCGTTGACGTTGCCGTCTTTAAGAAGAGGACGCGAAAACAAATGAAACGTGGTCACCACGGTAGTCAAGTAACGATGGAATGTAATATATTCTTCATCGAAGGTCCCGCGGTTCCCGCGTCGCGTCGCGATTGATAAATAGTTCCTAATCGTCAACGTGCGCGGGGTCCTCGTCCTCATACCTTAATGCATTTGCTAAATCCCATTAATCCGTGTATCATCATCATCATCATCATCATCATCATCATGTTCTCTCCAGTGGAACATTAAACTCCTGAGGGTGGTTCTGTCATGCAGGACGCGGCTCAACAGTCGCTGAAAGTCTATTTTGCCCATCATCGTTAACTCTGCCGGAAGGTCTTTCGACACGTGCAATTTTTTTATGACAATGCAATTTTCACGTCTACACGAGCGAATTTCATGTGATAAACGTCTTTAATATATAACCATCGATGAATTGCCTATTTTTCTCTGTTTCGAAAAACTGATATCTTTACATGTGAAGATAACACTGTTGCCAGTGTTCGCTGCGCTCACGATCACTCGTGAGAGATCTCATCACCACTCGAAGATAAAATTCGTATCTCTGCGCGCCCATGTAATATCCTCTATATAACTATTCTTACTTTATATTCTTTGCAAGTGCACCATAAGTACTAAAAGACCATGGGTTAACTGCAACACCTGACTGCGGAATAGCGCGGTGAAAGAGACCTTTAGCCTTGGGAGACACCGTCAACAGACCAACACTGGCACCTCCAGCAGACTCGCCAAATATGGTTACTTTGTTAGGATCACCACCAAATCTATAAATAGATATTAATTCAATTAGGTCGGTAGCTCCTTCTTCGTGAAGGTACTTTCCATGTTTTAGTCTTAATCACTGGAAAAAGACATGTCAAGAACAACCTTTTTGAGAGCAACACGTTTACTCGAGAATACCGCATTTTTTGTAAGGCTAAATTTTCACCACGCGCATAATATGTTCTCAGTTTGTTGTTGTTGTTGTTGTTGTTGTTGTTGTTTTGTTTTGTTTTGTTTTGTTTAATTTTGTTTTGTTTTGTTTTGTTTTTTGTTTCGTTTCGTTTCGTTTCGTTTCGTTTCGTTTCGTTTCGTTTCGTTTCGTTTCGTTTCGTTTCGTTTCGTTTCGTTTCGTTTCGTTTCGTTTCGTTTCGTTTCGTTTCGTTTCGTTTCGTTTCGTTTCGTTTCGTTTCGTTTCGTTTCGTTTCGTTTCGTTTCGTTTCGTTTCGTTTCGTTTCGTTTCGTTTCGTTTCGTTTCGTTTCGTTTCGTTTCGTTTCGTTTCGTTTCGTTTCGTTTCGTTTCGTTTCGTTTCGTTTCGTTTCGTTTTGTTTTGTTTTGTTTTGTTTTGTTTTGTTTTGTTTTGTTTTGTTTTGTTTTGTTTTTGGAAGGGGGGGTTGGTATTTTTGAATTTGTTGCAATTTTTGTTGCATTTGGACGTACGTGAACAGGTCAAGGTAAAGAAAGCGACATCAGTTTGGCATATTTTTGAAACCAATCATAGTTTTCATTGTATAATTCATACCTTGATAATTCTGTAGTACTTGAAGTAGGGGGACTCCACTAGGGGGGACTCCACTGTAAAATGATCGCGAATGCTCGTCGAAAATTTTCAAAAATACCCCTAAAAGATACCGGAGGTCTTTTAAGAAGGGCATGGCCGAATGATTTTTAACCATTAAAAGATACCAGCAATAACAAACCAAGGAACATTATTATGATAAACATAAAATTGGACATGGTCGACACGCTTTTGTTGGACATGCAAATTCCTTCCATTTGAAAACAAGATAATAAGCGATGGGCTCTTTAATTTGATATCCTAAAAGAGTCCAGGAAATGCTAAAACTCTAAACATGATACCAAATCGCTGATTTTTACCCCTAAGAGATACGACGAGCATACCCGATCATTTCACAGTGGAGTCCCCCCGGGGTTTGAAAGATTTGAAAGCATCAATAATTGTACTTCAAATTTGAAAACAGCCTTTATAGAGAAATAGGATGTGAAAGCTCAACATTCTTTTTCGTGCTGACCACTGGTAGCCATCATTACTGTTTACATTTTTATCTTTCCCGCCTGGCACAGGAATTAAATAAGCCCGTCTAGTTTCCTGTTTCCTTGTGTTAATCATGGAAATAGATGTCAAGAAAAACCTTTTCGATAGCAACAATCCGAGAATTTTTTTACAAATAAAGAAATTGTTAGGCGAGGGACACTGACCGTGCCTTTTATTCATTGTTTCTGAAAGCGTCGAGACTCCTAAGTCCTTACAAGTTTTACATATAACTGCACTAGGTCTAGTTAGTTGGAAGGTTATAGAAGGGTTTGCTGAAAGTTGCTCTCTTTTATAATGCCTTGACAGACAGGCCTCAACCGCAAGGACGGGTATATTGGTGAACACAATCAGATTGGACGCCGCCTTTTCCAATGTGATTGGTTGAGCATGAAACCATTGCTAATTATGGGAAACGAAGGCCAATAAGCCATATGCACTAACAGGTCACGTGACCCTATCTCCCCTAAATCAAGCAGCACCGTCAAAAGGAATTCCAAAAATAGAAAGCGCACCTCAATACTAGTAAAAGTACAAAGTTTCAGCTCAAAAGGTGTAATACAGGAGAAATGACAGTAAATTTAAAATGGGATATTTTCTTAAAATTCGTTCGAAAAAAGGCGTTGGATGGCAAGCATGTACCATCCAACACATTTTTTCGAACGAATCTTAAGAAAATATCCAATCTTAAATTTACTGTCGTTTTTTCTCTTATATATATTCGTCTTATGAACTGAAACTTTGCACTATTACTAATATCAAAGTGCCCTTTCTATTTCTGGCGTTTTGACGGTACTGCTTGATTTAGGGGAGATAGGGTCACGTGACCTGTTAGTGCATATGGCAGATATGGCCTATTGAAAGGTGTCTTTTAAAATATCATTATAACGATGCCAAGGTTAAGCATTTTCTAATTGGATAATTACACTGAATATAGTTGTATTCTGCAGTTACAGATTTTCCTATCAGAACAACTGACGATATTTCTATTTATGCAATCTTAGTGATGTCATCATCTATTTCATCTTTAAGCCATTCAAGCTAAGCTGAAACCATTCTTATCAACAAAGTGACAGTTAAAGAATACTTCAAACCACAAAATAATTAAAACTAGTAGTGGTGAACCATCAACTTAGTTAAAATTTGGAAAAGCCGGTAGCATAATAATATCGCTGTGACCAGATGCCGGTCAGCCGGTCAGCACCTTCAAAAATGCCCAGCAGTCTGAAATGTTTTACAAAAATCAATAAAACAACTAAGATTCAAGGGATCAAACCTCTCTATCTTCGTTGAGAAATGTCAAGCGCTTGGCGTGAGCTTGATGGATTTGAAACTGGGCAAATTCTTTAACCTGGGCACAGAGTACGAAACACTCATTTGAGGCACTTGGAAAAATTTCCACGCTTTGCTGCCGGTCACAACATTCAAATTACTTAATGCCCGGCAGTTGAATTTCTTTTGGAAGCTTAATATACAAAAGTAAGATTCAAGGCATCAAAACACTATCTTTGAGAAATGTCAGGCACTTTTCTTGAGCTGCGATGGATTCGGAACAGAGCAAATTCAAAACGTACCTGGAGTGAGACAGTACGTTCAAGAACGAAAAATCGTTGGACTGCCGGTCACAACCTTCAAATAACTAGCCCGAAAGTGTAATCTTTAAAAAATAAAAAAAATAAAAAAAAACAGATTCAGTGCAGCAAAACCTTCTGTCTTTGTTGAGAAATGTTCAATCTTAGTTGTGTTAGTTGATTTTAAAAAAATTCAGACTGCCGGGCATTTAGTAATTTGAGGGTTAGAGTGAATTTTATCGGACTATGAAATAAAAACTAGAAAGCAAAGAAGAAATACTGCAAGAAAGTAACACCGGGAGAACGACAACGATCAACATTGGATTTGGTGAATTTGGAAAACAGTCAGCTCCGACGATCAGAACAAAAAACCGGAGCTGAATAAAGAGTTTAATGAAGACACTGAACAGACTGGAATCCAAGCCATTTAGAGCAAAGAACAGAAAGAAAAGAAAACGAAGCCGAAGAAAAGCTCAGGAACTGCTCACACAAAAATGTTTCGGAGCACGCAATGGGAATGATGGACAAAATAAGTAAAATTTTAGATGCATTTGAATCTGAGACGGAGAGTGATTAGAGCAAATGTAAGCTATATTTTAATATATAAGTAAAGTAAATCTGGTTTTCTTTTGTTATTCTTTAACAGGGATTACTATACTAATTACGTATACGGTTTCTCATATTAGTTAAGTTTCAGTGTAACCTGGAAAACTGTAAAAACACAATAGGCTCCAATAAACTACAGTTGTTTCAAGGTGTGTTTTTTTTTTTTTTGAGCTTCCACAAGAAATTCGACTGCCGGGCATTTAGTAATTTGAATGTTGTGACCGGCAGTGTCATGTGCCTCAAATGAGTGTTTCAAATCCATCGAGCTCACGATCGACAAGCGCTTGACATTTCTCAACAAAGATAGAGGGGTTTGATCCCTTGAATCTTAGTTGTTTGATTGATTGTTGTCAAACATTTCAGACTGCTGAGCATTTAGACACAGCGTATTATATCACATTGGCAGTGAAGCGCACACATGAAGGCTGAAGGCTCAGTGAGTCTTGTTGATCAATATAATACAATATAACAACGCAATGATCTGTCATATTCTATCAAAACCCTCTCTCTTATAAAGAATTTTAAGTTATCTCTTTCGTTTAATTTGGTATTTAGGGTATTATCTTGAAAGTCTATACATGCATGATGAAATGTTCAAACTCTGAAAAGAAATCGGGGTATGAAATGTCAACTTGTTGCCTTAAAGCTCGTCTTCGTTTGAATTTTGGTCGACGACTGATAACCTAAACCAACGTACAGTTTCTCAGTATTTGCTGATTGTTGTTACATTTTCTCAATATTTGCTGCTACAATTAAAACTGTACTCACGCTTCGATGTTTTTCTTGACCCATTTTAACGCTTCTACTTGATCTAGCATTCCATAATTGCCTTTAAGATCCCCATTGCAACCATTAGTGACGAAACCAAACACATTGAGACGATAGGTGATTGTTACCACGATTACTTGCCCAAGTGTAGCCAGAAAACTACCATCGTAGAATTTGAGAGAGTTATCTGTAAGAATGTACATAGATAATACATACTCATCGCGAAAGAACCCAAACAGTAAATCAGAGAAACTATAGGGTATGACTCAGAACTTACTTCATTCATCACTCTACTAACTACTCATCATCATGCAGTATATGTGCTCATGTTGCCAGTAATTATCAAAGTAATCTATTCAGTTATTCACTCATTACCGTTTCACTGTGAAGGATCAGATTTTATTTTTCATATCGTATATTTCACTTTTCACTCATCTCCGTGATCACTCATAGGCAAAAAACTACTACTCACTCACTTACTATACTCATCACGTTAGCGTCACTCAACCTCTACTATACTACTCAAACGCGCTTGTTCAGTCAATACCGTAAGTTTCACAATCTAAAGGATATCCACAATGTCAATATCCACTATTCACTCACTCATACAGCCTTGATAGATCGATTTCAGTCTCATTGTCAGCTAGTAACTGATGGCGATTCAGGAAGGCTTTGACATGGTGGAAACAAAGTTCGCAAGTGTTCAGGTGTGGCGAATAAGGAGGTTGAAATACAAGGTTTACTCCATAATCTGCAAGCATATCTCTCAATACTCATTCAGTAAATCTGCCGTGATGAAATGGCAATTGTCCATTATAACTGTATCGTTTCGTTCGAGTAACACAGAAACCGTTCGGCCTTGTAATTTCTACCGCCTCTTCGAAGAAAAACAATAGCTCGTTTCCGTTAGATGGACCTTCTATTACGTTTACATAGTCTACCCGAGACAGGAATGCATTAGATTTATAGTGTAGTTCGCATTAGATGCCCAACGTTGTACTTCAAAGCAGGAGTTGCAATCGGTGCATTACCATATCTTCTGGTTCATCGTTGTCTTTGTAACACTTGACTCATCGAAAAAGTGAAGAGAACTGGTGTCCAAGTTACTTATCTGATCGAGATAGAAGTCTGTATAATCTTCTATGGCTTTAGTATTTGCTTCCGCTGGGAGTGAGTGAATTTTCTTTTTTGTCATCAAGATATCATTTCGCAGGTAATGACTGATGGTTGAGCGGTTGGGAACATCGAGCGGATGAACAATGCCATCGAGCACGAGTCGATTTTGTAATTCCGCAGCATAAATGCTAGGTTTACAGAGCTTTTCTATTTCTATGCATTGACAGGCCTCTGGAGACAGAACACTACGACCTTTGTGCCTCTTGGCCGGTGGATGAGAAGAATTTGTAATGTCGTATTCATTCAAAACATTTTTGACAAAGTGCCTACTTAGTAAGTGTCTTTTATTTATACACGCTTGCCCCGACAACTAAAGCTGATTTCCACAAGGGGCGTGTAGATAAAAATACATCATAATAACAATAAAAATACATCAAAATAACAACAATATATAAACATCTAGTTAACTAATATATCTAATATCTAATATCTATAATGCGTATAACACATGCTTAATGCCTTACGGTATACTATATTACTATATACAAAATATAAAAACTAAGTTATACTAAATTATACTAGGGCGTGTGAGGTGATCTGAGCTTTGAATAATTCGAGTGAATTACAATTTCGCATATTTTCAGGCAGAGAGTTCCACACTTTTGCTCCACTATATGAAAAACTCTTCTTTCCAAACTCAGTTCTAGGACGAGGTAATTGCAGGGAAGTACTGGCACCTCTTAAGCTATAATTAGTTATGTCTTGCTTTCGTGTAAATAGATCAACAAGACAATTTGGTGCCATTCGGTTAAAAATTTTAAACATATGCTTGGCTTTTGTTTTAACCCTTTGATTTTCAAGAGGCTCCCAACCAAGAGCTTGCAATGCCTCTAGATGGGGAGTTTCGTTGCTCATATGTAAAATAATTCTAGCTGTCCTATTCTGAAGAATTTGTAAGCGCTTAGAAGACCTTCCCCAAGCGCATCCCAAACCTCACTGCAGTAATTAAAATGAGGTTGAATTATGGCGTTATGAACAGAAATCAGAGTTTCCCTATCTACAAAGTCTCTAATTCTTCTTAAGGCTCCAATGCCGGAACTTATTTTCTTTGCTATAGCGTCAATATGTTTTTCCCAAGACAAGAATTGGTCAATTTCAACACCAAGAACTTTACTATGAAAAACTTGCTTCAGTGGATTTTGACCAATTCGTATGTCCGGTTGGGCATTAAGAGTTCGAATATTGTAATGTGAAGCAATTAGAAGAAATTCTGTTTTTGCAACATTGAGACTTAATTTGTTTGCCAACAACCAGTTTTTTACATTCTCCAAATCTCTATTCACAGCCACCTCAATAAGCTCAATCGATTCATCTGCTACTGTTAGATTAGTGTCATCAGCAAAAAGGCGAGGTATGGCTTGCGTTAGACACTCAGGTAAATCGTTTATATATAAGAGAAAGAAGAGGGGGCCGAGGATAGAGCTCTGGGGAATTCCGCAGCTAATGAGTCTCTCAGTGGACGATACTCCATTCAGCTGGCATATTTGCTTTCTACCAGATAGGTAGGATTTGATTAATTTCAAGGCATTTCCAGTTATACCATAGATTTCCATTTTACGTAATAAAACGTCATGATTAACCGTGTCAAATGCCTTTTTTAAGTCAAGAAAAACTACCAAATTAAACATCTTACGGTCCATGTTGATGTACCAGCTATTAGTACAGTCCAGCAAAGCTGAGGCTGTAGAATGTTGTCTTCGAAAGCCAAATTGTCGTTCACAGAGTATATTGTTGGCCATGAGATACTCATATAGTTGGTTATATACGATTCTTTCCATAATTTTACTAATTAGCGGAAGAATAGAAATCGGCCTGTAATTATCCGGTAAATTACGAGGGCCCTTCTTGTATATTGGCTGAACCCTAGCCAATTTCCAATCATCCGGAAAGCGACATGAAGAGATTGCATAATTTATAATATACGTAATAGATGGGGAGATCGCTGAAGCTGCAATTTTCAATACTTTGCCAGAAATTTTGTCAATACCAGTAGCCTTAGATGTGGACAGTCCATTTAAAAGTTCAAAAACTAGCGTATGTGAGACCAGATTAAGCTCGGACAATTCTGAGGACGAAGGATTAACAAAACTTTCGAAAGAAATATTCGTAGAATCCATTTTATGGGCTAACTGGGGACCAATATTGACAAAATAATTATTAAAAGCATCAGCGAACTCCTCAGGAGAATTTATACTATAATTATTAACTATCAGTTCATTGACCACAGTGCTATTATGAGATCTACCGAGAAGACTATTAATCGTTTTCCAAGCCTTTTTGGGATTTTCCTTTTCAAGAGAAATTTTATCTCGGTAGTAGTTAGTTTTAGCCTGCCGCATAGCAATATTAACCTTATTGCGAATGGACTTGTACTCATTCCAGTGTTCGTCCTTCTTAGCTATAATTGCCTTGCGTTTAAGCCTATCCCTTGAATAAATCAACTTTTTAATCTCCTTTGTCAGCCAGGGCACATTAAAAGCTCTTGGTCTTTTCTTAATAATAGGGGCATGCTTGTCAAGAACCCCAAGAAACATGTTTTTCCAACAAGACCACACAGAATTAATATCGTTTTCAACAACAATATTAAGCCAGGGCTGACTAAGAAGATCAGCAGTGAAATATTCCTCATTAAACCTTTTCATGTTTCTAAATTCCAGTATCCGGTTTATCTTTGTATTAGGGACATGATTGATCTTTCTAATTGCATATATTACACTATGATCACTAATGCCGACATGAATTACACCAGATAGTACAATATTTTCTATTGAATTTGTGACATGATGATCAATAAGGGAACTCGTAGAAGATGTAATGCGAGTAGGTTCTTCAATAGTTAGGCATAGTTGATAAATTTCATAAATTGATTTAAGGCATTTTGTAGGATAATCAGGAATGGCTTTTGAAACATTGCAATTTAAGTCACCCAAAATATGAATTTCTTTGTCTTCATTATCAACACCCTTAACCATGCTCTTGAAATTGGTAAAAAATAGTTCAGAGCAATCATCAGGTGGTCGATAAACAGACGCCACAACAAAAGGCCTACTATTAGGTTTGAAAATTTCCAGGCAAACTCCCTCCATTTCATTTGGTACCAAGTCATTTCTAATTTTGTACTTAATCGAACTACGAAGATAAATGCATACTCCTCCCCCGTTCCTGCATCTATCCTTCCTGATTAAGTCATAACCACAAATATTTACTTCACCATCCAAAATAGTTGAGTCAAGCCTAGTTTCATTGAACGCGAATAGATCGAGCGATTTAAATAATTCAGAGATTCGAATCTCATCAATGTGCTTAGGTAGACTAGCAATGTTTAAAAATGCCATTTTAAATCCCTTAGACTTGGTAATTACTGAGACCTCTGCCACATCAGATTCAATCATTCAATAGATATGGTCCCGGAAGTCATTAGTTAGTTGATTGCTTCCCCTACGACTGAGGTGTAACCCTCTCTGATTTAAACTAGTTAGATCAATATTCGGATGCTCTATAAAAGGCCAGCCTTTAGATCTACATAGCTTTCTTAAAATCCTATTTGATTCATTAATTATGTCATTGAGCTGTGGTTTGTCTGATCGCAATAATATAGAAGAAATTGCTACATTGGTGGACGGCGAATTTTGTTCAATTTGGAAGCCTAAGTTTACAATACCTTCTGCCACATAACGGGGATCGCCACCATCGCTGATGTTGTTTGTTCCTATGTGGAGAATCAATTCTTTCGGTTTCTTACGCAGTAAGGGTTTAAGAAAGTCATTCATATCCTCTATTCGTGCTCCAGAAAATGATTTGACGGCAACATGATGGTTAGTAGAAGATAGATTCCGGCCCTGGACAAATTGGATCATCGAGTCACCAGCGATGAAAATAAGATCTTTATTTCCACTATTACAGTTTGGTAAAGCAGATGGATCGATTTGATTGCTTACAGGTTTGTCTTGGGGACTGATCTCCAATTCTACTAAAGGAGCCTTTTTCTTTTTCTTTTTCTTTGTCTTACTTCGCTTTATCTTGGATTTCACTCCCTGTTCAACAGGGTCGAGTGAAATGGTCGTGCTAGGCAAAATCTTATCATCTTGAGACCTTAGCTGATATTGCATATTCAGGTTATCTTCTAATGAAGGATTTGATGAATCAGGTTGTGAAGTTATTTTGGCATTCTGTGAACTATTCAGTAATAGTTTCTGCTGCTGGTATTTCTCATTATGATGTTTTCTATACTCCTCTAGCTGGGAGTTTGAAGATTCCAAAATTGTGTAGTTGGAAGCATGCTCTTCAGCGAGTAATTTGTTGTTAGTACACGCTGTTACAGATTGATTTGAGCAGCTAGACTCAATGTTTTTTTTCCTGTGACGTTCTCTGTAGTCCTCAAGTTGGGAATTGATGGAATTAATACTTGATTTATGAACAAAAGGTTCAGATTTATCGGTTGCTGTTTCAGATTGGCTTGCATAGTTTCTTTCGCCCGGAACGTCCAACTGCACTACAGAGAGTCTTGAATGAGAATTAGAACTTATTTTTTGGATGGTGGCAATTAATGAGTAATTTGCATCCTCTTTTCAATCACGTTCGACTTCATTTAGTCTTTGTTTTTACTGAATCATTTTCACGTTCAATGCTTCATATTGATACAATTACTTCATTTTCAGCCATAAGTAATTATCTTTAGAAGTACAATTACGCTTGTGAACGATTCAAACATGAGTTTTGAATAAATTAACTTTAAAGTCTTCAATTCCTAAAAAGTTCTTCATTTAAAGTCTATCAGATTCGGTTTCGCTTCATGAACTTCTTGCACTTTAACTTCAGAGTTCAATCAAAAACTCTTTTCAGGTAGTAATTTTTCATCATTGATGTTTCAAATCGAGATCTTGATGTTATTCTATTGTATTGTATTGTATTGTATTGTATTGTATTGTATTGTATTGTATTGTATTGTATTGTATTGTATTGTATTGTATTGTATTGTATTGTATTGTATTGTATTGTATTGTATTGTATTGTATTGTATTGTATTGTATTGTATTGTATTGTATTGTATTGTATTGTATTGTATTGTATTGTATTGTATTGTATTGTATTGTATTGTATTGTATTGTATTGTACTAACAACTGGATCTATACTGAAGTGTGATCTTTCGTCCTTATGTAATCAATACTACTTAATGTCAATGTCAACATTTGGGTAATCGTAAACTAATTATATAAATCGCGTCATGTTCACTATTCAAGGAAACATAATATCCCTTGACGGTCGTCAGGTTTGCATAGCTCAAGCTGCTTTTACTCCTCGGGGGCCCAGGGCGTATCGAACATTTGGGACATGTATGAAGCACTCGACATACTTTGGAAATGTATTGAGCACTGGACATGTATGGGACATGTATGGAACACTGGACATGTGTTACGAGATCAGAGGGACTTTAATTTTTGTAAAGAATCACTTGCTCTCCGGGAGCCCTCCAAAACACCCCCACCCACCCACCCACCCACCCACCCCCTAAGACAACAATGTGCAACATTTCTTTTGTTCTGTTTCAACGCGTTGGGTCCATTTGAATTGCCGATCGACAACTGGCAGTCTTGGGAGCTTTTGAACAGCGTTTTACGATTGAATATCCTGCATGTGATATCAGACTACAAAACTAGTTTGGAACTTTGTCGGCATTTATAGTCAATCCATCATGCAATCCCCAATTAAGGAAACCACATCAGTACCACAAACACCAAAACTACCAGCATCGCTGTAAAAACAATGAAAAGTACATCGTGATTTTGACAGACTTGCAAGGATATTTAATAGGAAATAGAGCGAAGACTGTTGTAAAAAGGTGGTCAACAGAGAGTCTTTTTAGCCTTACCAGTTCTCGACTTCCTGTTGGCACTACTTGGAATGGGGCATGGAGTAGAAGTGGGCGTTGGCCGCTGAGCATCAGCAATGAAGTTATTCCAAAAAGCCACGAATTCTGCGCGCAAATGACTGCCCACTGTCATGTTGGGTTTTAGTGCCAGGTACTTTTGTTGGTCCAGTTTGTACTGAGGCCAGGAAATCCCTACACCTTCTGGACTGTTGGGATTTCTATGAAGAATTAAAAAAAATCAAAAATAACCACATCATTTTGATCTTGGCCAACGCAACTTGACCGCAAAGGAGTATGGGTAGTTGAAAAGTTTACTCTCTTTTTGGCTTTGGTCTTCATTTTAAGCATCAATGAGCAGAGGACTTTGTTGTATAAGCTCAATACCAGCTGGCTGAGAATTGTCGTGCTGATATTTATGTGGTTTCACTGAGCTTTTCCTACCCAAACTCCATTTCGGGTGAGTCGCGTAGACTTGAGTCTATTTGCCGCCGACAACGTTAGTTGAAATAGGTGTAAATGGTAAGTCCACAATAGAGGGATTTCACGGCAGCCATGTTTGTGGGCAAGTCCAATAGAAAGTATTTGAATTAGAAAAGATTTTATTTCTCTTGGGAAAAAAGCTCTATTATAGCTGCCGTGAAATCCATCTATAAACTGATTTTGTAAACAGCACACCGACGTGAAAGAGGACGCTGCGCGCGCTGCATACAGAAGACTTTTGTTCGAATTGGCCGTTGACGTTTAGTTCCGGACCATTGCTACTGCGCATTTCCCGCGCGCATTCGAGCGCGCGCACTTTTATTTATTAGAGAGCATTGGTATTACCGTGGGGAGTCTGGGCACTAGTAAGCGAGCGATTGACAACGTAGGAACTCAAACTTTAGTGGAGAAAAATTATATTTTGTAAACCAAAAATCGGAAAAACTTTAATCAAGAAATCTTGTACACTATGTGATGTAGGTATTTAGCCTGAAACTTTTAAATTTAGTAAATCTTATCCATCGAAAAAGCCGGCGAGAAAATCGCTAAAATGGGTGATATTTGGTGTTCGTTTTCGGTGTGTTTTCTCTTTTGTGCTTTTCTAACTCTTGAAATAATACGGTGACCCCCTGTTTTTTTCTTTTAATTCAAGAGAGTACATATCATTTTTTTTGATTTAAAAAATAAAAATACAACTTCATTGATTGGATTGTCGAGTAAATTTTTCACATTTTTACAGTACGTACATGATTTTGGAGCGCGTAATTGGGTAGGAATTTGATTCTAGAATGTCCTTTTAATCGTATTTGCAACTCATAAAACAATAAATACGATTACAACTGCTAGATAAACCTCACATCTATCTTTTGAGATGGTCAAGGCGTTTCTCGGGAAAATTTTGTTCGCATTCTTCAGACCATATGGATTACGTACATTTTGCAAAAAATCGCGGGAAATCATTGAAAATACCACCTTTTACGACATCTTATAGCTCAGAAACCAATACGGTGACCCCCTCTTTTTTTTTCTCGGTTTTTGAATTGCCAAACAATTATCTTTAAATGACAGGATTTTAAAGGAAATTCATTGATAAAATCTAAGACTCCGGAACTACCTTAAGAAGAGGACGCGAAAACATGTACAAGTGAAATAGCGTCGCGACGTCGTCAAGATAGTCAATTAAGCACGCCGCATTTGCTAAATCAGTCTTAATGAACATGGGAATCGCCGAGATTGTGAAGTTTGGCAGAAACAGCTTCTCGGACAGACATCTGTAAATTATGCCGTGTTGTTTCAATACAAACGCCTTCGGTCTGACTGCATGTGAATTACAATTAAAATAAAGGTTCTTACACTCTTTCTATCTATCTCTTTTTGCTTTCCTTCTTTCTTTCTTCCTTTCACTACTCCCATTCATTCATCATTATTTCATTCTTTTCTACATCATCCTTGATTTATGCATCCTTTGTTGTTCTCACCATAGTTTGACGTTATCTGTGCATCTTTTAGAGTACAGACGTACGGAAAAATGGAATGTATTTGTATATATAATATCCATCCAAATATTTCAACCAATCAGAGCGCGCGTACGATTCATTGACTTCAACTATGATATCGTGTATTGCTATCACACACGATTCTAAGCTATTCAGAAGGCGCTTAATATGCGAATCATTATATAATGTATAATGGTCCACTCACCCGGTTTTGGCAAAGTTGGTCCAGAGTTTTATCACCTTCCGACTGAACTTTGCTTCTGTACTTGAAGTAGAGTTTGAAAGTGGAAAGCCAAAGACGTACTCCAAGTCAGCGGCATGGGGAACTCGCACCCAAGATGGAACAGGCTGCTTTAACACCGTATCGCTTCTATACTCAAACTGATACAAATATGTTGGTAGAGGTTTCTTGGCATAGGTATTGGCAGTAGCTATAGCTGGCGCGATGAACATGGAATCTGATATCAAATCAACCACCATGCGACGGTTTCTGAATGGATTTGTAGCATCTGTCCAATCCGTGTAACGGTAGATACCAGCATCAACTAAAACTGATTTAGGATCACTTATAACGAGCTGTTGGCCTAGGCCTCCTCCCTTGAGCGTGTTAATGAATGTTTGTCTGGAGACACCATTTGTAACGTTGAATCCAGCACTTATCGCTAAAATAGACCAATTAGAGGAATTTACTATAACATAGCATACATTTTTTACTCGGCTAATCTTGCAGTGGGATTCCTGTGTGTCATGCGCGGCGTGTTTATAGACCAGCTCTGATCTCGACTTTTTGGTAGGCATGTACGTAGAGTGTAGATAACTAGTGTAGAGTGAACGATGATTCATGACGTCATGGAAACATGTTTTACTAGCTGAGACTGAATTTGTTAATTCCGACTTCGATTAGTTCAAATTCAGTTTCTCGGCCATGCTTGTAATATAGCCAACTGGTTTGCCTCCTTGCCAGTTGGGATTCTTAATCCATTTATGTTTGATTATACTTCATTTCATTTCAGTTCCTTTCAACCGCATTTGATTATATACATATAGATATTTGCGGTATATAAATCTTAAAATTTATTTATTGTATTTATGACATATCTTTAGTCTGAAAACCAAGAACTTCGATCTACCTCGGGAAAAGTGAAATGCCGCAGAACAATAGGAAGCCCCCTAGTTCTTAGGTGTAGCATTACTTAATACGTTCTCCCAGGCGTTAACAACTAAGGCCAGTTGTTCGAACGACGATTCAGATTCAGGATTACATCTAAAAAAAACAATTCATTTTATTCCAGGATAAGCGTTAATTACCCTTCGAGCAATCGGGCCCAGTACCTTCCTGCAAATATTGAACTAACGGTTCGGATCGATCTATCAACGTACCTGGTATTGCGTTAGTAAAGAGAACTCCTTCATCGTCTGTCACTCCTGTCAAGACATCAACTTGATTAAACTCTCCTTTCTTGAGCAAAGCTTGCGGGGAATCTGAAAGTTAATTCAGTCATCGTATTGCTTTTAGCTTGAAAAATATGACGGGATGCATTTTATACAGAGATGGATGAGAGAGGATGTGCTGTATGTTGAGTTATAGAACCTGCGATACGGAAGCCATGATCAACTTATATTAACACTGTTTAAAACCGGTCCGGTCCTTCGTTGAGTTATAATAGCACGTGGCAGTGCTAGAAGTGAACTAAAAGAATTAGTGTTAGAAGAAACTGAGTGTGTAACAGTCTAACCTGGAAGAAAATCGCCATCTATGACAGGAATGAATGTTGGAAAGGGAACCGTTGCTGAAGCGTTGAATGATTTCCATGAAACTCTTCGGTTCTAAGCATTCTTTAAGTTTTGCGAGATCCTCGGGACATCCCAAGTTTTTGGACAAAACCCTGAGATTAATCAAGAAAACGTAAAGAACATGGGAGTAGCAATGGATAAAACCATTATTTAAACAGGGTGACCCTAACAGTCGCAGTCTAGTGACGCTATCAACGGGCGCCCTGAACGATATAGACTTTCGAAAAACTCTGCTGTGTAGATGGGCTATAACACATGCACAGATGACGTCAAAATATTGTGAGAAAAAAGCACGCCACGCGAGGCCAAGTCAAGGGCGCGCGTAATATATCAAATATTATATAACTATTCTTACTTTATTGACTTGGCAAGTACAGCATAAGTACTAAAAGCCCATGGGTTAACTGGAGCACCTGACTGCGGAATAGCACGGTGAAAGAGATCTTTAGCCTTGGGAGACACCATCAACATACCAACACTGGCTCCTCCAGCAGACTCACCAAATATGGTTACTTTGTTAGGATCACCACCGAATCTATAAATAGATATTAATTCAAATAGGTAGGTAGTTACGTTCCTTCTTCATGAGGGCAGTTTCTCTGTTTTAATTTCTTAATCATGGAAAAGCATGTGAAGAGCAATCTGTCTCTAGAGAGCAACACTTTTCACTCTAGGCTCAGATTTCAGCCGTCGGAGGTTTGTGCGCCCGCGATACTCTCACGTGAGCCTACTTTCACTCAAGAATATTGCATATCTTTTAAAACTAACTTTTCACCACATTTATATCAATATGTTCTCGATTATTTGCAATTGGAGGGGAGTTGCATTTCTTGCGAATTTTAGTTGCATTTTGGACGGTACGTATAAACAGGAAAAAGTAAAGAATTAAAGCGCATATGTAAACGAACAAGAATAGAGGCAAATCAATTATATTTGCTATTCAAACATCCATGAGATCTAATGAGGTTTTAGTACGCGTACGGAATTTTAATATCGAAGGGCACTGAAGACTTGAGCAATTAACAAGGCGCTCACGCGTTAACTTAAGATCAGTAAGATACTTTTATCCTGCACACGACATCCCTAGTCTACACCCAGGCCTCTTTTTACCCCGCTCCGCTACGGGTAAAACAGAGTCCAGAAGAACTTGCATGCGCATGTGTTACACAAACCAATCAGACACCGTAAAGTTTTGGTGCGACCTGGTTACAAGGCCTTTCGACAAATCATACAGGGTTTTGATTTGCTCCAATTTGGCTAAAAACGTGTGCTTCGTACATGTGAAGGCATATACTCTTATACTTAACTGCTTCGATGAATTCGTTTTCAAAATGAGCCCCATATAGCTAATTTAATTCAGATAAACGTTAGCCTAACCATTCGTAAATAGCAGCCATATTGAACGATAACCTTGTAACCAGGTCACACCAAAATTTTATGGTGTCATTGTTTCATGTAATGCATGCGCAAGTTCTTCTGGACTCTGTTTTACCGAAACGGAGCGGGGTAAAAAGAGGGTCTGGGTCTGGACTAACGACATCTATGTGTGTGGTGTGCTTGTAAAACGAGAATAAGAATGCACTCACACACTAGTACGTGGCGCTATCAAGTTACCACGGTACATTTCATTGAGGTTGCCACAGGAAACCCAAAGAGCTTTAGTTCATTTTACTCTGGAATAAAAGACTCCCAAGCAGGGTCCCCTGTGCATTCTCCGAATTAATTGTGGTGTTTATATATCTAAAGCTTCATCAACCCAGGTGACATTTGAAATGCTACGGTCACTGAGTTTGTTTGAATAACAGAAGACGACAGTCATCTCGTCACGTAAGACACCGCAAGAAACACGGTTTTAGGGGCACTTTTCACTTGGCTGACCGGAATTTCGAAGCTTCTATGCTGAAATCAGTTGACTGAACAACCCCACACTAACTGCCAAGTAAACTGGCCAGTCGTGTTTTGGGGGAGGGGAGGGGGATGCAACGTCACGCAGCACAGGCAACCAGTTTAATTACGCTTCCATGGAGCGTCTTGTAAATTTTTACTATCGTTTTATTTACTTGGTATTTAGGGTATTACCTCGGGTGTCAGAGATTTTGGTCGCGTTAGCGGTTGCATGGTTAATAATCGGAGCGAATCTCTGGCACTGACCCATTGTAATTATCTATATGCTCTCAAATGAATTTTTACTCGAATCTGTGCATAATGAAATGTTCAAACTTTGGAAAACAAATGGAATATTCAAAGTCAACTTGTTGCCTTAAAGCTCGTCTTCAGTCTGAATTTTGGTCGACGACTGATAAACTAAACCAACATACAATCTCTCAATATTTCCAGTATCATTGGCTACAATTAAAATGTACTTACGCTTCGATGTTTTTCTTGACCCATTTTAACGCTTCTAGTTGGTCTAGCATTCCATAATTGCCTTTAAGATCCCCATTGTCACCATTAGTGACGAAGCCAAACACAGAGAGACGATAGTTGATTGCTACCACGATGACTTGCCCAAGTGTAGCTAGAAAACTACCATCGTAGAGTTTGTTAGATCCAAGGACAAACCCACCACCATGGATCCATACCATGACTGGAAGTCGTTGAGAATTATTTCTTCCATGAGGAACAAACACATTCAGATTCAAACAATTTTCACTCACAACTACATTACTACCACTCAACAGAGGGTTAATCATTTGAGGACAGCCTTTTCCAATCGACACCATGTCCCTGACAGCATCCCAAGATTCTGGTGGACCTGGTGGCTCAAATCGCTGTACTTTAGCAAAGGGTATACCAAGGTACTTTCTTACTACAGCACCTGTGGTAGTAAGATTAACGAGAAGACCACGGATTTTACCACTTTGAATGGTGACTTGTGGTGCATATTGCAAGGCGTTAGTGAGTGTAAAAATAACCCACACAATAACAAGAACAAGTTGAGAAGACCTCATTCTGGAACAATAACCAATTGCGTGTACATTCGTCTTGGAAACAGGAACATCTGACTATGAAAGGTCACGAAACCCTTCAAGTGTAACGAGTGTATCTCTGACATCCTAGTCTATTTATATACTCGTCGCCATATTATAGACTGATATATCATACTGGCGTGACAAGATTTATGATTCATTGGGAAAAGAACTGAATTTACTATGAAATTTGTCACAATGCCGATTAATGAGTAAAATTGCAAAATTTTGAGATTGCGCTTTTCAAGACCCACTCAGCCTAAACAGACTTCTCTAGAAAAATGCGGCGTGGTTTATTACATTCACTGTGACACACTTGCGAAGCTCCGCCATTACGTATACAGCTGTCTGTGAACATCTACGCGAACACCCAGATCACGATATCTACAAGAATAGCATCATCATTTTGGCCAAAGAGCAGCATTTGTAAAGACAAAGACGTGAAGCTATAGAATAGAAATTAGAAGAAGGGACTAATGGGACGCTCAAAATGACTTCCGGTCCTAATGCAGAAAGAAAACATCCGGGTGTCATAGATGTCCAATAGGCTGACATGCAGGTGGACCTCACCACGAACATCGGGCGCTATTGGAGAATCAAGAGGCCACAACTATTCATATAGATCCTTGAGAATGGAAACCTTACAGTAGTGCAAATCGAGGGATTTCTTTTTCTTGGTAAATCAAATCAATGCACAGTGGGAAAGGTTAATACTGTCAGACTCGTATTCTTCTCCGTTCTTCGACTTCGCAGTAAGATTTGCATAACATTTTGTCAAGTTCCTAGACCGGAATATCTTCTAGTGGCCTTGTCTCTTTGCGGGCTAGTCGCCAGTTGTCGAAAATGTTTAGCCAGGTAAAGGCGGCGAAACACAAGACACAAAAACCCTCCACTTGTCGCGCAACATTGTTGCGTTGCAGGTTTTTGATCGATGTTGCGCGTTTTTCACCTCGCGTTTTTCACCTTGTTGCGTAACAAGTTGAGATCGCGAGGTGAAAAACGCGCACCATCGATCAAAAACCTGCAACGCAACAATGTTGCGCGACAAGTTGAGGGTTTTTGTCTCTCGTATTTCGCCGCCTTAAGTGTGCTTTTACTTCGAGTTTTTGTTGATGTTATTAAAAATCTTTATTGATTTTCGGATACTTCTGGGAACCTACAAACTTCTTGTGGTCTTTCATGCTCTTGTAAAAGATGGTCAAGTCCATCAAAATTCCACGATGCTACGTCGTCCTCCACTTTTGCCTTGACAACAAACCAACAACAAAGCCATCTTAATGCTGTAAATGCTGCTATTCGCTGTTTGGATTAATTTCCAAAGTCTAAACTAAAAAATTACAATATTTCGGCAGCCTGATAGTTGGCATTCTTCAGGTAACGGTGACTGAAATTACAATGGTAGTGTTCAATATATAGATATAGAGGTTATGGTAAAATTTCGAAATGACGACTTAAAAGTAAGCAAAAGATTGCTAATGGACATGCTAAAAGGAAATTAAAACAATTATTACATTTATTAACACAATAGCATATTTAAAGTACATCTCGTTCTTTTAACATTTTGTTATATCAGAAAATCAGCAAATGAGGAGGCTTGTAGACCCTTTTGGTTAGCCGTGCAATGCGTTATTAACGAAACCACGTCAGTCCTACAGACACCAAGATTACCAACATTGCTGTAATGAAAAGACAATAAACAAATGCCATCCAATATTTGCCATAGACTTGCTAGGAAATTTAAACTTGCAAGGGAACCATGGAAAATGACGACGACCTATTTAAAGTAGAAGTTACTTTCTGCAACAAGTTTTGCAATTTGCAACACCCGGCGAAATAAAAGGGTATAGTGATAAAGCGAGCAACATTGACCGATGCTAACTGCAACGTTCTTTTAGCAAAAAATATAAGCACTGATAGCGCTTGCGCAGTCATTTTGCCATGGTGCCTTTCCTTGTCGATTTTTAAACACAAGAAAATCAATATCAAAAAGTAGAAAATCAAAAGAAAAATGCCTAGGGAAGAGGCTAGATATAAATTGGAAACCCGAGCCGAAACTGAAACTTTAGGTTTTAAAGAATTTCTTACCGGTTTTCGACTTCCTGTTAGCACTACTTGGAGTGGGGCATGGAGTAGAAGTGGGCGTTGACCGCTGAGCATCAGCAATGAAGTTATTCCAAAAAGCCACGAATTCTGCTCGCAAATAACTGTCCACTGCCATATTGGGCTTTAGTGCCAGGTATTTTTGTTGGTCCTGTTTGTACTGAGGCCAGGAAATCCCTACACCTTCTGGACTGTTGGGATTTCTATGAAGAATTGGAAAAAATGAAAAAATAAAAATAAAAAAATACCATGTTGGTTATGACATGAACAGTTGGTGTCGATTTTGGACCGTAATGCTTTGCAAACTTGAATAGTAAAATTAAACAAGTGTGTCTACTCCGGTGATATTACTGATATTACCACGCTAGTATTTGTGGACAAGAGAAAATGAGGTAAGAGAGCGTGTTTGTATCACAGTATGCACAACCAGGTGTTTTTAATACATTTTATAGAAATACTTTTGGTAGTTATGAATGAGCACGTCTCTGTTTTTTGTTTAAGTTCATTTGCGCTTGCGATATATCGCAATAAACCTTACAAATATATACCTATTTCAGAAAAAGGTTGTCAGAGCTAAAGGCGATAGGCGATAGGAGATAGGTCATTCCACTATTCACGGTTGGGTTTTCTATTTTGTTTTTATTAAGAAAGTCAACAATCAGACATTCATGTCCAATCAGGTTCGGAGCAAAACGAACGGAATAACGAAGCTATTTTTAAAACTTCTTGATTACTTTGGAATTCGAATGACCTAGTCGCCTTTAGCTCTGACAACCTTTTTTGAAATAGGTGTATAGTACATTTCTGCCTAGAGAAAGATAATAACGTGTTCCTATAACTGATGAGATCATTTGTAATTAACATATCTGATCATTAGCCTTATCAAAAATCAAAATCAAATCTTTTGGTTTATCCTCGGATTTTAGAGTCGCCGATTACTGCTAATATCTCCGAGACTACTCATGGAACAAAGGACGTTTTTGTTGTGCATGTTTGTGGTTTGCTGTTCGTGTACACTTACCCAGTTTTAGCAAAGTTTGTCCAGAGTTTGATGACCTCCAGACTGAACTTGGCATCTGTACTTGAAGTAGAATTGAGAAGTGGGAAACCAAAAACGAAATCCAAATCAGCGCCATGTGGAGCTCGCATCCAAGATGGAATAGGCAGGTTTAAAATCGTATTACTTCTATAGTGCAGCTGATAGAAATATGTTGGTGAATCTTTCTTGGCATAGGCATTGGCAGTAGCTATAGCTGGCGCGATGAACATGGAATCTGACTGCAAATCAATGTACATGCGGCGGTTTCTGAATGGATTTGTAACATCTGTCCAATCCGTGTAACGATAGATAGTAAGCATCAACTAAAACTGATTTAGGATTACTAATGACCAGCCCTAGGGCTCCGCCCTTCAGCGTGTTAATGAATGTTTGCCTGGAGACACCATTTGTGACGTTGAGTCCAACACTTATCCCTAGAATAGACGAACTCGATTAATTAACTTTTAACTAGGTTTGCAACCACTTCTAGGAAAGTAAATAATTGAACAAAAAACTTTGGCAGCCAAGTTGGTGACTGTAATCTTGATTTTGTTGTTGTTGTTTTTTGTTCTTTTTTTGTTTTGCTTTGTTGTTGTTGTTGTTGTTGTTGTTGTCAAGACCACTAACATGGCGACCATGTCTTTAATTGTCTCTGCATTCCCCGGGGATTGCTTGCAAACCAAGAATAAACTATATAAACGAAAAAACGAGAAGACATTTTGCTGACATAATTGTGAGTACAATCATCAGTAATCAGAAACTGAATTTACATGCTACCACATACATACATAAACTTTATTGAAGTGTCTAGTCGCTCTAGCGCTTACTTGCACTAATTGGGGAAACATCTAAAACTAAATATCATTGATAACAAATTCTATAAACTAAATAAATGTATGAAATATCTTAAATTAAAACATAAAAGATATATATAAAAAATATATCCTAAAAATATAAATGTATATATATATATAAATAAACTCTAAAACTCAATCATTAATATATTCTAACTTAAGCATATAAGTGGCATTCTCTCCCACACCCTTCAAGAAGGGACGTTATGTCCCTTTTACGTATCATAGCTTTAAATGCTACCAGTGATTCTATGTTTCTTTCTTTCTTACTCAATTTTGACAATGTGATCCAAGAAATCTAAGAGAATGTTTACCATAAGGACACAGTACTGAAACGAGGTAAAACAAACTCAGCATTTCTTAAATTATATCTTCTGATATTTGCATCATTAATATTAAAGATATCTGATATATAATTCACTGTCAATTTGTTTTTTACTTTAAACATTAAGATAAGTATATCCTGTAACCTTCTATTTTGTAACGTAGATAACTTAGCCTTCTTAAGCAAGGCATCGTAACTATCAGTAGTAGTGACTGGAAGCAGTGAGGTGAAACGCATACCAAATTCGGCCATTTGGGCAAGATAAATATTTATTGTTAGCAGTAACGCGCTTCTAAAATATAATTTGTTCTAATGATGGTGAAGAAGGAGGATATGTTTTACTGTAGAGAAAAGAATAAAGGTAGATCTGCATGAGTATATATTTAATTTCAAATAGGAATGAAGCGCAGTGCGATTTTGTGTACTGTAACCCGTCACATTTCTTAGCTGACGTTAGTGCGTATTGTAATATTGCACCTAAATAACGGTCTTTTACCATAAGATACGATTATTAGCCCGTATATATGACACATAGCTACACAGTAGTCGAAGTAAATCAGCAAAGGAGAATTCGAATACTTTTGATTTCGATGATTTTCTTCCTCGCGACTCTGTGTAACCATCTAGCGTTTATTTCTAATACCACTAACATTTATTCAAAATAATTTATGAAAACTGATTTATAAATCGTAAAATTTCCATAGAATATAAACCATACTAAATTGCAGTCATTTTGGTGCAGATTTGATGCTAATAGACCTCAATGATCGGGAACAGTGTACAATTGAAGTTTTCTGTTTATGAATTCGACACGTACAAAACATACAATAAATTTTTGTAAACATTTCGTATTTAGTGTATTTATTCTAGTTACAAAGCCTTGATTTCTATATTGCTTTAAGACGCATTTGTCGTTGAATCGTTTGATATAATGCTACCAAAAGAGTTAGTCTAGGTCTAAAGGTAAATTAATAATTGTAGTTGGAAGTTTGCTGAATTGTTTTCGACAAGCGAAATCTCATGTGCACATGTTGTAGTTACCAGGCCCCACGCGGTTATTATTAACTATAGCTGTGTATAATGCAAATTACTTATCACAAAAACAGACAAATTAAAGTTGTAATTACGTTATTTCGCATCGATATCTATCATTTTATGAAATAAATAGTACACATTTCAGATTATCAAAAAAATCTTCCTTGTGACGCTATTGGGTGCCTCCTCACTGCTTCCAGTCAGTATTATACATAAATCGTAACGCTCTTTCTTGTAAACGCTCAAATTTACGACTGTCGGAAGCTCTACAAAAGTGCCACACTAAATGACAATAGGTAAGGTGCGGCATTTATTGCTGATTTATATAAAAGTAGCTTAGCACTTACTGGAATAAAAATTTTTAACCTTCTTAATATTCCGATTAACCCGACTTACTTACAGATCTCACCTATATGATAGCTAAAATTCAAATTTTCATTGAGATTTACACCTAAGATTTTAGTAGATTGCAGCCTAGTACCCAGGCGTTCCTCTGCGAGCGCGAAGCGCGAGCGAGACCTGGGGCGAGCGCGTAAGCGCGAGAGAACGCCTAGCGAATAATGCCAAAAGTGTCCCTGATTTGACCAAAAGTGTCCCTGATTTGACCAACAGTGTCCCTGACCTTTAGCTGACTTAACAACTTGAATTTTTAAAGTTTTTCCAACAAATTTCGGTGAAATGAGTATCGACATTCACCAATATAGACCAAAAATTGGATTTTTACGAGTTTATATGTTTTTAAGAAAGCATAGAGGAAGATTATAGACTGTAAAGGGGATTTCTGAGTCAAGACTACGCACAAGTACATTTTATTCAAATCTATTACATTTTCAAACAATCACAGTTTTAGCAGTGATTATAAAACTAACTGAGTGAAGTTTGTTTACAATCAAATTTGAATCGAACCCTGTTGCGGCTAAAGCAGGGGCGGTAAGGGGTTTTCTCGTGAAGCCGTGAAGACCCTTTTTAATTCTTCGTGAACCGTGATCAGAGAAAAATAAAAGCCGTGAATCGTGCGTCAGCCCACGGTCGTGACCCGTGAAAATCAATGTATTTTTTGCGATAATCGTGAAACATTGCTGTTTTTCCACGTAAATCGTGACTTCTGTTAGTTAAGGAACAGATCAACAATTATCCGTTGTCAATTAAAAACTAGAGAAGAGGTCAGAGGTGTCACGATAACAGCGTCGTTCAGCAATCTTGTTAATCCAATTTATCCTGTTAGTGATACTTGAGACCAGGAATTCATACCCAGGTCTTCTTTGACCTGTTTGACCAGTTTTATACGTTGGCTATCTACTGTATCACAGGTATCAGGTGTCCTGCACGCTGTAGCGATCGGACCGATCAGGTAGAGATGGACATGATAGATGGAATTGTCTACTTTGTAGACCCTAAATGCGGTAGTTCGGTTGCCCAAACGTTTGTTGGTGGTAAAGAACGTATAAGAGTTCCCCTTAAGCTAGACTTGAGTTTAGTGGACTGAATACAAGAAGGAGATTGCCGAATTTGCCGGTCTAAGTAGGTTGCGTGACGAGGCTAAACACGGCTGCGAGGGAGACTACGGTCTAAGGGAAGAAGCCGAAAAGAGAGGTTTAGGACAATGCATTGAGATAAAACTTTGCCGCTTGGACAAGAGCGATGGAACGAAAGCGTACGCGATCAACACTCAACATGTTTCCAATTATTAAACGCGTTATAATTTGGTTTGAGAAAGTTTTTTACTTCGTGAATCGTGAAAACCAAAAATTAATTTTCGTGAAACGTTCTACCCGTTTTTAGAAACTCGTGAATTGTGCCGAGACCCCCCCTTACCGCCCCTGCTAAAGGGAACTTGATAAATATCAGATACATTACATTTATTACAGAGAATCTGACGGAGATTTATTTTATTTCAAGTGCATAAATATATGTGGATTTAACTCAACTAGTGACAGTAGTCTGTGTAAATAAAGCAATTTCAATTCACCAGAAATTTTAGCGGTATAGATAGCCATTAATTACTAAGAGATTTTACCTTCGAAGTGGAGAATCGAATAGACCGAACACAACTTATCGTATTGCTTCGATCGATGCGAACACACAACCGTTAGAGTTTTGAATTCAGCTCAAATTCAGTTAATTTCACATATAGGGTGTCTTGTGAGATCCGGGAGCATTAAACTGCGACGCTACCAGCATCTTCTAAAGCATCACGTTTGCATCTGACTAAGTTAGCGTCCGCCATCTTGAGCTTTGGCATTATTCGCTAGGCGTTCCCGTTGGAGTCACTCTGTGACGTCACGTTTTGAAACGAGAGACGGGATAGCCTGGGGACTAGGCTGAGTAGATTGTACATGTCTGTTCAACTTTTTCACCACAGATATCCATGTCAACATTCCTCTCGTCTTTCTTGTAGTATTATGTAACAACACGTGATTATTATTGACCTTAAGTATCATGTATCATTATATCAAGTAGTGTGAGAGCTGAATAAAGTCTCTTCACTGTTTCACTTTGTCTTGCAGCTTCCATTGCCTTCTCTAACGTTAACGTTGAATCCATCTGTAGTTTTGCACTAAGCTTCGCGTCTGCTATTCCAACTACTATGCGGTCTCTAATCAGTTCACGTCTCAATATTCCAAATTCACAGTGTTCTGACAGCGTATATAAAGCAGTGACGAAAGTATCGACGGACTCCTGCGGTTCTTGCTTGCGCATATTAAATTTCGCTCTCTCGAAAATTACGTTTCTTGTAGCCACGAAGTACTTGGAAAACATCTCTTTGACTTTATCATAGTCCTTTTCGTTGCCTTTCTTGAAAGTTAAACTTTTCATTATTTCATCAGCTTCGTCTCCCATAGTATAAAGCAGCATGTTGATTTGTTGTTCGTCAGGCTTGCTGTTCAATTCAGTTGCGATTCGATATCGTTCAAATCGTTGGATCCACTTGGCCCAACCTTCAGGGTTTCTGAAGTCGAACTGACTCGGAGGCTGTATATTCGTGTTTGCGGCCATTTCTGCTCGCTTTTCGTCTAGATTCTTATTAATTCTGACACCATGTAATATCACTACGACAGCCGGCAATCAAGAGACTTTATTCAGCTCTCACACTACTTGATATAATGATACATGATACTTAAGGTCAATAATAATCACGTGTTGTTACATAATACTACAATACGACTTCCCAGGACCGACCATAGCTTGATATTTGTCACAGTTAACTTTCAAGAGATTGTCCTGAAACCATTTTGTCATCTTCTTACCATTTTTCACCAATATCTTTTGCACACTTTCCGTTGATTCTTTTGCCACATAAATCTGATGATCATCGGCGTACATCGACACATTAGCTTCCGTTATTTTGGAAGATATTTCACATTAATGGCCCAAATGTGGAACCCTGTGGACATCCCCAGTCACTGGTCACAGCACCCATTCTTACTCTATTCTCTCCGCTTTCTTTGAAGTAGGATCTTATCAGTTGTACAGCTTCTTCAGAGAATTGATAGGCCTGTAGTATATTTATGAGCAACTGAGGGCTGAGTGAGTCAAATGCCTTGCTCATATCTGATGACAGTACTCCCACCACTCTTCTACTATCCAATTCTACTTTCCAGTTTTCAACCAATCTAAGAAGTGTTGTCTCACAGCTATTCTTTGCACGATAAGCAGAGATAGCATCACTGAATCTTTCATCCATAAACTAGAGATTTCAAAGCTTACGGCAATAGGATTATAAGCTTTGAAATCTAAGTATGTAATTTCAGTAATAGCATGTGATTTCAGTTTCATTACTTATGATGA
Organism: Telmatactis stephensoni; assembly: GCA_029948255.1. NCBI lineage: Eukaryota > Metazoa > Cnidaria > Anthozoa > Actiniaria > Isophelliidae > Telmatactis > Telmatactis stephensoni. Next base: position 225,264 of record JALIZF010001895.1, read on the forward strand.
TCGGTGGAGAGCGATTGAAATATTAAAACAGTAAAAGATTAGTGCAGTAAGTGTCAGTGCTGTGCGTCTATAAAACATTCGTGACTAAGCGGCGCAGTGACCATGCTGTGTCGTGACCGTGCTGTTTAATTTAATTCTATGTATTCACTGTTTTTAGTGTATATTTACTGTATTTTACTGTATTCACTGTAATTCGCGACGTTCGCATCGATTACACTTGAAGCCGGGTGGCGGTATGTCAACTTACCTGGTATTGCGTTAGTAAAGACAATCCCTTCATCGTCTGTCACTCCTGTCATAACAGGAACTTTATTAAACTCTCCTTTCTTGAGCAAAGCTTGCGGGGAATCTGAAAGTTATGATATGAATTAAGAGATAAACAAGAAGACGGCGTGCTATGTTACAGAACATGGGACACAGATACAGAAGACGTCTAATGCATGGTGTTATATAGTCACTTTGAAAGGCGTTTTCAAAAATTAGCGTTTACAGTGAAAACGCTAATGCTTTTGTGTGGAACATGTAAACGCTCCGAAAGGAAACAATGCTGAACAGCCGTTTATCTAGAGACATATCCTCCCTTCTGTCATGTTCTTTGTAAGTTATAAATAACACATGACAGTGCTAGCAGTGAACTGAGGTGTCAGGGAAAACTGAGTGTGTTACAGTCTAACCTGGCAGAAAATCACCATCTATGACAGGAATGAATGAGGGAAAGGGAACCGTTGTTGAGGCGTTGATAATTTCCATGAAACTCTTCGGTTCTAAGCATTCTTTAAGTTTTGCGAGATCCTCGGGACATCCCAAGTTTTTGGACAAAATCCTTGATTAAATAAGAAAACGTAAAGAGCATGAGAACATTAATCGCTTGACGTCGACGTGACACTGGCACGTTCAGGGACCGGTTGTTCAAAGGATGATTAATATTAATCCTGGGTTAAAATGAATGGTTTTCTTTAGATTTAATCCTGCGTTAATACTAGTCGTCTTTCGAACAACTGGGCCCAAGACACCAGACATTCGGTGACATCATTTAGAACCAACTAGGCTGTTAGCAAACACGACGAGTTCAACGGCAGTAAAACTTGTCCTTTTTTGCGTTCAGCTATGTTATAAAAGGACTGATACACGCTTAGCGTGCAACTATCGAGTTTTGGGTGTACTTGGTCGGTTGCTTAAGTACTCAAGAAACTAGAGTCGCACTCGGCAAAGGCTCGTGCAAATATTTCGTTACTTTCATGCTTAGCAACCTCCCGCGTGCACCCAAAACTCGATAGTTGCACGCTATGTTTGTACCAACCTTCAGTAACATTGCGCGCCCGCTCGCTGCTGGCCCGCCTTTAAGTGCGCGCGCTAAAATGTTTGACAATACAAATGTTTTGACAGCGCGTTCGCTCACTTCCAGCACTAACTGAAAACGGCTACGTATACTTGCGTGCGCCTAAAAAGGGGAATCTTTGGTTAGTTTGAAAATGAGTAAACAAAAAAGAGGGGATTGCTCGTTCCATATGTAATTCACAAACCTAATCAACTTATGCAACGGATGTTACGCTACCCTTACCGATAGCATACGGAAAGTCTTAGCTTCTCTGAATTGTATAATAAATAATCTATCAGTCGACCAGCCAGCTAATACTTCTATAAATTTTTACTCTTCACTTGTGTTTTGGCTCTACTAAAGGCTCGTCAAAATACAGCGTGACTCGTAAAAATGCAAAGCCATATCAGCTGGCCAGTCAACTAATAACCTATATATACTTTATAACGTCCGTTGACGTTGCCGTCTTTAAGAAGAGGACGCGAAAACAAATGAAATGGCGTTCTGAGAGTGGCGTCGTGACGTCGTCATTACGGTAGTCACGCAATGATCGAATGTGAAATATTCTTCATCGAAGGTCCGGTTCTCGCGACGCGTCTCGTTTGCCAAGGGCTGGTTTTCAAGAGCGACGAAAGCAGAAGCGGAAGGATAATACGCAGACTCAGTATGCACATTGTCTTTTTTCACATCTTGGTGAGAAATGCACATCGATCTTGAGTTTGTGTATGTTGCTTCTGTTTCTGCTTCCGTCGCTCGTGATCACGAAAACCAGCCGTAAATCTTTGTAATCGTCAACGCGCGCAGCGTAATCCGTGTCGCTCTGCCCGTTTCACACTGCCAAAAATAAACCTAATTTACGAGCACTCGTAAATCTGAAATTCTGTTTTTTCCGGGGTTTTCCAAGCGTTTTGTTCTTTTCCACCAGCCAAAACCTTTTGATTTTATTTGTACAAATTTTCTTAGACTACAACAAAGATGTTTGTTGCATACGATTTATTCATTTACGAGTACCAGTAAATTATTCTTTGTGAACAGGAAAATAAAAAAAATACATTTTTCCATGCGTCTATGTACTCTAAAGGCCGGTACACACAAGGGAACATGCTCCCGCAAAACGTTCCCTCGTGTGTACCAACGATTTTTCGCAAAAAATTTTGTTGTGCAACAAAGTTTTTACTCCCTAATTATGCTCCCATATTAAACTGTTTAAATGTAAGGGAGCAAGCTCCGGGAGCAAATTATTACATGCAACAAGCCCCCACGGCATGCTCCCTGGTTGTCCAATGTGACCCAGGAGCGCGTTGCGAGAGCAAGCTCCCTCGAATGTACCGGCCTAAGATGCACACATGACTTCAAAGTGTGGTGAGAACAAAAATGACACCACGAGTTAAATTCGAGGGCGCGCGGAACATACCAATTATTATATAACTATTCTTACTTTATTGACTTGGCAAGTACAGCATAAGTACTAACAGACCATGGGTTAACTGGAGCACCTGACTGCGGAATAGCACGGTGAAAGAGATCTTTAGCCTTTGGAGACACCATCAACAGACCAACACTGGCACCTCCAGCAGACTCGCCAAATATGGTCACTTTCTTAGGATCACCACCGAATCTATGGATAGACATTACGTCGTTCTTTTACCCTATGTTATACGGTTAATGACACAAAGGGAAAGATAAAGCAATTATATTCAATTAGGTCGGTATAGTTCCTTCTGCATGAAGCTAGTTTCCCTGTGTTCTTGTGTTAGCCCATGCGAAAAATATCATGAAAAATTTTTGAGAGCAATATCACATTATATTTGTAAACTAAATTTTCACCACGTTCATGATAATTTCGATTATCTTATCTTTTTTGTTTTTTCCCCTTGGGTCATTTTTTAATTTCTGCATTTTGACATACGTAAAAGTAAAGAAAGCGACATTTGTTTGGCATACTTTTGAAACCAATCATAGTTTGCATGGTATTTATAGCTTAGTAATTTATGCGGTAAAGACGGTGACTCATATATATGACATTTCTAGTGAAGCGCAAATAATAAGGTGGCTCTCTAATTGATCGATATAATATGTTGAAAACACAATGATCTTTCATATTCTCTCAGGAGATAAATAATTATAAAGTAGCTTTTTTATTCCTTGCTTTTCAGGATGTTATCTAGGTGCTTCCAAAGAAATTTTAAAATCTGTACATGCATGAAATGACATGATCAAATTTAAAAACAAATTCGAATACATTTCAATTTTGATCAACGATTGATGAACTAAACCGACGTACAGTCTCTCAGCAATATTTGCTGCTTCTGTTAAAACTGTACTTACGCTTCGATGTTTTTCTTGACCCACTTTAACGCTTCTACTTGGTCTAGCATTCCATAATTGCCTTTAAGATCCCCATTGTCACCATTAGTGATGAAACCAAACACGGAGACACGATAGTTGATTGCTACCACGATGACTTGCCCAAGTGTAGCTAGAAAACTACCATCGTAGAGTTTGTTAGATCCAAGGACAAACCCACCACCATGGATCCATACCATGACTGGAAGTCGCTGAGAATTATTTCTTCCATGAGGAACAAACACATTCAGATTCAAACAATTTTCACTCATATTTTCCTTTCTGCTAATCCAAACAGGGTGAATTGTCTGAGGGCAGCCTTTTCCGATCAACACCATGTCCCTAACACCATCCCAAGATTCTGGTGGACCTGGTGGCTCAAATCGCTGTGCTTTAGCAAAGGGGATACCAAGATACTTTCTTACTACAGCACCAGGGGTTTTAAGATTAACGAGAAGACCACGGATTTTACCACTTTGAATGGTGACTTGAGGTGCGTATTGCAGGGCGTTTGTGAGTGTGAAAATAACCCACACAATAACAAGAACAGGTTGAAAAGACCTCATTCTGGAACCAATTGTTTGTACATTCGTCTTGGAAATGGCAACGTCTTTAAGTGTATTTCTTGCCACTTATGACGTCATAAGATTTCTACTTCATTACTTGTCGCCACATTGTTGTGTATATTGGTAATGGCGGGAAATAAAGAATAGCACATTCCAGTGACCCATTGAAGGTCCTGTTATGGCTCAAACTACTTATCAACGTTTTAGCATTCAAATCACACGAGTTGGATATGTATTTACTGTCAGACGCTGGTAAGACGCTGCATGGTTGTGCTTGTTTAAACTTTTAGGGATAGATCTATCCCTAAAAGCACAACGATGCAGCGTCTTACCAGCGTCTGACAGTAAATGCATATCCAAATCGCGTGACTTGAATACTAAAACGTTGATGTAACCAGCGTCATTCATGTACCAACTAGACGCCTAATAGGCGTTCACTCGGGCTACACCTGTGTATAGTACTTGGGGAGAAATGGAGAACAGAAGTTGATGGAAACCAGTTTGACTTGTCAGTGTCTTTTGATTGCAAAAATGCATGACAAGTACTCCCAGAGTAGAACACAAATTGTATTGGTGAGAAAGTACATAATTGTACCACATAATTTGTACATAATTGTACCACATCATGGTGGTTATTAATATACTGCTGGTCTTTTTATCACACCAGACATATACAGTATACAGTCTGCTTTATTTTGTAAATGCCTACCAAATGATTCAATATGATCTATAGATAATACATTATAGCTCAGACAATTTAAATTTCTATTCTGTACTTTTTTTACTTTGATTTATGGAAACAAAACTTACAAACTGTGGCAGACTGTTTTGATGTCCAAGTTAAAATGATTTTGATATTGCTGTTGTCACATTGGTAGATTCTAGAAGTACCACAGTTACCTTTCTATGAAATCATTTCAGTTTCTTAACACAACTTTTCAATACATGTATTACCATGTTTTTAATAGTAGTAGTCAGTTGCTGATCCGGCTTTATTTGAAGAAGTGTAATGTCATACAATATATGCTCAGTACCGATACCATATATAGCTCCTCCATGCACATCAATCTGATACTACTACATACAGTAACATCTTCAATTCAATCCACTTTATCTTGTTTCTGTGAACATAGTTGCACAAAGCTTGTACAAATTTGTGGTTGAGTATCACTTTTCATTAATTGAAAATATCATTTTGTACATTCTAAAATAATTCTTCAATTGTTGCTAATATAAGGTCTCATAAACATTACTATCATTTCCATGATTATCCATCACTATATTTTTATCTGCTAGCATTGAGCATGATTGACAATAAAGTGCATTCAATATAATCATGACATATTTGTACAAAATACAGATCGCACTAAATATTTATAAGTTAATAATAAAAAATCATTTGTTTTCCATTGTTTATTTGGTGTAATTTTGCACCATTTACTAATTCCTGTTTCCTGGCTTAATTATTGAATACACCTTAGTCACCTTATTACGCAAAGGCAAGAATCTCCTAGGCTTTCTAGTTAAAATAAACATTGTAGATATTGTTAGTTAATTAGTTCGTTTTTAACACGGCTCTCAGGAAGAGCATGACTGTAGACACCGTGTAAGCAAATATTATGTGCAAGCAGTGGTGAAATATTATTAATTTATAAAACAAACTACTGATCTATTAAAGACAATATCTCCGTGTCTTACATGTCTGTCCTCAGTCAAGTGAAGTTCGCTGCCACAAATCGATCTGTCTCGTATTCTTGGGCGATCAAGACATTATAAGTTGATTACAACAGCTGGTAAGAAGGTCATCACTAAATTCGAGAATTCGATATAACGATTAAAGCAGAGTATCTTGAGATTAAAAGCCAATAGTTCGAAAAATTCCGATTGATAGCGTCCGCCATTTTGTTTTCAATCTCTCGCGACCACAGGAAGCCTCGTGGTCAACAGTGTACCCCAAAGGCTTCTGGGTAATTTGCCGATTTGCGACGTTGATAGATAGATAGATAGATAGATAGATTGATAGACCGAAAAGGTAAACCTAGACTCGAGCTACCAGAGGTAGCCCGAGTAATAAAAGATCGCTTGGCTAGTTGGTTGGTTGATTAAAGGGCCTGACTCTGGTAAAAATCGTGAAATTTGAAAGCGAACAATTGATATTTAATTACGCGTATGTGTTTGTGTACGTGCGGGAATTGCGATGAGAAAAAAGACTACAAATACATTGTCAAATGGATTCCGTGACCTTCATGACCCGTATGTGATGCAAGACGAATCCGAACGCAACTAATGGAGTTAAAACGAAATTGATGTAAATGCACCTTTGAACGATATTTCCAGTTAAAAAATCGATTTTAAACTGGTTCAAAATGGTACGAGAGGGCTTACTTTGAGGCTTAATATCAAGGCCCTGGGTTTTTTTAGCGCCAAACGTCAAGAAAGCCTGAAATTCTTTGTTAGTATGCAACGGCCTGACAACGGTCCACTGAGCCATGAAAGTTGTTGTATATAAATTTTCTCTTCTTAGCTCTTTTTCTACGTAAAAATGAAATTAACGGCTTTGAGGTTATTTCTGGAAACAGAAACAGAGTAAATTTCTAGTTATCTCCCCAACTTGATTTATATTTCTTCAAAAAATTGGCAACACATTGATACTTGGGCTTCACAGAAATCCACCAACACCAATTTGAGACACTTTCGACACGTTTGAACAATTTTGAAAAACCTTCCAAAATACATTAAGATCACTTTCATTTTAACCCAGCCTCCTTTACCTTAAACGTCCACGTAACGAAAATCGACAACCTAACTTTTAGGGGTAAAATTAGCCTCAGGTAACAGAGGTAAGCCTATTTTGAAGCCTTCAGGGGGTCAGGATTTTTCGGTGAGTCATTTTTGAGATTCCATCATTAGTGTTAATATAGTAGAAATATATAGTATTGCAGTAGAAATCTTAAGACGTCACAAGTGGACACTTACGATGTCATAAGTAAATTTATTAAATAAATCATTAAAAGGGTTTCGTGATCTTTGCCAGATGTTTCCAATTCCCAGCCGAATGTATACACGAAATAGTTAACGGAAACAGGTCAAATATCCAAGAACGACTTCTTTCAGCAATTTACAGAAAAGTTTCAAGGATCAAATTTTTGATGGCGTGACGTAATCAATCCGCCATTGGCGGACATAACTCGTGGAATGAGCTATATGTGCAGAGGAAGCGCATGAAGCACTGAGGGCCATAGGCCGTAGTCTCCCTCGCATCCGTGTTTAGCCTCGTCCGAGGGAGCGTTGCGTGACGAAGCTAAACACTGCTGCGAGGCAGTCTTTTCCAATCGACACCATGTCCCTGACATCATCCCAAGATTTTGGTGGACCTGGTGGCTCAAATCGCTGTGCTTTAGCATAAGGAATACCAAGATACTTTCTTACTACAGCACCAGTGGTAGTAAGATTAACGAGAAGACCACGGATTTTACCACTTTGAATGGTGACTTGTGGTGCATATTGCAAGGCGTTAGTGAGTGTAAAAATAACCCACACAATAACAAGAACTAGACGCACACGTGCGTTCACTCGTGCCTATGCCTGGAGCCCTTTTTAAGAGAGGCTCCAATGACCGGCTCCGTTCGTACTCTTCCCCTAGCCGTTTCACGCATTCTTCACCATTCCGGGAAATAGCTAACCGTAACAAATGACCTTTTTTGAATCGGCTAACTTAAACTAAAAAATATCTTGATTAGTTAGTTTGTCTGTCAACAGCTATTAGTGCCTTTGTCTTTCTATTATCATGCATAGGTATTAGATATCTCCAACATGCAAAAATATACCAGTTTTATATTCAACTTCTTATTTCACTATATATCTCAATTGTTTGCTGTAAAGACTTCTACAACGGCATATTTGACACAATAACAAATCGTGTATTTTTTCGTTCATGTTTCGGATGTTATATACATGAATAAAAGACGTTACGTGACCAAACGCGAAATACAAGGTCAATGGAATCTAGTTTCATGCCATTCCGATATTAAATTCAAATTCACTACAAAAACCTCTCAAGATCTCTTGAATGCTTGAATGAGGAATATAATTGACTTGCTTCTATGTATGTTCGTTTAGCAACATGTAGGATGAGAAATTCGTAGTTTTCCAGCTCATAGGAAATAGTCGTTATCGCGAGGGCCTCGGCTTTCAAGTACTCCATTTAGAGTTCGATATTTGGTCAAAGTATTGGAGATGAAGCTCAAAATAACAGCCCATCCTGAAGCTCTTATAAGTATATAGGTATTTCTCGAGTTAAAAGCTCCAAATTACATTGTTCTACTGCAGGAAAAGCCCGTCTCTGAAAGCTATTTTCTTTGAAGTCGGCCATCTTGCATTCCTAAAGTTCCTGGCTTGCGTTCGCTGTCGCTCAAAGGTGATGAATGAAGGGCATTGTTTTTACGTTCTTAACCAATCAGAAGTCCCTCAGGACGAACAGAGGGAAAAAAAAAAAAAAAACTAGACGCACACGTGCGTTCACTCGTGCCCCTGGAGCCCTGGAGGCTCCAATGACCGGCTCCGTTCGTACTCTTCCCCTAGCCGTTTCACGCATTCTTCACCATTCCGGGAAATAGCTAACCGTAACAAATGACCTTTTTTGAATCGGCTAACTTAAATTAAAAAATATCTTGATTAGTCAGTTTGTCTGTCAACAGCTATTAGTGCCTTTGTCTTTCTATTATCATGCATAGGTATTAGATATCTCCAACATGCAAAAATATACCAGTTTTATATTCAACTTCTTATTTCACTATATATCTCAATTGTTTGCTGTAAAGACTTCTACAACGGCATATTTGACACAATAACAAATCGTGTATTTTTTCGTTCATGTTTCGGATGTTATATATACCATATGAATAAAAGACGTTACGTGACCAAACGCGAAATACAAGGTCAATGGAATCTAGTTTCATGCCATTCCGATATTAAATTAAAATTCACTACAAAAACCTCTCAAGATCTCTTGAATGCTTGAATGAGGAATATAATTGACTTGCTTCTATGTATGTTCGTTTAGCAACATGTAGGATGAGAAATTCGTAGTTTTCCAGCTCACAGGAAATAGTCGTTATCGCGAGGGCCTCGGCTTTCAAGTACTCCATTTAGAGTTCGATATTTGGTCAAAGCATTGGAGATGAAGCTCAAAATAACAGCCCATTCTGAAGCTCTTATAAGTATATAGGTATATCTCGAGTTAAAAGCTCCAAATTACATTGTTCTGCTGCAGGAAAAGCCCGTCTCTGAAAGCTATTTTCTTTGAAGTCGGCCATCTTGCATTCCTAAAGTTCCTGGCTTGCGTTCGCTGTCGCTTAAAGGTGATGAATGAAGGGCATTGTTTTTACGTTCTTAACCAATCAGAGGTCCCTCAGGACGAACACAGGAAAAAAAAAAAAACATTTGCAGTTTATAACTCGTTCCCGGCCTAAAGGCCTGGGCACGAGTAAAAAAAAAAAACCTTTGCAGTTTATAACTCGTTCCCGGCCTAAAGGCCTGGGCACGAGTAACAAGTTGAGAAGACCTCATTCTGGAACAATACCCAATTGCGTGTACATTCGTCTTGGAAACAGGAACATCTGACTATGAAAGGTCACGAAACCCTTCACTGAAGTGTAAGTGTATCTCTGACGACATCCTAGTCTATTTATATACTCGTCGCCATATTTATATAGACTGATATATCATACTGGCGTGACATAAGATATTTGAGTCATTGGGAAAAGAACTGAATTTACTATGAAATTTGTCACAATGCCGATAAATGAGTAAAATTGCAAAGTTTTGAGATTACGCTTTTCAAGTAACATTCAACCTAAACAAACCTCTCTAGAAAAATGCGGCGTGGTTTATTACATTCACTGTGACACTTGCGAAGAAGATTACTTATATTACTGGCAAAAACGGTAGACAACTCGATATACGGCTCAAGGAACATCTTAAGGCGAAATCAAGCTCCGCCATTACAGCTGTCTGCATGTGAACATCTACGCGAACATCCAGATCACGATATCAACAAGAATAGCATCATCATTTTGGCCAAAGAGCAGCATTTGTAAAGACGAAAAGACATGAAGCTATAGAATAGAAATTAGAAGAAGGGACTGACCTTCAATGGGAAGATCAAAATGAATGCAGAAAGAAAACATCCGGGGGTGATAGATGTCCAATAGGCTGACATGCAGGTTAATGGTCCTCACCACGAACATCGGGCGCTATTGGAGAACCAAGGGGCCATGACTATTCATAGATCCTTGAGAATGGAAACCTTATTTCGAGATGACGTAACAGTAGTGCAAATCGAGGGATTTCTTTTCTTGGTAAATCAAATCAATGCACAGTGGGAAAGGTTAATACTGTCAGGCTCGTATTCTTCTCCGTTCTTCGACTTCGCAGTAAGATTTGCAAAACTTTTTGTCAAGTTCCTAGACCGGATTTTCTTCTAGTGGCCTTGTCTCTTTGCGGGCTAGTCGCCAGTAGTCGAAAACGTTTAGCCAGGTAAGTGTGCTTTTCTTCGACTTTTTGTTGATTTTGAAATCTATTAAATTTTTTGACTTTTCGGATACTTCTGGGAACCTACAAACTTCTTGTGGTCTTTATGCTCTTGTAAAAGACGGTCAAGTACACCGAAATTCCATGATGCTATACGTCGTCCTCCACTTTTGCCTTGACAACAAACCAACACTCCGAACAAAGCCATCTTAATGCTGTAAATGCTGCTATTCGCTGTTTGGTTTAATTTCCAAAGTCTAGTGCTTTTCTCGCATTTTCATTGGTTGGAAGTGAACTATCCAAATTACTCACTATAATTTGGAATGCTAAGATTTTGTATGGAAAAGCCTATATATGGCAACTGTCCACTCAGTTTACTGTGAAAGACAATTCAGTACATCAGAGATGCAAGGTTTTTATAAATGAAACTAAAAATTTACAATATTTCGGCAAGCCTGTATTGGCATTCTTCAGGTAATGGTGAAATTACAATGGTACTGTTCAATATATAGATATAAGGGTCATAGTGAAATTTGGAAATGACGACTTAAAAGTAAGCAAAAGATTGCTAATGGACATGCTAAAAGGAAATTATAACAATTACATTTATCAACACAACAGCATATTTAAAGTACATCTCGTTCTTTTAACATTTTGTTATATCAGAAAACTAGCAAATGAGGAGGCTTGTAGATGCTTGTGGTTGGCCATGCAATACATTATTAACGAAACCATGTCAGTCCTACAGACACCAAGATTACAACATCGCTGTAAGAACAATGAAAGACAATAATTTGCCATGGACTTGCTAGGAAATTTAAACTTGCAAGGGAACCATGGAAATGGTGCAACAAACTTAAAGTAGAAGTGACTTTCTCCAAAAAGTTTTGCAACTTGCAACAACTGAAATAAAAGGGTAATAAAGCGAACAACATTGGCCAATGCAAAGTGCAATGGTAAAAAGTAAAAGCTCTGGTTCGGTGATCTCTTGCCGAAAATCGCCCTTGCACAGTCATTTTTTCGAAATTTTAATTTTAAATGTCCCAAAAACAGCTAGAAAAGAGAGATGCCTAGGAGAGAGGCTAGATATAAATTGCAAACCCGAGCCCAAACTTAAACTTTAGGTTTTAAGAGTGTCTGACCTGTTTTTGACTTCTTGTTAGCACTACTTGGAGTGGGGCATGGAGTAGAAGTGGGCGTTGACCGCTGAGTATCAGCAATGAAGTTATTCCAAAAAGCCACGAATTCTGCTCGCAAATGACTGCCCACTGTCATGTTGGGTTTTAGTGCCAGGTATTTTTGTTCGTCCTGTTTGTACTCAGGCCAGGAAATCCTTACTCCTTCTTGGGTGTTGGGATTTCTATGAAGAATTGGAAAAATAAAAAAATAAAAAAATACCATGTTGATCATGACATAAACAGTAGGTTTCAATTTTGGACCGTAATGCTTTGCAAACTTGAACAGTAAAACTACACAAGTGTGTCTACTCCGGTGATATTACCACGCTAGTATTTGTGTACAAGAGAAAATGAGGTAAGAGAGCGTGTTTGTATCACAGTATGCACAACCAGGTGTTTTTAATACATACTTTATATAGAAATACTTTTGGTAGTTAATGAATGAGCATATCTCTGTTTTCTGTTTAAACTCGGTTGGCAGTTCATTTGCGCTTCCGATATATCGCAATAAACCTTACAAATATATACCTATTTCAAAAAAAGGCTAGCTAAAGGCGATAAGAGATAGGTCATTCCACTATTCACGGTTGAGTTTTTTATTTTGTTTTTATTAAGAAAGTCAACAATCAGACATTCATATCCAATGTTCGGAGCAAAACGAACGCAATAACGAAGCTATTTTTAAAACTTCTTGCTTACTTTGGAATTCGAATGACCTATCGCCTTTAGCTCTGACAACCTTTTTTGAGATAGGTATATAGTAAATTTCTGCCCAGAAAAAGATAATAACGTGTTCCTATAACTAATGAGATCATTTGTAATTAACATATCTGATCATTAGGCTTATCAAAAATCAAAATCAAATCTTTTGGTTTATCCTCGGATTTTAGAGTAGCCGATTACTGCTAATATCTCCGAGACTACTCATGGAACAAAGGACGTTTTTGTTGTGCATGTTTGTGGTTTGCTGTTCGTGTACACTCACCCAGTTTTAGCAAAGTTTGTCCAGAGTTTGATGACCTCCAGACTGAACTTGGCATCTGTACTTGAAGTAGAATTGAGAAGTGGGAAACCGAAAACGAAATCCAAATCAGCGCCATGGGGAACTCGCGACCAAGATGGAATAGCTAAGTTTAACATCGTATCACTTCTATACTGCAGCTGATAGAAATATGTTGGTAAAGGTTTCTTGGCATAGGCATTGGCAGTAGCTATAGCTGGCGCGATGAAACTGGAATCTGACTGCAAATCAACATACATGCGACGGTTTCTGAATGGATTTGTAACATCTGTCCAATCCGTGTAACGATAGATAGTAGCATCAACTAAAACTGATTTAGGATCACTAATGACCAGCCCTAGGGCTCCGCCCTTGAGCGTGTTAATGAATGCTTGTCTGGAGACACCATTTGTAACGTTGAGTCCAACACTTATCCCTAGAATAGACGAACTCGATTAATGAACTTTTCTAGGTTTGCAACCACTCGGCTAGGAAAGTAAATAATTAGTCGGGCAGCCGTAGGCATGCCCGACTTTAGTTCTACCGTTTGTTCTATGTATCTGTCGTGTCGAGCTTTGATAGCCAGGCGTTCCTTGTGGGGTCGACCGAGCCCGGCAGAGGAGGTCACAGTCAGATAAAATGTCACGTGTTCGAGTAAACCATAATACCTTTCGTCATTTAAGTTGTCGTAGAAGAAACGTGTTTGCACTAGGTTGTTTCGATAGCTTCAACTGAAAGAACACGACTAAGATGCCGAAGAAACTCTCTGCTAAAATGCTCAAATTACACACAAATGCACACGCCGATCGCGATAGACCCACACTAAAAGATGGCGATAAGCGTACATTTCGAAATGGGTTGTTTCGCGATCCCCTTAGCAAACGTTCTAGCAAAGATAGCAAAGTCAAACAAGTTCTTACTAGATTCACATGTACACTAGACCAAGTTGATCACAAAGAAATCACTAATGATCATAGATTATGGATTATTTTCATTTATTTTTATAAATATATTCACCTATCTTCTTCTATCGACCTTTTTTACTTTGGTTAAAAATTAGAGGAAACTCGATAAAATTTTACGTAGACAAGGGCTTGCTCATCGTAGCTCTATTCTCACTTGGATTCCTGTTCAAATAATAAGGACAGAGTTTCCGACGATGGAGAGTGACAGTATCACCATCTCCTTCAAATCACAGCACTTTACTTTCAGCAAAAAAAATCACTACTATTTTGAATCACCGGCCCCACTTTTTGATAACCTAGAACGTCAAACAATTTTTTCTATATAACGAGCATTGCAATGGTTCTTGAAATAAAACCCACACAAGCAGAATATCAAATATATGCAATGAATAAATAATAAGACAGCGTACATCGCATGACCATACCAAAATGGGATTAACAACGATTTAATAAAGCGGGCATAGAAAAATTCACAAAGGGGGTTTCATTACTGAAAGCAACTCAAAGCTTATCATAACATGACGTCATAATGTGAGCACGATATTTTTAGCTTGCCCGACTTCACGCTCATAGAGCGTCTAGTTGAACAAAAAACTTTGGCAGCCAAGTTGGTCATATGAAACTTCAGCTTAACATTTACTTGTATCGCATTTCCTTTGCAAAGTCACGCAATCCCAGCAAGTCAAAATCAACACAATTTTTGTACAATTTCGTATTTTTCATGTTGTTCTTTTGTCCTGACACAACTGTTACCAGTGATTTTCGAAAGTTACATGTTTAAGCTATGTAATGACATGAAAATAAAGATAATAGACAAAAATTTAGGCTCGGGTTTTGAGACTTAAAGTTTGCAAGTTGGCTCACTTTTAACAGAGGATTTTGACTTGATGATAGACCAGTCACATATTATTGACCCATAGCTCTGTAACGCTTGTCTAAATCCCATTGTTACCTCGATATTTGAAACCTTCAATAAATTTGGCGCATTTTGATGTATAATACTTGTAGGTTCGTGAAGATTTGAGGTCGGGTTATGGGTATCGAAGTTTGCGCGCTGGTGATTTTTTTGGCTTCTGACGCTAAATGCGGTCACGGTTTAGTAAAGCACGGCGAGAGAGAGAAAATGCAAAAGGTTCAAAAGGCAGTAGTATCCCTTGGTTTACGTACGAAATAAACAAGTAAGCGTAATTCCCGCTGTTTTTACAACTCATACAAAATATACATTTATAATATATATATAAAGAAGAAGAAGAAAAAAAAGAACACTGAATTCATTTGCTCACAGTTATCACAGTTATCAGATTTACAACATCTCAAAATCAATCGAAAAACGTCCAAGTGAAAAAGCAGATAGTGTAACTGCTTGTATAATCGAAAAGATTTTCGATGAGGCTGGTTTACGAAGAGTAACAGTCGGAAAGAGATTAATTAATGCTCTCAATTCGTATCTCAATACGGATGCTTTGGTCATCCCTTCGGCCGAAATAAAGTCTCCTTTTTATTTCCCTTTAAAGTTCTTCATGTACTAAATCGCTTCAGTCTGTTAAAGAAGCGCTTGAGGGGACTGTATACGGCTCTAAACGCTGAATAACCGTTCTTATGTCTTCGCCACGGCATGACTTCCACTCGTTGTATTTTCTACTGTATCCCCTTAATCCGGTTTTGCTTCTTGTCTACCTCTATCACTGTCACAGGCTAAAGTTTACGATCTTAGCGTTTCCTCTTTGCTTTCTTGACTTTATACAGTCACAGAAAACGTCCTGAATGAAACAGATTTAGTGCCTTTCTCTAGTCGCCATGCCATGTCTAGACTCTCTGCACGAACGCGTGACTGACCTTCAGCGTAATCCAATGCTACTGAGCAAGCGCACTAAAGAAATAATGGTCGAGTGTACCTGGACGCTAGTGAATTGCAAATGTTCATGATATGGGGACATAAGTTTCATATGGCTGTAATCTTGATTTTTTGTTGTTGTTTTTTGTTCTATTTTTGTTTTGTTTTGTTGTTGTTGTTTTGTTTGTTTGTTTGTTTGTTTGTTTGTTTGTTTGTCTGTTTGTTTGTTTGTTTGTTGTTGTTGTTGTTGTTGTTTGTTGTTGTTGTTGTTGTTGTTGTTGTTGTTGTTGTTGTTGTTGTTGTTGTTGTTGTTGTTGTTGTTGTTGTCAAGACCACTAACATGGCGACCATGTCTTTAATTTGTCTCGCATTCTCCGGGGATTGCTTGCAAACCAAGAATAAACTATATAAACGAAAAAACGAGAAGACATTTTGCTGACATAATTGTGAGTACAATCATCAGTAATCAGAAACTGAATTGACATGCTACCACATACATACATAAACTTTATTGAAGTGTCTAGTCGCTCTAGCGCTTACTTGCACTAATTGGGGAAACATCTAAAACTAAATATCATTGATAACAAATTCTATAAACTAAATAAATATATAAAATATGTTAAAATATAAAAGATATATAAAAACTATATATCCTAAAAATATTAATGTATATATATAAATAAACTCTAAAACTCAATCATTAATATATTCTAACTTAAGCATAAGTGGCATTCTCTCCCACGCCCTTCAAGAAGGGACGTTATGTCCCTTTCACGTATCATAGCTTTAAATGCTCCCAGTGATTCTATGTTTCTTTCTTCCTTACTCAATTTTGACCATAAATGTGGTCCAAGAAATCTAAGAGAATGTTTACCATAAGACACAGTACTGAAACGAGGTAAAACAAACTCAGCATTTCTTAAATTATATCTTCTGATATTTGTATCATTAATATTAAAGATATCTGATATATAATTCACCGTCAATTTGCTTTTTACTTTAAACATTAAGATAAGTATATCCTGTAACCTATTTTGTCAGTAACGTAGATAACTTAGCCTTCTTAAGCAAGGCATCATAACTATCAGTAGTATTATTATACACAAATCGTAACACTCTTTCTTGTAAACGCTCAAATTTACGACTGTCGGAAGCTCTACAAAAGTGCCACACTAAATGACAATAGGTAAGGTGCGGCATTATTGCTGATTTATATGAAAGTAGCTTACCACTTACTGGAATAAGATTTTTTAACCTTCGTAATATTCCGATTAACCTACTTACAGATCTCACCTATATGATAGCTAAAATTCAAATTTTCATCGAGATTTACACCTAAGATTTAGTAGATTGTACGTGTCTGTTCAACTTTTTCACCACAGATATCCATGTCAACTTTCCTCTCGTCTTTCTGACTTCCCAGGACCATATCTTGATATTTGTCACAGTTAACTTTCAAGAGATTGTCCTGATACCATTTTGTCATCTTGTTACCATTTTTCACCAATATCTTTTGCACACTTTCCCTTGATTCTTTTGCCACCTAAATCTGATGATCATCAGCGTACATCGACACATTAGCTTCCATTATTATATTGGGTAGATCATTTTGGAAGATATTCCACATTAATGGCCCAAATGTGGAACCCTGTGGACATCCCCAGTCACTGGTCACAGCACCCATTCTTACTCTATTCTCTCCGCTTTCTTTGAAGTAGGATCTTATCAGTTGTACAGCTTCTTCAGAGAATTGATAGGCCTGTAGTATATTTATGAGCAACTGAGGGCTGAGTCAAATGCCTTGCTCATATCTGATGACAGTACTCCCACCACTCTTCTACTATCCAATTCTACTTTCCAGTTTTCAACCAATCTAATAAGTGTTGTCTCACAGCTATTCTTTGCACGATAAGCAGTGATAGCATCACTGAATCTTTCATCCATAAACTAGAGATTTCAAAGCTTACAGCAATAGGATTATAATATAAGCTTTGAAATCTAAGTATGTAATTTCAGTAATAGCATGTGATTTCAGTTTCATTACTTATGATGATCGCTGGAGAGCGATTGAAATATTAAAACAGTAAAAGATTAGTGCAGTAAGTGTCAGTGCTGTGCGTCTATAAAACATTCGTGACTAAGCGGCGCAGTGACCATGCTGTGTCGTGACCGTGCTGTTTAATTTAATTCTATGTATTCACTGTTTTTAGTGTATATTTTGCTGTATTTTACTGTATTCACTGCAATCCGCGACGTTCTCATCGATTACACTTGAAGCCGGGTGGCGGTATGTCAACGTACCTGGTATTGCGTTAGTAAAGAGAATCCCTTCATCGTCTGTTACTCCTGTCATAACAGGAACTTTATTAAACTCTCCTTTCTTGAGCAAAGCTTGCGGGGAATCTGAAAGTTATAATATGAATTAAGAGATAAACAAGAAGACAGCGTGCTATGTTGAGTTACAGAACATGAGACACAGATACAGAAGACGTCTAATGCATGGTGTTATATAGTCACTTTGAAAGGCGTTACTTTTCAAAAATGAGCGTTTACAGTGAAAACACTAGTGTTTTTGTGTGGAAAGAACATGTAAACGCTCCGGCAAAAATGTAAACGTTTACACTGAGATGAAAACGCGTACGTGTGGACAGGACCTCAGGCTTTGAATCCATTCATGTTCAACGAATTGTTCAACGCTGCTTCCTTTCGAGACGCCATGCGGGTCAGCATTAGTCTCATTTAAGAAACAAGAAAGAAAGATAGTAAGATAGACAACTGGCACTCAATTACAAAGCATTTGACGGTATATCTTTTTATTATCTGAGTAATAACCCTGCATCGTTTTGTTTTTGTTTTGTTTTTGTTTTGTTGTTGTTGTTGTTGTTGTTGTTGTTGTTGTTGTTGTTAGTGTTTTGTTTAAATGCATTGTTTAGTTTGATGGTTTTTTATCATTATTGCTCTCCTTTATCATGCTTGGTCTCTTTTTAAATTTTAATTCTTGCTCTCTTGATCGCGGGGTCGCATCAAATCAGTGGGATGCGATTGTATAGTGCTTGTTGGCATTGAACGACGTACCGTTCATTACCACTGACCACAAATTGAGGTTTCATGGAATTTGATTTGTACTAAAAGATTTTATGTGCCTCAGCTTTTTTACCATCGTACCCCTCATATCAATCCTTATAGTAGTACGATTTTAAAATCACATTCTGTACTGTAAATCGAACTGCTTGATCTCGAGAAATCTGTATGTTTACCTATTAATACATATGGTTATTTCAAAAAAGGTTGACGGGACGAATGGCGAATGGCAATATCGACGATTGGTGATTGCACGACCGAAAGGAAATTTGGGGTAACAAGAATTGCTTCATTTTCATTGATTAAATACCCCATGCAGTAAAGACCTTATTGGACACTGTGGTTGCATGATAGGCGCCGGATAGCGGTCTACTAACGTGACCACAGTTGCTTTCGGTCGCGCAATCACCAATCGCCGATCGCCATTCACCGTTCACAGCGAAAACGTCTCAAAATTCACACAGTGAAATCCTATAACATACTTAGCATACAGACCTCCTAGCTGCGTTTATGTTACTTCCATAGCTAGATTTCAAAATACAATTGTGTTCATCTTCAACGTTTTCAAATTGGCACCAAGATTTCGTCCAAGCAGTGCCGTACTTCCGACCCCAACTACACATTACTGACCAATTCATAACAGGTCTTACCAGATTCGAACAATTCTACACCTTCTCCATAAGTTTCAAATCAGAATTCAGTCAAATGTGGCCGGATATTTTCGACTCTAACTTCTTGGACTACTTCTGTAAATTTATACACCATTGTGAAAATCAACTTGACGTCACGAAAGGAAACAACGCTGAACAGCCGTTTGCCTAGAGACATATCCTCCCTTCTGTCGTGTTCTTTGTTGAGTGATAGATAACACATGACAGTGCTAGCAGTAAACTTAGAGAGGTGTCAGGGAAAACTGAGTGTGTTACAGTAGTACAGTCTAACCTGGAAGAAAATCGCCATCTACGACAGGAATGAATGAAGCAAAGGGAACCGTTGTTGAGGCGTTGATAATTTCCATGAAACTCTTCGGTTCTAAGCATTCTTTAAGTTTACCGAGATCTTCGGGACATCCCAAGTTTTTGGACAAAATCCTTAGATTAAATAAGAAAACGTAAAGAGCATAAGAGCGTTAATCGTGTGACGTCGACGTGACACCGGCACGTTCAGGGACCAGTTGTTCAAAGGGTGATTAGTATTAATCCTGGGTTAAAATCAATGCTTTTCTTTAGATTTAATCCTGGGTTAGTGCTACTCGTCTTTCGAACAACTGGGCCCAAGAGACGACATTTAGAACCGACTAGGCTATTAGCAAACACGACGAGTTCGACGATAGTAAAAACTTGTCCTTTTGTTACACGACAGTATTTATCCAATTTTAGTCAATATTTTGGACAATATATTTTACTCATTTTGCATTTATTTCATTTATTATTTTATCCATTTTTGCATTTTATTACTCATATTCTTGTTTATCTAATAGGGTTCAGTTTCATTATCGCGTTCTTCTATTTTTGAATTGAGTTTGACTTAAACAATCAAAACTAATCCGTACTTGTCAAACAAAAGGCGATTAATTCCATTACCGATGTTTTTAATCAAATCAACGTATAAGTTTCTTTTGTTCGTTAATCCAGGAACAATAGAATACAAGATTTGTTAATCCAGGTATAATAGACCACGAGTTGGCCTTATGTATCTCTGATACCGGTGACTAATAGAAACCTCGTAAACATCAACTTGGCCTTGCTGGAAAACCAGTTCCCTCAAGCTCTTGGTATCTTGTTTACTAGTTAAAGGAGACTCCTCCTACTTCTGCATACTAGGTGTTACACAACAGGGTACACACCCAAACTTTTGAGCGAGTTGTTCTTCCAGCAAGTGACTTGTCAAGTTAAACAATTTTGATCACTTAAACACTTTCGATATTATCTATTTGGACACAGTTGTAACCAAGTGTTTTGACCCAGAAAACATTAAGAAGTTTTACGGAAACCTTCTCTGTGTTTGTTACAGTCAACAAAGTCAATGAGCTTCGAGTTTGATCTTAGCAACCAATAGCAGGCTCTCTAGCACTGCAAAACCTTTGATTGATAGGCAAAAACCGGTCAAACCACTTAGTTGAACTGAGCAACTATAATAGTCATATACACCCAGAGTTGATCAGAGAAGTTGTAAGAGTAAGTAGGTGTAAAGAAGTACGTGCTTGGTAATTAAAGATATTTGTGAACCCCAAGAAAAGTCTCTACTGAGTGGTCTCCTAACAACTGGCGGAGAACTCGAGCATCAGGAAAAAGGTATACCTTAACTTAAAAAACAGTTGTTTTGTACGTCAGCCTAAGTAAGTTTTTCGCTATGAACGTTTAAGGTTAAAATTCTAAATGTTGATGTAAACTAGTTTTTCTATGATCTAATTCGTAACGTAAGACTTTCTTTTATTCATTTTATGATCGCGCTGTTGATATTCAGTAATTTATCGCCGTGGAAAATTAATTAGTTGTTCGTTTCTTTTTGTGGTTACAGGCTTGGTTACAAGCCGTAACCATAATGTCATCGAGTGTGTAAGCGTACGTGTGCACGTACGTGTGTGTAATTCGGGTTTGCCGAAGTTGACACGAAGTGATATATTCGGCAGGCATTCGGAATTGACTCGAGGTTTACTTAGTCAGTTTTAGTCGATTTTAATGACTGAAATATAATTCACTCCAAGAAATATCGTCTTTTCATTATCCATTATTGCTCTTCTTATATAAATCTCTTCATCTACGTGAACTGTGTCGCACATTTTTCGATAAATATGGCATTTACGACGATTTCCCGAAAGAGACAGGAAACCCAGCGCTAGTTGTTTGATTTTGTGATGTATTCAGTTAAGAAATATTTGCCATTTGCCATAGTCAATAATTGCGATTATTATATGAATATTTCTGCTTGAGTGAAAGTTTTTGCAAGTTTTTTTGATAAACATTGGGTTTACGAAGACATTCTGAACGAACTGAGAGCACCGGTGCAAGCATGGGCATTTACTAACCGATTGAGAGCTTGATTACACGGTGAGTTTATACCGCTTTGAATGAAATAATCTTGTGTTATTTTGCCTACACAGCCAGATGTAGTTTTCAGCGATGTACACAAGCTCTTTTCGATTTATGGTTTTGCAGATTTCTTTAATGCTTGTTGAGAATTTCGGCGGCCGTTTGGTAGTTTGGATCACGGCGTTCGTCGATCTCACTGACGATTGTTGGTTTTACGCTACAGCTAGTTAGCATTTTAAAATTCAAAAGTTTCCTATATTTCTTTGCATTCCTGCCATTAATTTCACTTTTGATTAGGTTTGAAACCTCGGCGTGTTTACTCTTAGGTTTTAATAAGTCTGGGTGAGTAAACTGGGTTTTATTCCATTACATATTTTTAATATTGAAATTAAATTTATCTTTCTTGAATGGAGCCTTTGTGTGTCCTTGGGGATGTCTATATAGTGTTTTGGAAACTTTTGCTACCTCTCGATTGAGGCGCACTGCATGACCTTGTTTTAGTTGTTTTAAAATGTGAAATGTCACGGTGATGTCACGCAAGGTGTGCAGAATCCCCATGAAAGCTTGAAATTTGATTTTGTGACAAAGAATTTGCATGTGTGTGATTTTGCTTTCATGTTTATTTTTAATGAACTGTATTTTTTTACTTCAAATTAAATTTATTTGAATAATTTCGTAATCTTAGAGCAAACATAGTTAAACTGTGAAATATAATCAAAGTAATTAATACCAACTAACTAATTGTAAAAAATTCTTTGTTTTCCATTGTTTAGCTAGTACAATTTCACAGATTAAGTGCAATCACTCTATTTCTTTCATGGTTTTAGTCATTACATATATTTCTACAGTTTTGTTATCTTTTCTCTCAACTTGTTGTTTTTGATTATTTTACCTGTAACCACATGTCCTCTTAGAGGGCTTTTATTTTAATTGTTTCAATCGTGCCTCGAGAGACTCGGAGAACTAAGATTTTTACGGATAGCGAATCCGAAATAACTGAAAAAACTAAAAAATCAAAAGTTTCGCAAACAACTCTGAAGCGTGGAAGTAAGCATTCAGGTCAAAAATCGCAATCTGAAGCAGAACAGCTTTGCAATACTTGTAAAACAAAATCAAAAACAAAATCTCTACCAAAACCAAATTTAATCACTAAAACTATTACTACAATGCCTACTGAAGGGGCCAGTGGCGGTGATACGCAAAACCCGATAGAAATTGAAGATTTGACAAATAGATTTGCTGAAATTGTACAAAATTCCCTTGAAGGGATACGCCAGAATATGCGCGACATCAACGATTCTAATGCGCAATCATTTTCAACGCTCTCAGATACGGTACAGGGATTACAGTCCAAAAAGGGGCCTCCTGGCATTTCTAAGGCCCCGACTTTTTCTGGTATAGGCGATGATGCCTGTAGTTTTTTTAGAAAAATTCAGGATGTACGCGAAATTTCATAAATGGTCAGACGAAGAATATCGTCAGGCTTTTCCTCTGTCCTTAACGGGCACTGCCGAAATTTGGTACACTACTTTGGACAAAACATTTGACACTTTTGACGAATTGGCAAAACTTTTTCAAGATCGATTTCTTTCACCAACTTCAAATTGGGTCCTGAGGCAACAGTTAGGCCAGCGTAAACAAAATTCCAATGAATCGCTCAGCGAGTATTCGGCTGATATTAGGAAGCGCTGCCAACGTTTAGGAATTCCTATTGGCGAACAGCTTCACTATTTTGTGCAGGGCCTCAGAAAAGATTTAAGAGATTATACAATTTTGCAACAACCAAAATCGCTAGAGGAGGCTGAAAACGCAGCGAAAATTAAAGATTCATTAGGCAAACCAACCAATAGTCTAACAGCCAGTGATGTTTTGGCTTTACAACAAAATTTTATACAAGAGTTAGAACAGAAACATTTGCTCGCTAAACCTAACGTAGCTGCTTATGAGCAGAAATTGAGATCACCTACTGTAAATAATGATAATGACGCAATTAGGCGTATGATAAGGGAAGAACTGGGTAGCACATTCCGTGGGGCAAATTCAACTCCCCCTCGTTCTTATTTTAATTCACGTGGAGATTTTGGACGTTCAAATCGTACCGTAGATGGACAACCCATCTGCGATAACTGTAAGCGAGTAGGTCATCATTTCCGTAATTGTCGTTCTCGAAACTTTAGACAGGCTGATTTTAGGCCAAACACTTACAGACAAAACGACAACCGCAACAACTACAGACAGAACGATTTTAGGGCGAATGACCAGAGATCGAGTGATCCGCGCATTCCGGCTCCTCAAAATAACCCCAGGGGTGGTTTTGTTCGTTCCCCAGGGCGCGCTTTTCAGAGAAACAGTAATCAGTCAAACTAGCAAGGGTCTCAACAAACCGGGACGTGCTTGAGACCCGTGAAAACGATCGTAAAATTGTAAATAGAAATAGTAATGATAATAGGTTAACTCATAATCGTAATAGACGTGTAAATTCACTCACGAGTTTTAGGAGTCATAGTGTCGTGCAATCAGAACACAATCCAAAAACTTTTTCACGAATTAGTTTCCCGGACAATTCGTCAATTAGTTCTACTAGTACACAAACGGAAAGTAATTTATCTGATTTAAGTAACAATGCAGCGATTAATGATTTGACTACTGTTAATCATGATACATTTATTATTGATTTGCCATTTATGAACGAAGAAACTATTGAAAATGGCACTAAGGCTATTCCTTTGAATACTACTCATTCACCCGCATTAGTTGAACCTGAGTCTGTTAGCACGAAAGGTGACTGTATTTTAGACCAACCTAGGAATAGTACATCCGAGCGTGAAACAGAAAGCAATTGTTTAGATAGATCCAGCTTAAGTACAGTTGTTGGAACACAATTATATTCACCACTAGTAGTTGAAAATATTCAACAAGGCGTTGACAAAGTTTTCCGAAACATTATGTTTGGTTTTGCAATTTTAATTTTCATAAGTTTACAAGTTGTATCGCTTTTCCAGCATTTTACCTCCAAGACAATTAAGAATTTCATTTCAAAAGCAAAAGTTATGAAGGATAAGGTTACGTATAATTTGGCCAATTATATTCAAGGACTTTATCCATATTTAGAGAAAGAATTTCAAGTCAATTCAAATTCAAGCGATCGCATAAGAGAAAGTACATGTACAAGTTTAAATTTTCAAAGCAAAAATGTTATTAATGGTACCATAAGAGATACGAATACGATAAGCCATATGCAAAAAGATAGTACAAATGATCAGTTACAGGCCAGTGAGCCGCATGAATTAACAAAACAATATGAGGAGAACAATAGAGATAATCCAAGGGATTATGGCTCCCTTGTGTCAACAAGCAATAAGCAAATAAACAACGAAGATGATAAAGCAAAGGGCAATAGGTTCCCAGTTTTGGAAGACAATTTTAATATTTCAAAAGTTTTTAATGGAGGTACAAACACCGAATTTTGTAAAGGAAAAGCCAATTTATCAGGAACGGTCAACGCGATACCCTTTTCACCAACTACTACAAATCTTTCTATTATCGGGTCTCTGTACGATAGGGATCTTAGATTTTTGATTGATACTGGTGCATCTGTTTCAGCTATTAGTGATATTGTTTATGAGCAACTATCGGAACTAATTCAAACTACACTCTCTCGTGACTCAATAACCACGTTAACAACAGCTAATGGGCAAGAAATTCCAGTCATTGGTCGAATTAAATTACCTTTTTCAATTGATGAGAAAACCTATTGGTTTGGGGTTGTTGTTGTTCACGACCTTAGCTATGATGTAATCTTAGGTAAAGATTTTCTAGAACATTTCAATGCTGTTATTGATTTACAGAACAATACACTCAATTTGCCTAAGGAACTTTCTCATGTTAAACCTCGGATATTTCAGCCAATTTTAGACCATTGTACTGTGCATCTTGCAGAAACAACAGTTTTGCCACCTTTGAGTGAAACAATTGTTCATGTGCCATTACAGCGCCCATTTGATCCTGGTATCACTAGCCTAAGCATGCATTAGCAGATTGGTATAATGTTTGTTGTGCTTTCACTTTGACTCTAACTTGGTAGATTGGCAAAAAACAACTCACTAAATCTGCAACAAAAAAGAGAACAATGTCATTTTAATGCAAACATGGAATTCCTTGCCAAATTTTCTCATGAGAGTAGGAAGAGTTTGTATGCTTTGTTACGTTTTGTGGAAATTCAAGATATTGTTACTCAATTCGCTCATTTGCAAAACAAAGAATTAATTGGCTACAATGATTTGCCGCTTTCGGTAAAATCTCAAATCTCTGCGCATCTCAAGGCACAGGGACAATTAGCTCTTTCTTCGACTATTTTGGAGGACGGACTTCCCCTCCTGATTAAACCGGTTACTGAATATCGACATCTTGATAAGAGTATTCAATTAACTACATTAGCTACATTACCAATAGTTAAGACTAAGGATTCGCTTTGTACAGTCGAATCATTAATTCCAATCCAATATCAGCAGAAAAAGAAATGTTACACTAGTCCAATTGCTTATAACGATCTTGTGCTAATCACTTGCTCTAAGAAAAAACTTGTAATTAAGGCTGACGTACTAACAAAATGTTTTACAAGAGAAGGTACATACCTCTGCCCTGATTCGATCCTGACAACCTCACGAGATAGTACTTGGCTTGGTCTCAACTGGACTCCAGGTTCCAAATACAGTTTCCCACGAAACCACGTAGTAACTAAATGTGAGAGTTTCCCACCCCGGGGGGGGTACTCCCTATAATTGACTATACGGGGATGCTCCGCCCGAAAGGGGTACCTTTTTCAGGCTGCAGCTATGGGAAAGGGGTGCCTTTTTAGGGAAAGATATGTGAAAGGGGTACCTTTTTCGGGAAAAATGTATGAATTTTCGAAATTTGGTATGTGAAAGGGGCGATTTTTTGAAAATTTGCATGTGAAAGGGGTGCGATTTTCCGAAATTTACTATGTGAAAGGGGTACGATTTTCCGAAATTTACTATGTGAAAGGGTAAGGGGTCGGGAGTCCGGGCGGAGCATACCCGTATAAAAAGTTTCGGAGTACCCCCCCCGGGTTTCCCACCACTAATCCACCTTGGAGGACGATTTTTCCTGTCATCCATGGAACAACGAGTAAAGCTCACTACCAAGACCCTAACCATGACTCCATTAACAGTCTATCATATTCCATGCAACGAGACTTCTACACTGCTGTCAACAGGTTTTGGCCAGTGTCCTTCTACATTAACGATGTCCATTCCGGTGTTCAGCCGCCGACGTGTTCGTTACATCCCATGGATAGTGCCAACCAATCAGTCTGCGTTGGATCTCCACTATCAATCTCTCCGTATTGGACCACGTCTAACATTCAAGAAAAAGACAATCAAAGCTCTTGATGATACCTTCAATCGCTTAAATGGTCCTCTGACGAACAAGATCAACCTCATTAAGAAAGACATCGCTTCCATCAAGCAAACCACAGTGACTACAACCACCAAAATCATTGCATGTTTGGCTCTTGCTTTGGCAGGTGCTAACATAGTTGTGCTGGTAGTCTTCATTTGTCTCCTTCGTCGCATTTTTCGTAGACGAACCACTGATCCTCCATCCTCACCTGTAAGATATGTGACAGACCAAGACACCGTGCATTTGGACCAAAGTTGTCAACAATGCCAAACTCCATTGGTTGAAGAACCAGAACCAGAACCCGAAGATGCTTGATCATTATGCAGTTATTTCAGCATCAAAACCGAAAATAACTTCACTCAGACTTTCTTCAATTGAACATTGTATGCTTAACTGACTTATCTCTGCAATACCTTGGCGGATGGCTAAGATATCTACAGATAAATTGTATAACTACAACCGAACTATCCATGCTTGCTCAACATGGCGGACGCTTAACAACCAAACCACAGGAAACCCACTGTTACTATGGACGTACCACAGGATACCCAACCAATGAACATTTCACGATTGCTGACTATTAATATTGGAGCAGAACTTTGAACATTGCAAGTAATGACTTTTACAAAAAAAGAAAAACAATACAAATATACAAAAAAATGGGACCATACCCAGCTATATCTTTCATCTTCACATTTTAGAGTGATTCTTTGGCAATCATCGACGGTATTTATACGGTGATTATTTTCGTTCAATTATTTGAAGTTTTTTTTTATATTCTCAATATTCAACTTATTTTGATTCAGACGATCGAAAAGTAAAGGCAATTTCATTCCTTCTCTCCTATTTTCATCTGATGTTCAATCAGCAAATTGCCTTCGCAACCTTCGTGACCTCTGATATATTTAAGATTACTCTCTTCTCCTTGATTTATTCTCGCGGGAGCTCGAAACTAAGGAGGGAGATATGTTACACGACAGTATTTATCCAATTTTAGTCAATATTTTGGACAATATATTTTACTCATTTTGCATTTATTTCATTTATTATTTTATCCATTTTTGCATTTTATTACTCATATTCTTGTTTATCTAATAGGGTTCAGTTTCATTATCGCGTTCTTCTATTTTTGAATTGAGTTTGACTTAAACAATCAAAACTAATCCGTACTTGTCAAACAAAAGGCGATTAATTCCATTACCGATGTTTTTAATCAAATCAACGTATAAGTTTCTTTTGTTCGTTAATCCAGGAACAATAGAATACAAGATTTGTTAATCCAGGTATAATAGACCACGAGTTGGCCTTATGTATCTCTGATACCGGTGACTAATAGAAACCTCGTAAACATCAACTTGGCCTTGCTGGAAAACCAGTTCCCTCAAGCTCTTGGTATCTTGTTTACTAGTTAAAGGAGACTCCTCCTACTTCTGCATACTAGGTGTTACACAACAGGGTACACACCCAAACTTTTGAGCGAGTTGTTCTTCCAGCAAGTGACTTGTCAAGTTAAACAATTTTGATCACTTAAACACTTTCGATATTATCTATTTGGACACAGTTGTAACCAAGTGTTTTGACCCAGAAAACATTAAGAAGTTTTACGGAAACCTTCTCTGTGTTTGTTACAGTCAACAAAGTCAATGAGCTTCGAGTTTGATCTTAGCAACCAATAGCAGGCTCTCTAGCACTGCAAAACCTTTGATTGATAGGCAAAAACCGGTCAAACCACTTAGTTGAACTGAGCAACTATAATAGTCATATACACCCAGAGTTGATCAGAGAAGTTGTAAGAGTAAGTAGGTGTAAAGAAGTACGTGCTTGGTAATTAAAGATATTTGTGAACCCCAAGAAAAGTCTCTACTGAGCAGTCTTCTAACACTTTCTTGCTTTCAGCTATGTTATAAAAGGACTGATGCCCACTTAGCGTGCAACTATCGAGTTTTAGGTGTACTTGGTCGGTTGCTTAAGTACTTAAGAAGCTAGAGGCGCACTCGGTAAAGCCTCGTGCAACTATTTCGTTACTGTCGTGCTTAGCAGCCTCCCGCGTGCACCCAAAACTGGATAGTTGTGCAACTAAGTGTGTACCAATCCTTCAGTAACATTGCGCGACCGCTCGCTGCTCGCCCTTCTTTTAGTGCGCGCGCTAAAATGTTTGACAATACAAATGTTTTAAGGTTGGTGCCTACTATTGTCCGCGCGCACTGCTTTCTGCGCATGCAAAAACACTGAATTTTTGTCGGTAAAGCAATCGTAAAAGCAAGGCCTTTTTACGACTTTTTGAAAAAATAAACTTACAGAATTAAAGGAAAACCATTTAGCCTCTCCTGTGTTTGAATGAAATTCACAGTTGATAAATAGAACCCGAGTTACAACGCCTGTTTTGACTATCATTTCTACCAGAAACGATCTGTTTTCGCCGCCATCTTGAAAATTTCCCACAATGCATTGTAATTCGCTCTACTTTCCGGGGAGGGCTAGGGAATTTTTGATCATTTTCGCGAATTCTGATCAGTTTTCGCGCGTTTATCGGCAAATAACTTTCTAAATCGCACGGATACCCCTATTTTTTATTTCTGTAAATTGTAAAGTGGAGATTAACCTACTTTTTTAAAATACTTTTATGAATTTAAAATTGAAACTTGATTGCAAAAATTGGACTTTTCATTTGGCGGTCATGAACAAAAACAGGTCTAAAACTAGTAAAAAGTCATTGAAAAAAATTGTTATTCTGGTTTTTCATATTTCGTATGGCATTGACAAGTAAGAGAATTGTGTTGTAAACGTTTTAGTAAAAAAAAGTTTGACATTTTTTCAAAATATGGGGTATTTATGATTTTTTCTTTGGGCCTCTAGAATAGGCAGATTTTGCAACATTTGATGGCGTGTAACTCATTAATATGCACGGTGACCCCCAATTTTTTCCTTGGATTCTAGCTCCCTATGATGGGTTCTTTGATATCCATGTGGTTTTTGGCCAAAAAAATTACCTTCCCATTAGTAGGCACCAACCTTAAGAGCGTGTTCGCTCACTTCCAGCACGAGCTGAACAGCTACTAATACTTGCGAGCGCCTAAAAAGGGGAATCTTTGGTTTGTTTGAAAATGAATAAACAAAAACAAAAAAAAAGAGGAGATTGCTCGTTCCATATGTAATTCACAAACCTAATCAACCTATGCAACGCATGTTACGCTACTCTTACCGATAGGATACGGAAAGTCTTTGCAGAATTGTATAATAAATAATCATATCCGCTGTTAACCAGCCAGCTAATACTCCTATAAATTTTTACTCGTCACTTGTATTTTGGCTCGCGCGACTAAAGGCTCGCCAATATACAGCGTGACTAGTAAAAATGCAAAGCCATATTACAGGCCCGTAACATGGTATATGGGATCAGGGATCAAGCCCCAAATTATGGCCAGGATCAGGAATCAGAGGCCAGGGCTCAGGGATCAAATGGGTGGGATCGAGGATCAGCGACATTGGGTCAGGATCAGGGATCAGCTCAGTTTTTGCACCAAGGATCAGGGATAAAAAATTTCTAAACATATGGGCTAAGGTATCAAAATTTCCGTAAAAACCCGGGATCAGTGAGAAGAAAATATACCATTTTACGAGCCTGATATTAGCTGGCTAGTCGACTAATAAACTATATATACTTTATAACGTCCGTTGACGTTGCCAACTTCAAGAAGAGGACGCGAAAACAAATGAAATGGTGATCTGAGAGTGGCGTCGCAACGTCATCATCACGGTAGTCACGAAATGATCGAATGTGAAATATTCGTGATCGAAGATCCGGTTCTCGCGACGCGTCTCGTTTGCTAAGGGCTGGTATTCAAGAACGACGAAAGCAGAAGCGGAAGGATCGTACGCAGACTCAGTATTCACTGTTCATTGTCTTTTTTCACATCTTGGTGAGAAATGCAACATCGATCTTGAGTTTGTGTATGTTGCTTCCGCTTCTGCTTCCGTCGCTCGTGATCACGAAAAACAGCCGTAAATCTTTGTAATCGTCAACGCACGCAGCGTCATCCGTGTCGCCCGGCCCGTTTCACACTGCCAAAAGTAAACCTAATTTACGAGTACTGTCAGCCTAATTTACGAGTACGTATATCTGAAATCCTGGTTTTTCCAGGGTTTTCCAAGCGTTTTGTTCTTTTTCACCAGCCAAACCTTTTGAAATGCAAATTCTTATTCGAATTTAATAGAGTTATTCCGAGTTAGACGCTTTTGATACCGTTGAGATGCAAATGTGCCAATGTTATCCTTGGGCATGCAAATTACGAATACTGGCATGTCCTGTGAAATCTTTTGTTCAGTGAAAAGAATCATTCAAGCAAAGATTAACTTTTGAAACCGATGGAATTTTGCTCCTTTTTAAACATAGAGATAGATAGATGGCCATTGAAGCATTGTAAGATATCCAAAATAAATGATAAAAACGTAAATTTTTAGGCCGCTCAAGCATCTCCATTACCGACTGATTTTTGTATGAATAATGAATTGGAATTTATAAACAAGTTTAGGAAAAAACTGGATAACGGAGATGCTTGACGACCAAAACAACGTTAATTTTTTTTTTGCGAAAAATCGTTGGTACACACGAGCGTTTTGCGGGAGCGTGTCGCGAGAGCATGCTCCCTCGTGTGTACCGACCTTTAGACGCACGGAAAAGTGTTCTTTTGTTCCTGTTCACAAAGCATAATTTACTGGTACTCGTAAATGAATAAATCGTAGGCAACAAACATCTTTGTTGTAGTCTAAGAAAATTTGTACAAACAAGCTCCCACAGCATGCTCCCTAGTGTGTACTGGTTGTGCAAAATGACCCAGGAGCGCGTTGCGGGAGCAAGCTCCCTCATGTGTACCGGCCTTAAAAGATGCACACATGACTTCAAAATGTGGTGAGAACAAGAATGACGACACGAGTTAAAGTCGAGGGCGCGCGGAACATACCAATTATTACATAACTATTCTTACTTTATTGACTTGGCAAGTACAGCATAAGTACTAAAAGCCCATGGGCTAAGTGGAGCGCCTGACTGCGGAATAGCACGGTGAAAGAGATCTTTAGCCTTTGGAGACACCATCAACAGACCAACACTGGCACCTCCAGCAGACTGACCAAATATGGTCACTTTCTTAGGATCACCACCGAATCTATAAATAGAAATTACGTCAATCTTTTACCCTATATGTTATACGGTTAATGTCACAATAAAGCAGTTATATTCAATTAGGTCGGTATAGTTCCTTCTGTATGAAGCTAGTTTCCTTGTGTTCTTGTGTTAGCCCATGCGAAAAATATCACGAAAAATCTTTATTGGAGCAATATCACATTATATTTGTAAGCTAAATTTTCACCACGTTCATAATAATTTCGGTTTTCTTTTCTTTTTTGTTTTTTTTCCCTTGGGTCATTGTTTAATTTCTGCATTGTGACATACGTAAAAGTAAAGAAAGCGACATTTGTTTGGCATACTTTTGAAACCAATCATAGTTTGCATGGTATTTATAGCTTAGTAATTTATGCGGTTAAGACGGTGACTCATATATATGACATTTCTAGTGAAGCGCAAATATATAAGGTTGCTCTCTAGAGTGCCTTTAGTAAAAGCGTGAAATATTAGTAATACTATTTTGTACTATTTTATGCTAATTCTATTGTTTTCTATTGTTCAACTAGGACTATTTTGTACAATTTAGTAATTAGTGTTTCACGCATTTACTAAAAGCACTCTAATTGTGCAATATAATATGTTGAAAACGCAATGATCTTTCATATTCTCTCAGAAACCTCTCTCTTTTAAATAATTATAAAGTAGCTTTTTTATTCCTTGCTTTTCAGGATGTTATCTAGGTGCTCCCAAAGAAATTTTAAAATCTGTACATGCATGAAATGACATGATCAAATTTTAAAAACGAATTGGTGCGAATACATTTGAATTTTGATTAACGATTGATGAACTAAACTGACGTACAGTTTCTCGGCAATATTTCATTGCTGCTTCTGTTAAAACTATACTTACACTTCGATGTTTTTTTTAACCCACTTTAACGCTTCTACTTGGTCTAGCATTCCATAATTGCCTTTAAGATCCCCCTTTTCACCATTAGTGATGAAACCAAACACAGAGAGACGATAGTTGATTGCTACCACGATGACTTGCCCAAGTGTAGCCAGAAAACTACCATCGTAGAGTTTGTTAGATCCAAGGAGAAACCCACCACCATGGATCCATACCATGACTGGAAGTCTTTGAGAATTATTTGCTCCATGAGGAACAAACACATTCAGATTCAAACAATTTTCACTCGTATCTTCCTTTTTACTAATCCAAATAGTGTCGACTATTTGAGGGCAGCCTTTTCCGATCGACACCATGTCCCTGACATCATCCCAAGATTTTGGTGGACTTGGTTGCTCAAATCGCTGTGCTTCAGCATAAGGAATACCAAGATACTTTCTTACTACAGCACCAGTGGTAGTAAGATTAACGAGAAGACCACGGATTTTACCACTTTGAATGGTGACTTGAGGTGCATATTGCAAGGCGTTAGTGAGTGTAAAAATAACCCACACAATAACAAGAACAGGTTGAGAAGACCTCATTCTGGACCAATGACCAATTGTTTGTACATTCGTCTTGGAAATGGCAACGTCTTTAAGGGTGTACTGACATATAAAAATGGCCCGTTGCTAGGGAAATTTGAAAATGCTCTAAAATGCCACCAAATTGTCATATCGCTTTTATGTAAAATGTAATGTAAAAAAAATGTAAAATAATGGGCCTAAGGGCCCATTATAACAGGGTTCGCGCTATATTTTCATTCCGAAATTCAAGCACTTTTTAAGCACTTTTCAAGCACAAAAAAACGATTTTCAAGGACTACTTTTTATACAGATCTGTCAGAAATTTTTACACAATACTAATTGAAACGCCCTTGATTTTTTTATTTAAGACCGCTGGAGTCGTTTTCGTATACGTAAGTGGGAAACGATACGTATTGTAGGCATTTTCTATATAAATATTCGTAACTTTTACCGTATGGTATTCGTGTCGCAACTGTATCGCACAGTGACTGTGTTCTTTCCCACTAATGCGAAAATGACTCTAATATTTGCCACTTTCTTACCAGGAGGTGCTTTGATGCAATCGACACGAGTTTAGTCCAAAAATTACGGTTTTTGACGGTTAAAAATGACCCGTCTTCGTGCTGCTTTACGATTCATCTATTTCAACGAGACAGTTTAAGCTTTAAATTCAACATATGTACTTTTATTAGCTTTGTTTACGTTAAAACGTTCTTTACAATCTTGAAATGAGGTGCATAACCCGACTGAACATTCGAGATTTGAGCCCCTGATCAATAAAGTCAGTAACAACTCGGGCCCATTCCCTTTTTGTCAGCGAGGTATAATGAAACGAGTACAGGTATTTTACAATCGATTGACAACTATATATAGTACTGCAATTTTCGCTAACATGCGAACTCCAGTATGTAAACACTCAAGTGATTTTCGCTAAACCAACATACGTGCAATCAAAATCAAAAATCGAAAATAGTAAGACCACAAAAATATTATATTTGAATGAACATTACAGTTTTAAAGTCAAATATATTATTTTTGTGTTTTATATCTTACTATTTTCGATTTTTGATTTTGATTGACGTCCGTTGGTTTAGCAAAAACCACTCGAGTGCTTACATACTGGAGTTCGCATGTTAGCGGAAATTGCAGTAAGTCTATGTTTTTATTTTCTTTTTCAAAACATCGATTTGATTTTGAATGTCACACTCTTCTTGCTCCATATCTTTGATTGTTCTTTTATAGCTATTTGCTTTGGTGACATAAGTGAGATTTTGTTCTTTTTCTGCCCGATTCATGAAGGTGTCAACACTTCTTTTCAGTACTTCTGCGTCGTCAAGGAGGCGCTTGCGTTTGGTCTTAAGCTGAATTATCTCATCGTTAATGGCTTTGTTGGCATTACTGATTTCTTCCTTTTCCTTCTTCTTCTTCTGTTCGCTTAATTCGCGCTTACACAATGCCGACGAGTTCTTTGCCGCACTTCTAAGGTCGTTATCTATTTGGACTTTGAGGACTCCACCACACCTTTGTATATGGTCATAAATTGTGCTCGTGGTCGAAGTTTAACAGCTTTGAAGGCTTCGATTCCCTTCGCTAAGCACTTACAGATGCACACTATTCGCGGTAGACCCACACTAAAAGATGTCGAGCGTTTTTGAAAACGAGTCGAACCTTAGAGACCGCGAACTTCTATACGAGAGAACATTTACGAGTGATCATTTTATAGTGAACCAAGCTAAACGTAAACGAGCTATTTTGAAACAACTTCTCAATCTTATGTGAACTATGACAGCACAAAGGACCATTATTGTTAAATCTCAAAATAGTTTCAGCGACGAACAAAGAAGAATTACAAAGATTGTAAATGAGGAAGATGCAAGAAGTCTCAAACTAGAACCACGTCCCCAATGATCAATTCTATCACGTTACTTATTTTTTATTAAGCTTATTAATTAAAGTGAGTGTTTGATTTCTTTGTTATAGCAAGGCTTGATGTTTATTGCGAAACTATTCGGTGAATAGCGTTGCGCAGCGATACTAAAAATAGCCCGCTTAATAGATGCATGACTCAGACAAACATTATGAATCCGAAATCGTACTGAATAGAACATGGAGAAACTTACATTTTATTATGAAAACGTTGCTTATGTTTTAAAAAATGAGCATTAAAATCCAAAATACCGAAATCGGGCTCAAGGAGATGAAAAATTTGGTTTGTTTGTCTGAGTTGTGACGTCAAGGTTGCGCTTCGCTATTCATCGCTCAGTGATTGTAATAGAGATTTCTAATAATGCCGAAAATTTTACGCTACTTTTACGCTGCGCAAAGTTTCAAAGAGCGCCTATTTGAATGACAAAGGCAGCATTGTTTTGGTCAAGAATTACGAGTGCATTATTTCCAATGACACTTTTTTTTATTTAAATCATCATTACAAAGATTGAAGATATTCATTGTTGAGTATAATGTTTAACTAGAATGAGCAATAAAACTCAATAACTGTCCTTGGAATTATGCTTGTTACAAATTGATTATTCATTTAAAGCGAACAGTCCCTGCATTATCTGCAAAGTACTCATTGCAGTTTGACACATGTACATTAATTCCTTAAAACAAATTTATAAAATAGTACAGCAACCAATAGATCGATTTCACTGACGTCATCGAGAAAAATAAAGTCGGTTTCAGAGCATCAAATAAAATAAAAATATTTGTACCTCAAAGAACAACTAAATCTTTGCAACTCTAGAAAATATTGAGTCAATAGAGCTTTTCTCCACGAAGATACGAATGTTTGAATGTGGGCTTGTTGTTGGTAAGAATGTATGGGGCCGCCATATTGGTGTACACCAATATGTACACCAATATGGCGACCATAAATACCAAGCATCGAAATGATATTAAAAATACATTTATTTGTTCATTTTATTGATTATATATATAGAAAATGACAATTAAGTTCATTACCAAAGCAAATGAGGTGAAATTTGTCGCAAATTGATGTGTTCTTACGCCGTTTGAAAATGCGTGACTGCATGGTGTGACACAATTTTGGTGCCGATAATTTGCCAAGCGATGAACAGAATCAGACCAAATTTCCAGAGACGACTTCTTTTCATGATACATACAAAATATCAGGCAATCAGCTTTCTCCGAATTTTAGTTTAGATTTTAGTCCTCTCGTGACGTCACGTGAAATCGATCTATAGGTCGAAACTGCTTTCGAAACATTTCAAAAGAGCCTGTAACATTTTATTTGTTGTAGTCGAGTTTGTGATTTTGCGGGTAAATTTAAATGCTACGGGTATTATGAAATGTTGCAGACGATCAATTTTGTACTGCTAAAAGCATTTATACACAGTCTATACTCATATTGACGCAAAAAGTCTTAAGTGCCTTTCGGCCAAAAATGCACACATCTCAAAGATTATAGGCTGAAACCAGCGAGGATGTCTCCAGATATTACCAGATGCCTTGTAGTCTTTTATGTGCTTGATAACATCTTCTACCTTTATTCGATACCGTATATGGTATCTGTTGTGTCTCTGCGCCACACGACGGAGTCTTGCTGGCATACGCCTCAGTTGCGCTGTTCGCCATTGAATTCGCAATGGGGCACGAGCAGCATAGCCCTTATCGGCCAACAGCTCACAGCCAGGTGGAAAGTCGAGTCAAGTCCTGGTCCTATCTGTAGCATTCGCTGATATGTGCCAGCATCGTTAAGATGACCGGGAAATCCAGACTGGATGAATCTAATATCACCGTTGCAATCACAAACAATTTGTGTGCTCATGACGTGGCGATGCCTATGTCCACTGTAATATCGTTGTTGGATATTTGGATTCGGTCTACGTATTTGTGTAAATGTGCCATCAATGGTCCCAAGAGCATCTGGAAAATGCCTCCAGGTGTTTCTCATACCCATCCACTGTCTTCGAGTGGGCCATGAAACTAGAGAATGGAAATCATATCAAACTTATTCCTTATATCAATGAACATTTGCTAAAGCTAGAATCCAGGCCCTTTACCAGCGGCCGGAATTTTTTTCAGCAGTCGATAAACTTGAGCTTCGATACAATTTATTATTCTGCTATTTACTAAAACACCTCTAAGGCCTGACCGATCAAGTAGCTCTTTTACCATCGCCTCCAAAGCAGATTCGTAGCTCATTCCTTCTTTTTTCATGCGGTCCATTTTCTTGGATAAAGTGTAAATTAGGAAACTAAAATGCAAAATATTTTTTTAATAAATTTTTTCAACAAGGAACAGGCAAAATGGATATAATGTTGAACTTACTTATTGATCTCGTGTGTAAACATTGGTGAATTGCCACCAGAAAACCCTTGATTTTCTTCGGAGTCTTCGTCCCCTGCAGCGTCAACTAGGGTAACACTTGATAGGAAGCTTAAGGTCAAAATTACTAACCATATACCTTTTGACCGCATTTTGCCGTAGTTTAATTTCGCTCAATAATTGCGTATTTGGTATCAAAACACGCCTAAAATAGTGACGTATTCGAATTTGGCGGTAGGTTATTGAATTACACAATTGCCAGGGGAGTCTGGGTTATTACTTGTGCCCAGGCCTTTAGGCCGGGAACGAGTTATAAACTGCAAATGTTTTTTTTTTTTTTTTTTCCTCTTTTCGTCTCGAGAATGCAGCATTCTTGCGCAATCGGTGACGTGTGCACTCCTGATTGGTTAAGAACGTAAGAAACAATGCCCTTCATTCATCACCTCCGTAGTGAACGCCAGCGAGGAACTTTAGGAATGCAAGATGGCCGACTACAAAGAAAATAGCTTTCAGAGACAGGCTTTTCCTGCAGTAGCACAATGTAATTTGGAGCTTTTAACTCGAGGTATACCTTTATACTTATAAGAGCTTCAGAATGGGCTGTTAGTTTGAGCTTCATCTCCAATACTTTGACCAAATATCGAACTCTAAATGGAGTACTTGAAAGAGAACCCTCGCGATAAACATGGATAAACTGAGTATTTCCTATAAGCTGTGAATCTACGAATTTCTCATCCTACATGTTGCTAAACGAACATACGTAGAAGCAAGTCAATTGTATTCCTCATTCAAGCATTCAAGAGATCTTGAGAGGTTTTTGTAACGTCTTTTATTATTTAAAACATCCGAAACATGAACGAAAAAATTCACGATTTATTATTGTGTTAAAAACGCCGTTGTAGAAGTCTTTACAGCAAACAATTGAGACACATAGTGAAATAAAAAGTTGAATAAACTGGTATATTCGCTGGAATATTTTGCATGTCGACTAATAGATCGATTTCACTGACGTCATCGAGAAAAATAAAGTCGGTTTCAGAGCATCAAATAAAATAAAAATACTTGTATCTCAAAGAACAACTAAATCTTTGCAACTCTAGAAAATATTGAGTCAAAAGAGCTTTTCACCACGAAGATACGAATGTTTGAATGTGGCCTTGTTGTTGGTAAGAATGTATG
The DNA here is from genome assembly GCA_029948255.1 of Telmatactis stephensoni. NCBI lineage: Eukaryota > Metazoa > Cnidaria > Anthozoa > Actiniaria > Isophelliidae > Telmatactis > Telmatactis stephensoni. Next base: position 264,602 of record JALIZF010001895.1, read on the forward strand.
GGGCCGCCATATTGGTGTACACCAATATGTACACCAATATGGCGACCATAAATACCAAGCATCGAAATGATATTAAAAATACATTTATTTGTTCATTTTATTGATTATATATATAGAAAATGACAATTAAGTTCATTGCCAAAGCAAATGAGGTGAAATTTGTCGCAAATTGATGTGTTCTTACGTCGTTTGAAAATGCGTGACTGCATGGCGTGACACAATTTTGGTGCCGATAATTTGCCAAGCGATGAACAGAATCAGACCAAATTTCCAGAGACGACTTCTTTTCATGATACATACAAAATATCAGGCAATCAGCTTTCTCCGAATTTTAGTTTAGATTTTAGTCCTCTCGTGACGTCACGTGAAATCGATCTATAGCTGCTGACAGACAAATTGACTAATCAGAAATTCTTTAAAAAGGTCAAAAAAGGTCTTTATTATGTTACGGTTAAGTGAAGAATGCGTGAAACTCGGGGAAGAGTACGAACGGGGCTGGTCATTGAAGCCTCTCCTAAAAGGGGGCTTCCGGGGCACGAGTGAACGCACGTGTGCGTCTAGTTTTCTATCGTGTACCGTCACGCACTCATACATCGCTTTGTAAATTTTAGCTCCGATTAACCACAAAGAATCGCAAAATGCTGTGGTTTAATTTTGAAATACTAACTGATCTATTCCTTTAGCATTACTTTATCATATTCCGTTGGTAGGTTTTTGGATTTCTTCAACACAAAAGAGTAATTCACAAAAATATAGCAGAAATCATGCTATCTAAAGCGGTTTGCGGCCTGTGATACGAGCCTCAAATACGCGATGCGTGACCTTTCGTACTTTTTGTTAAGCGTAAGTTTGATATGGATGCCACAAAACCGGCACGATTTGGTGGATTGTGCCTGACACTGTCGACATGCTAACATCGAACATTAATGCGAGAAGATCAATACTTGTGTATTTGCGCAACCATATAAGAACGAGCAAGATTCTGTTTGGTATATGTCTAACAAATAAGGTCTGCCAGCTGCTCTGTCTCGTCTTTCTCCGTCCATTCTTAGATCACGAATCGCCATGTGAATTTCAGCAACAAGATGATGAAATGATTCAGGCGTTTCACCTGTGGAAAGCCAAAAAATATATTCATGTTGAGAATATATTGAAAATACATCTCTGCCATTGAATCTGCGGGAATTACGACTTGCAGGTAAAAGCTGTTGTGGGAATGGCTGGGAAAAATATTGCAATATAGCTGGATTAGATAAGGTGACTAGAAGCTGTAGAAGAGCAAAGCAACAAATAAGGATCGTGTTTTCATCAGGTTGAAAGTCTAAGACATCTTCAGGGAGTGGTGGAGGCAAAATAGCAATTGTTGAGCAAAGTATATAGCACAGACAATAAAAGTTCCCCATGGTTATTGGTATCGTGGCTAAGCAAAGATTTCTAGATCTTTTTTTAAAAAATATTAAAATACGTACGAACTGATTATCATTTCAAGTGCATGCATAGTTAATAATTTGTCGACTGTTCTAATTCAAATAGGCGCTCTTTGAAACTTTGCGTAGCGTAAAAGTAGCGTAAAATTTTCGGCATTATTTGAAATCTCTAATAACTTAGATAAAGCTAATGATTTGAACGTACTTAGTTGTATCAATACAAAGAATGCTAGATCTCGTTTATATTCATAGTATACAGTGGCCGAGATGGTTCACCAAAAGTCAAATGGCAAAATGGCAAAACGTCAAATGACAAAAAGCCAAAACGCCAAAAGCGAAACGGCGAAAAGTCAAAGTCAGATTCAAATGTTCCAGGCGTTCCTCGTAGGGCACTAAGGGAGACTGGTAACTAAAAACAAAATATTTCTGAGCGTTTAAAAAGGGGAAGGAGATATAAACAAACCGATAATAACAAAAGTCTTTACCTTTGAGAATAGTTTACTAAAAAAAATTTTTTAGAAGTTGCAATTGAGAGGCTGGTTTTCAGTCATGAAGATATCGATTTGGTTTATCATTTGGGTTTCAAAATTTTCTGAGAGTTTTTTTTTGAATAAACAAAACGAGATAATAATGGACGTGGAGTGGTTGGGCAATAACCAAAAACATTCAATCAAGCCTTAAATCAAGGAAGAAAAAAAAAAAAAAAAAAAAATCATGCGGCGTGCGTGTTGAAAAATAAATTCATAGATTCATACACCCCCTCCCCCCCTGACGAAATTTATACACCAAAAAATAAAACAAAAAATACATCTGTATTTAATAAAATAACTTTCAAAGAAGTTGAAAACATGCTGCATTAATTTATTATTGACAGTCTTAGCTTGAAAGTTATTGACGAGGAACGCCTGGGAGCTTTGAATCTGACAATGACTTTTTGCCGTTTGACTTTTTTCCATTTGACTTTTGGACGTTTGACGTTTTGACGAAAGACCAAAAAGTCAAATGACAAAAAGTCAAATGGCAAAAAGTCAAAAGCTGAAGCGTCCAAAAGTCAAATGTCAAAACGTCAAACGTCCAAAAGCCAAATGGAAAAAAGTCAAACGGCAAAAAGTCATTGTCATATTCAAATCCCCCAGGCGTTCCTCGTCAATAACTTTCAAGCTAAGACTGTCAATAATAAATTAATGCAGCATGTTTTCAACTTCTTTGAAAGTTATTTTATTAAATACAGATGTATTTTTTGTTTTATTTTTTTGGTGTATAAATTTCGTCAGGGGGGGAGGGGGGTGTATGAATCTATGAATTTATTTTTCAACACGCACGCCGCATGATTTTTTTTTTCTTTTTTCTTCCTTGATTTAAGGCTTGATTGAATGTTTTTGGTTATTGCCCAACCACTCCACGTCCATTATTATCTCGTTTTGTTTATTAAAAAAAAAACTCAGAAAATTTTGAAACCCAAATGATAAACCAAATCGATATCTTCATGACTGAAAACCAGCCTCTCAATTGCAACTTCTAAAATTTTTTTTTTAGTAAACTATTCTCAAAGGTAAAGACTTTTGTTATTATCGGTTTGTTTATATCTCCTTTCCCTTTTTAAACGCTCAGAAATATTTTGTTTTTAGTTACCAGTCTCCCTTAGTGCCCTACGAGGAACGCCTGGAACATTTGAATCTGACTTTGACTTTTCGCCGTTTCGCTTTTGGCGTTTTGGCTTTTTGTCATTTGACGTTTTGCCATTTTGCCATTTGACTTTTGGTGAACCATTTCGGCCACCGTAATAGTATGTTTATTATAATTACAGGCAGTTTATAAGCTAAGTACTCAGGGTAGAGTGTTTTTATAACATAATCGTGAACCGAGCAGAAAACCACTATACCAATGCGAACTCTAAAAAGTTCACGCAGTTATGCGTCTAGTTGAGATTCCATCATTAGTATTAATATAGTAGAATCTTAAGACGTTACAAGTGGACACTTATGATGTCATAAGTAAATATATTAAATAAATCATTAAAAGGGTTTCGTGATCTTTGCCAGATGTTTCCAATTCCCAGCCGAATGTATACAAAAAATTGGTCATTGTTCCAGAATGAGGTCTTCTCAACTTGTTCTTGTTATTGTGTGGGTTATTTTTACACTCACTAACGCCTTGCAATATGCACCACAAGTCACCATTCAAAGTGGTAAAATCCGTGGTCTTCTCGTTAATCTTACTACCACTGGTGCTGTAGTAAGAAAGTATCTTGGTATTCCTTATGCTGAAGCACAGCGATTTGAGCAACCAAGTCCACCAAAATCTTGGGATGATGTCAGGGACATGGTGTCGATCGGAAAAGGCTGCCCTCAAATAGTCGACACTATTTGGATGAGTAGAAAGGCAGATATGAGTGAAAATTGTTTGAATCTGAATGTGTTTGTTCCTCATGGAACTAATAATTCTCAAAGACTTCCAGTCATGGTATGGATCCATGGTGGTGGGTTTATCTTTGGTTCTAATAAAAACTACGATGGTAGTTTTCTAGCTTCCCTGGGACAAGTCATCGTGGTAGCAATCAACTATCGTCTCTCTGTGTTTGGTTTCATCACTAATGGTGAAAAGGGGGATCTTAAAGGCAATTATGGAATGCTAGACCAACTAGAAGCGTTAAAGTGGGTCAAGGAGAACATTAAGGAGTAAGTAGATCAGTAAATTATCATCTGCAGCATCAATGATGACAAGCTCTTTACAGCAGTTCAGTGACCTTCCTATACTAAATGGCTTATTGCTGGTTTTCTCCTTTCGGAGCACTAAATAAAATTAAAGTACCTTCTCGTGAAATAACAAATAAAACTATGTAACTCTGCAAAAGTTTGAGTCAAAAGGAATTTTTTGTTGCAAAGATATTAACAATTCACCGCTAGGAGGAGCACAATATCGCGAACAAAATACCAAGTGGCAAAATCATATCAAAAGTATAACTAAATCGTTTATTTTGAGAAAAATGTTCTTTAAACAAAAGTTTCGTTTATGGACCATGCAAAATATGCTTAGTTTATGGTAAATTTGTCCGTTTTTACATCTCTAGAAAATGCGTGACAATCATAGTTAACGGAAACAGGTCTAATATTCAAGAACTTACAGAATATTTTCAGGGATCAAATTTTTGATTGAGCTATATCTGCAGAGGATCGAAGCCCATGAAGCACCGAGGGCTGAATGTTATAGGATGAAATTGGGAATGATATTATAAAGACGAGATCTGTGTTATCTGTCGAAGCCGTAGGTGTTGTTTGTATGTGTGTGTTGAAAATTGCGCGAGGAAATTTTCGAAGTTGAGACATTCGTTCATTTAGTTTCGCATTCCGCTGCTATCGATCCCCAAGATTCACTATCCCGATCCCTCAAAAACATGAAATCTCCCTCCTGTTCATGATCAAGATTCCCGATTTCCGCTTCTATCTTATTTTGCAATCCGAATTCCGCCTACCAAAACAGCCAGATCCGCGGTGCAGCATCCCGCCGAACCTAATGTGGACCATCATGATACGAAATAAGACCTTCTCAATTTGATACAACATTTACATTAGTTAACATATAAGGCATGTAATCACTTTAATCCATGTACACGTCCATACCACTCAAAGAAGTCTTGCAATCCGGGGTGGGCTTATCGGTAAAATTACAAAGAAATTGAACGCTCGATTGACGTAATATCTATTTATAGATTTGGTGGCGATCCTAATGAAGTGACTTTATTTGGTGAGTCTGCTGGAGCTGTCAGTGTTGCTCTGCTAATGTTGTCTCCCAAGACTAAAGATCTCTTTCGCCGTGCTATTTTGCAGTCTGGAGAAGTGTCGGCAGCATGGACTACAAACACTTATGCTTCACTTGCTAGTAAAGTCAAGTAAGATCAGCAAAAATTTAATCAAAGTCTAAGAATTAAAAGTTTTTGTCGATGCACCTTGATTGCCAATTCTGGTTTATATTTTTTTCTGACTGATTGATGCAAGTCTAAGTAAAAAGCAGTTTTGAGTTGAGAGTTTGATAGTGGTATTAGCTCGGACTGGAGGGAATTACCAGGAGCCTTTTTTCCCGAAAGACTCGATCACTTTACGAAAAGGTTAATTTACAAGGGTCCATTTCTTGTGTACCCGATTAGTCATAATTTCTTAGAGTTAATCCTTGATTAGCGCTAATAGGACTTTCAGATCAGGCTAGACTGAAACGCCTGTCACGTGACTTGACGTGTTGCCCGCTTTGAAGCTATCTTTAGAGGTGCTTTACTGACAACTTAGGCGTGCTTTCGAACGTCACATTCCGCTGCTCAAGGTTGTTATAGGCAGTTTTTATAGGTGATCTCCCCTGGGTCCGGTTGCTTGAAGTCGGGGATGCGCTAATTTACCAAGGGTGAAAACCGAATGTCATCTTGGGTTAGAGCTATGCTGCCTGAAATCGTGGCAAAACGACTGCAGTATGCGCGAGTTTTTGCGGGCTTACGCGCGTGTCTGCGTCTTGCAATCGATCACAAGAATCTCAAGCAATATTTTTAGAATTAATTGTCTTAAGATTTTCCATATCCTCCTATCGATCTTTGAGCTTAATTTTGAGAAAACAGAAAAGTGATGAGAGAAAAAGGCAGGCAATAGAACATACTACAAAGTCCTTTACCTCATTTTGGGGGTGACTAAGTTTTGCCTTTGTGGCTTACATGCAGCTAAAATCGTTGCAGCGCAACATCAAACGCCGATAAGTTTATTTGTCTTTTCTCATCCGTCTATTTTCCTTGGGGGCCGAGCTTACATGAACAGTCGTTTAGTGATTGGTTGATTTGAAATAAGCTCTGCACCCAAAATGATTGACGGATCAGAAAAACCCAAAATCAAACCAAAATTCGTAATTTGCTGGTTGCGATGCAACGATTTCGGCTGTAAGTTTTGCCGACAAAGTTTTGTTTGTTTGACTGTTTAATCACGAATGTTTTCATTAAAGGCCAACATTGAAGACAACTGGGGAGGTGCGCATGCGTGGGACATGGTACATGCCGCGGTGTCATCCCGCCTTCGAGCAACCGGACAATGGATGGAGAATTTGACTTTAAAAATGAAACATCGACTTAAAATAAACTGCATGGTTGCTAGAAAAAAATATATTCATTTTTTAGCTCTGGGACTACTCAATCGCTTATCACAACATTGCGGAACAGTAGAATCCAGGATATGAAATTTGTCTTGATTGTTCTTTATGCTTTCCTAATTATCTAAGGATTTTCTCTAAAAACGTGGGATGTCCAGAAGATCTTGCAAAGCTTAAAGAATGTCTAAAACTGAAGAGTTTGATGGAAATTGTAAACGTTGCAGCAGCGATGCCCTTTCCTTCTCCCTTCCTACCTGTTGTAGACGGCGATTTTCTTCCAGGTAAGATTGTACTAGACAATTAGGTCACATTCATCGATGTACAGTCGTCAAGAGAGTGGCATCCCTCAAAAAACAGTCCCATGATTCGTTATGAAGCGTTAATTTCGAAAAGGCGAAACTTTGTCAGAAAGGCGATTTATCTCAGTAGTCATCTACTAAAATGATCGATTCTCTTTTAGAGCCCACAAGTACTTTGATTAAGAAAGGACAGTTTCGTAAATATGATGTCATGATAGGAGTGAATGACGATGAAGCGGCTGTCTTTACTACCGCCGTCAAAGGTTCGTTAAATGAGGCAGTCAGACCTGGAGAATACTGACAAAGTAACTATTTTGAGTTAGTTACTAAAGGGCCAAAGAAAAGTGTCCGTAATATAGAGGGCTGTCTTAAAGAGCTAGCTTTTATTTACAAATGGAGGTTCCAACTGCAGCGACCTATAAATCTGTTAAGCATGGGGAGTTGACCGTATGTACTTACAAGAGAGAGCTTTAAAGTGGCCTATTGTGTAGAACCGGGGCAGGAAGCTCCACTATTTTCAGTCGGGAGGTATATAAAAGAGTATTTTTTTAAAAGTTGAGGTCATACCAATAGTGACGAGTCTAATCCACTCTGTTGAAGGGGTTGGGACGTTATCTAACTGAGCGACCTAATGGCTCATTCTTCCTAAGGGCTGTTCATTTAAAACATGAAAGCTGAGTTAAGTAAATCGCAATTACAAACTTAAGGATATGAAAAAGGAAACTATCTTCTACGAAAGGTCTTTGAAAGGGGGCAAATTTAATACCTTTTACGGGTATGTGGCTAATCCTGCGTGCTGGGCCAAGTGCTAGTTATCAGAAATATGAACACTAATCCTTTATTTTAGTTCCAGGTTTTACTGGGCTCTTCAACGTCACAAATGGTGTCTCCAGACAAGCATTCATTAATACTCTCAAGGGCGGAGCCCTAGGGCTGGTCATTAGTGATCCTAAATCAGTTTTAGTTGATGCTACTATCTATCGTTACACCGATTGGAAAGATGTCAATAATCCTTACAAAAACCGTCGCATGTATATAGATTTGTTGTCCGATACCAGTTTCATCGCGCCAGCTATAACTACTGCCAATGCCTATGCCAAGAAAACTGCACCAACATATTTCTATCAGCTGCAGTATAGAAGTGATTATGATACACTGTTAAACCTGCGTATTCCACCTTGGGTACGAGCTTACCATCTCGCTGATTTGTTGTTCGTCTTTGGTTTACCACTTCTCAATTCTACTTCAAGTACAGATGCGAAATTCAGTCGGAAAGTCATCAAACTCTGGACAAACTTTGCTAAAACTGGGTGAGTGTACGCGAATAGCATTCCGCAAACACAAAAAAAGCATCCCTTGAACGCCACCATAAGACCCCATAAGGTTAATCATGAAATGAAGTAAATGAGCTTTTCTCGCTCCTTGCGTGATATTTTAAATTTTTATCCAACAGGAACAAAAATATAATATTTAAAAAGAGCACATCAAAGTTAGCAAAACTTGAATTGAATTTTTGAGAAAGAGCACACCAAAGTTAGCAAAACTTGAAATTTTGAGGTAGTTTCGATAAATATCGTCAAAGTTATGGGTGGCCGAAGTTTGTGCTTTTTGTATATATAGAAACGTTCGTTGGAGGGCAACATGTTGCAGACATTTATTATATTTAGATTTATTGAATGTTTGCAATATATCACGCACACATATGCCAATTGACTTGCAACCGTTTTTTAACAGAGAACAGAGACATTCTCACCCATAATAACTGCCAAAATTATTTTTGAAAATTTATTAAAAACACCTGGTTGTGTGTACTATGATATAAACGCGCTGGGTGGTACAGAGCACTCGAAAAGCCGTAAGAGAAACTTGGCATTATTCAGCTACATTTAAGTTGTGTTTCTAAGGCCTAGTTCAAAGGTTACATCTCACATACATGTACTGAATGCAATGTAAATGTGATGATAATGAGTAGAAACAAAATATTTCACTATTAAATTTGCATTGAATTTGGCTCAAGTGAGATGCAACGTTCGGACTATTCCTAAGCTCGCTTTTCTGGTGCTAAACGAATACCAGAGTGTTTCTAATACCAGAGTCTCCACACAATTTTTTTTTTTTTCTTTTTTTTTTTTACTTTTCATTTGTATAGAAAATTCACCTTCTACTCTAATGATCGGAAGTACTGAATGCAGTGGGCAAAATCCCATGTTTATAAAGTAATATGCTGTGGTTATTTTTGATTTTTTTAATTCTTCATAGAAATCCCAACAGTCCAGAAGGTGTAGGGATTTCCTGGCCTCAGTACAAACTGGACCAACAAAAATACCTGGCACTAAAACCCAACATGACAGTGGGCAGTTATTTGCGAGCAGAATTCGTGGCTTTTTGGAATAACTTCATTGCTGATGCTCAGCGGTCAAAGCCCACTTCTACTCCATGCCCCATTCCAAGTAGCGCCAACAGGAAGTCGAGAACCGGTAAGACACTCTTGAAACCTGTTTGTTCGTGTGGATGCGAAAATTGTTGCTCATGTTAATATTTTTCCTTCGGTTGTCGTTGCAAATTGCAAAATTTAGTGCAGGAGGTAGCTTCTATTTAAGACGGCCACGGAACCATTTCCATGGCTCCCGAACAAGTTAATAATTTCCTAGCAAGACTTCACAAATACGTGGCATTTATTTATGTCTTTCATTGTATTTATAGCGATGCTGGTAATCTTGGTGTCTGTAGGACTGACGTGGTTTCGTTAATAACGGACTGCAAGGACCACCCCAAGGATTTAGAAGCCTCCTAATTTTTTTGGAACTGTCTGATATAACAAGTTGTTAAAAGAACAAGGTGTACTTTACATATGCTACTGTTTTGACTTTAGTTGTTTTAATTTAAGTCCACTTAGCAGTATTTTGCTTCCTTTTTATGTATCATCATTTCCAATGCACTCTAGTTATCATTGTAGTTTCACCATTACCTGAAGAATGCAAGTACTGGCTTGCCGAAATATTAAATTCCCTGACTTTTCCCTGACTAAAACTCAGTTTTTCCTGACTATTTTGCACAAGACAAACACAACAGTTCGTAAGTTACTTCCAATATGGCTGCCTTTAAGTTGTATCCAGGCCTGGGCGTTTGACTACCCCAAACTAAAAATGTTTGTGTGTCAAGTTCTGCACACCGAGATCAGGCAAGATTTGGTATTAAAAATCTTAAACGGCTGCCCATGCCGCGGGCCTTTTGATCTTGCTATCGTTCTTACCAGCATCGTTACTTAAGTCAAACTTTTCCCAAATCCTGTGGGAAGCTCTGCAAATACATCTTGTTTCTGAATAATTTTTGATACAACCAGCTCCCCCTCCCCCTCCGGTCCTTCCCCTCCCCTTTCGCCCTGGGTCCCCAAGGATGCTTAAAATAGCATCTACAAGAAATATTTTTCAGTTACTTATACAAAATTCCCTGACTTTTCCCTGACTTGAAGTGAAAATCTCAATTTCCCTGACCAAATAAAGAATTCCCTGACTTTTCACTGACTTTTCCCTGACCCCTGGGAACCCTGTATATCTTAATCAAACAGGAACAAAAATATATATATTTATATACATTATTTTGGGTTTTTCCCCCACCCCACCCATCATTGTTCTAATGGTCCGTCCCTTAATAATAATAATAAGAAGGAAACAGCAAACAAAAGCCCTGTTTAAGAGCAAACCGTAAGAGAAATACTGAAACATAACTTACCGCCAAGACGAATTTCATTATATTAGGATATTTTGAAGCTCGTAAAACGGCAGTGTTTCGATGTGTTGTTGCTCTTAGTCACTGCTAGGTATTCCCTGAAGATTCCAAGATCATATTCGGTTTCCTTTGCTGTGTTTTCGCTTCCATTATCTTTTGAAAACTCAACTAAATCGGCGTCCGAAAGCTCGACAAAAAGTCGAGAAGCCGAAAGCAAGAAGAAGCGGGAAAAAGTGAGCGCGAGCGCACATCCGGGACCTGCGGTACATCATCGTACTCACAGGCAACCCAACAATATTCTTGTTACTAGGACTTTTCATATAAACTTTTCATAGAAATACGAAATATCATGATTTATTCCGGGATTAAAAATGTCACGAAGTCATTGCTCTTACCTTTATAATGCCATTCTTAAGTTTTAGCGCGATATGAACGTTTTTAGTGCGGTTTTTCACATCTACTTTTCAGTTCCGACCCTTTCAAAGCTAGCATAGAAGCTGAGACCGAAAGGAACACTGGGAATTTTTTTTATTAGATGATTTTAAAGAAGCGCGTGGACGTGGACGTTTCAAACAGTGATCGAGATAAATTCTTGGTATTTCCAAGACACTAAGAATTATGTAGCGAATTCACAGATAAAACATATGAATATCCATATATTACTAGTATACCCAGGAGTCATTTCGGCAGTCTCAGCTTCTAGATTCGATAATTTTGAAAGGGTCAATGTTTGTGCAAATAGCTATATTAAGTTATATTTGGTGTATTTATGTAGAAAAGAGCAGATGTGAAAACTCCACTAAAAACGTTCATATCGCGCTAAAAAGAATGGCAAAGGTAAAAGCAATGGCTCAGTGACATTTTTAATTCCTTTATTGAATAAATCATATTTCGTATTTCTATGAAAAATCCTAGTGACAAGAATATTGTTTGAGCTTGTTTGAGCTGCGTAACAAAACTGACAAAAAACGAACATCATATTACCCATAAGTCCTAGCGCGAGTAGCAAGAATCAAATCCAAGATGGCGCTGTTGGTAACCAGTGATAAAAAGTTGTCCTTGTTTTACTGCTGAATACTGGCGTTGATCATTGCCTATTCTACTCAAGATGCAAGCTAACGAGGCAAGGTTTCTGAAAAGGTTCGTGAAATGACAATTATAATTTGCTGTAGTTAAAACTGTCTTTGCAAATCGTCTTGACTTGAATATGTCAGCGAGCAAAAGTTGTTGTTCGTTCCCAGGAGAGTCAAAGGAGGCTCAGTCGATGTTCATCCTACGGAAAATGCAATTGTTGTTAACTATGAAGTTGAAGCACTTATTCTTGGTGAGATGGGTGAACCAATGGTTGGAGAAAGGAAAGAATGCCAAAAAGTGTAAGTCAAAATAATGTTGTAAGAGTGGTTGTCAGGCAAACTAACGAAATTTCATGGTATCTTTCGGTAAATATAAAGTTTAATGTGTAATGCTTTTTGACCTGATTTTCGTCGTAAAACGAAATAAGACTCTAAGAATTTGGTTTGGTTGTCAGTAATATAAATATTATTGGTACATAAACTTACATACAAAGAAATCGTGAATTATTAGAAAAATAATTGAAAAATAAATGACTCAAGACTTCGTTACCTTGGATACATTTATCTGTCATTTTGTTAATATCAGGTGTTTTTTTAACTTTGAATTATTTGAATGTTTTATATCCTGAATGTATTTTCCTGTGTAGGATACGTCTAAAAAGTTTGAATGATACTACCAACATTGGGGCCCTCGCAAAGGAAATTATTGAAAAATGTAAATTGATTCATCCATCTAAACTGCCTGAAGTTGAGCAGCTTTTGTATTATTTGCAAAATCGCAAAAATAGCAGTAAATCTAAAGGTAAGTTGCCAGTTTTTTCTCATTTATCAAGCATATTATTAGTTCACCTTTATAAGTTAAAAATTATTTTAATTGGTCCAATTAATTTTGAGCTAAAATGCATTCTGCAGAGCTGTTCCTCACCTAGTGGTGTCTTGAGTAAAATCCAGATAAATCAGTACTCTGTAGTTGCAAATGCAATTGCAACCCAAACCCAAGTTCCCACTCATTTCAATCATGTCAAATATGACACTTTGTGTTTGTGTTACTTTTTTTATTCAGGCAGTAAAAAATCTGAGTTTAAAATGCTCCAAGAAACTGCAGCACCAGACTTTGAAGATACTGAGGTACAGTAATTCCTAAGCATATAAAAACAATGGTTCTAGAACAGTATCCATTTCCAGGTCTTATTGGGCCCACTTCTTGAAAGACCTGGGCCCAGTTGTTCGAAAGGTGATTAGAGCTAACCTAGGAATATATCTGAAGAAAACCATTGACTTTATCCCAGGATTAGCTTTAATCACCTTTCCTCATTATTTTACAGGTTCATTAATTCGCCCAATAAAATTAAAATTGTTTCTCAAAGCACATTATTTTCAATGTCTATGGTTTTATGTCAAGTTTTTGGTAGCTCACATACTACCATAATTTTCCTGCAAATAAAGGGCCTATAAAGTTATCTGGTTTTAAAGAAACAACCCCCATGATGTCACATTGCATGAACTCTAGGCTCAAGGTTGATGAACTCAGCTAAAATTTCCATTTTGTTGAATGTGTTTGAATTATAGATCGATGAAGTAGCAAACATCAATGACATTGATGACTACATTGAACTTCTGTATGAAGACATACCTGAGAAAGTTAGAGGAACAGCTTTAATACTACAGATATCAAGAAACCCAGATAACTTAGAGGAAATAGCACAGAATGGTAATTATAATTAAATTACACTGTACATAGCTAGACATCATGAGTAATATTGTTAAAATGTATAAATGGTAGTACATTGATTTAATTTTTCTTTACTTACATATAATAGTTGGGATTTAACAATATTTAACATTGAATGCCAAAAGAAAATGGGACCTCATTGAAGCAGATGTGACTGCATGTACATTTCTGTACATGCAGTCAGCACTCTAAACTAAATAAAACTACTACACAAAAATGATTAGTTAATTTATGATATTTGTAGATACAAAGGGTCATCTGTAATTATGCCCAGCTTTGTTTGAAATCCAAATAAAATGTATATTACTAAGGTCTGTTTATTTGTTCTGTATCACCAGAAACTGTACTAGGAGCACTGTCCAGGGTTCTAAGAGAAGACTGGAAGAAGAGTACAGAACTCACTACAAACATTGTCTATGTGTTTTTCTGCTTCTCAAGCTTTTCTCAGTTCCATGCCATCATTATTCACTACAAAGTTGGTGCCATGTGTATGCAGATTATGGAGCATGAAATCTCTCGCTATGCCTCATGGACTGAAGAACTTGATAAGAAAAAATCAGATATCCTTTGATACTGATATACATAGAGCAGATTTTGTGTGAGTGGGAAAATGATACTGCATGGTCACAGCATGGTTATGGTAGGAATTTTGTAGGTTTTTATAGAGAACATGGCACTGACAGACACGGCACAGCACAGTCTGTTTCGCACTTAACAAAATTTGCATTTACATTCTACATACAGTGCACATTTACTGTAGTTAAGGCTGAGGAATGCTGTGTGGATAATAATAGATAATGATAAGATTGTAGATAATAATATGGCAATTCCACTCTGTGGAAGTGGGTAGGACTCTGCTGATGAGAAATTGGTTACTTACAAGGCCTGGACATGATGTTGCATGCAACACAGTTGCACCATGTGTACACCAAGCTGTAACAGTTGCATACTATAGATTATTTATCCTATTATTTATTATTTATCCTAGCTTACACATGTCACATTGTATTTAATTGATAAATCTGACTATTCTAACTAAAGATGTGAGATACATGGACTAACATCCTTGTACTCTAATTATTAACAAACCTTAACTGATTGTCAAGTAATAATAGAAAGGAGTATGAAAAAAGCTACAAAAAGTTTATCGGTCTGGTAAAAAAGCAGGAACAGCTTTTAAGAGGTAAGTTAAGTACACATATTAGAGTGGTTTTCGTATGAGTGGGAACACTTTACGGTTACGATACGATACAGTTACAACAGGAATTTTGAATGTTTTTATAGAAACTATGATACTGGTACAGTTACGATAGTCGGTACGGTAAGTTTCCCACTCATACGAAAATGACTCTTACTATTAAATACATGTAACATCAGCCACCTAATCAAATCTTATCAAAATCCCTCAGCCTGTTATGAAGTGCCACTGTATATGAGCAGAGCTGGTTATGAATTAAAATACATTATGCAATAGCAATGCTGGTTATAAACTGACACTACACATTACATTACATTCTGTGGTGGCTAATTAGCCTGTAAACCCAGTATGCCGTCGCATCAGCAGTGGCACAGCACATGTACATAGTGATACTTGTCTGGCATCTTGAAAGTCTCAAAACCATACAGCTTTCTTTTTTTTTTCCATCCCTACTAACTTATTATCAATTTCTTCTTTCCTACATCTATAGTACATCTAGTTTTCACTCATTCAAAATTTTGATATAAAATATGTTCTTTCGCTCTTTCTTTCTTTAATTTATAGTGATTATCTATCTGCTGTTAAACCTGGCTGAAGATGCAAAGGTTGAGATGAAGATGAAAAACAAAAAGATTGTTAGTATGTTGGTACAATTACTTGACAGACAAAATACAGATCTTCTCATCATGGTGGTGTCCTTCTTGAAGAAACTTAGTATTTTCACTGAAAACAAAGATGAAATGGTACGTTTAATCATTGTAGTCCGGCTGTTATTGACCCAAATTGTTCGTTTTGTGATAAAAGCATGAAACTTGGCCAGATTACTAAGTTCACCAAGACAATCATTTTGTGATATGGGGCCAAGCAAAATAGGCGCTCAGAACCGAGTACTGCGCATGCTCCAAAATGGCCGTGCATGGAAACGAGGCTGAACTAAAATGTGGAATTTAATGGTCTATTCTCCATCTATATTATAGTTTCTTGGCTGAAATGTGTTACTGGTAAGTTCATGCGTTAGTTGTGACCCCAAGAGATGTCACGTGATTTGTCACGTGACCGTGGGATTTTTATTTTAGTGATTTTTTTTGTCAAAATTAGTATATTAATATTCAACTTGCTTAAAATGAAAAGAGATGCAAGTAACTTTATTTTCCAGTGTATTTTCTCTTTTTACTGGCATTCTCCGCCACATTTGCAAAGACCGGTACACACTAAATTAGCCTTCATGCATTTGCAACGTCCCCGGCAGGCTATTTTACATCCACAGCGAATCAGCTCCTGACAGCTATCCTTTACTTGTTGCAGGGATGTCCACTTTGGAGTCCATCCCTCGTCAGCATGCTCCCACCCCCAAATTGATGGACATGGAATGATGGGTTGCGTGAGAAGAGTTTGTCCCCATACATGGCTTCCTTGTAGAACTGCCCGTTTCACGTGTTGTGCAAGAGCTTCTCTTGTGGGAGGGATATTTTCAAGTGTTCTTGATTTCTTAGAGAACAAATCTTGTCTTGCTTGATTAACTGTGGCTATGTTGCTTGTTCTGTCATAGAGAAGTACAGTGAATCTTTCAAGTGTTTGCATGCTTTCATCGTCAATAGTTTCTGGCATTGACTTGAGCTTCTGTAGGACTGGTGTTAGTCCAGGGTACACACTCCAGATAGCCCAGGCGGTTTTCTTTCCTCTCCCGCAAAAAAAGGATACGGTATCACAACCGGTTAGAGCATGGAAAAGGGGCAAACATGACGCTTTTTCTTGACCTAGTGATGCAGCAATACTATGAGCAGCAAGGATCTGTAAGTGCTTTCCTAATCCATATGTAACCCAGAGCTCATCAGCTGGAATGATATTGGCTATTGATACTGCTAATACAACTACATCAGCATCATTTGATTTCACCATTATTCGACGATTACCACATAAACTTGCATCTAAAACATGGATCATCATTCTGGTGTCTGCTTCTTCGTGGGTGCACGGGTCAAGGCTGGCTATGTCTAGTCTGTTCGTTGATGACAACACATGCTGTCCATAGGTGGTATAGATCTCCTTACCCTCTGGAATGTCTACTGAGATAATATTTTCTGCCAACAGATGGAAAAGCTCGGTCTTGTTTTCACTTACTTGAAGGAACCCTTTCCAGTCAGATGGAATTTGAGTTGTAAGAAGAACTTTTCGTCTCTGTCCTAAGCCCCTTTTGTCTCGTGTTACCCGCTTCAGGGAGTCTTCAATATATACATGTACATCCCACACAAGGTCAATTCTCTTTACTGATTGGATCTATAGAAGTTAGAACAGAAAATGTGTTTATACTTAATATTTATAAATGTATTTGTTTTATGAAATTAGTTGCTTACAATTAAAATTGAATTACCTGTCTAAGGATAAAACGGGCAAACACATCGTTGAAATATTCTTCAAATGTACGTGCTGTCCCTGGAGATAGCATCTGAACGAGCACTGCTCCATCAAAGACGATTGCATCGACGATTGGCTGTTGCAGCTGTTCTGTGGTGACAGTTTGTAAGCACTTCACCAGGTCTGCTTTTTGTCCCCCTCTAAGCTTGCCCCTTTCAGCTAATGATGGTGGCCAAGGCTGATTTTCATACTTGAAAAACTCTTCCAGATTACCATCTTGATTCTGACAGGCTATGTATAGCCTTGAAAACAGAGCACAATCTTCTTTCAAAACTTGGATTTTTGTCCCTTGCTTTGAAGGTGTCTTCTTGGAGGAAGTGCTGAATGTGGCTAAGTTGTTTTTGTGAAGGACTTCTGACACTGGTTTGCTCCTATCTATAAGGCGTTCTTTAACAAACGATTGGTATTGGTCTTCTCCAATTTTTACAATGTTCTTAACGGTGTGAAGAACATCGTCATCCATGATATTTCTAGAATGCAAGGACATCAATTCTTTTCCATTGTCTTCAAACGGATTGTTCAGTTCTTCGAATGCTGAAACAACATTTAGAACATCATCTACGAAGGTTTGCTGGACTCCAGGTCTCTGCTCGTGGTGTCTTCTGTCCTTGTCATCGTGACAGCTTTCGAATTCTGCAATCATCCGTGAAATTTCTGGCCCTGCCACCATCCATCTTCGTAGAGCTGCGGGATCTTGAGTCAAGCCAACAGCTCCACCTTCTCCTTTTACTAGTGCATTTGCCTGTTCGTGGGCATGGTCTAGGGCAATGGAAGAAAAAGCATGTTTCGTCTTGTGCACTACGAAGGAGCCTTTTGAGAACTTTTCGAAAACATCAGGATGCTTGTGAGGAAGATCGTGCATGTCTCTTATATGTACTGATAGCCATCGTCCATAGTTGAAATGATCGAGGGCGAACAACCAAGGGATAATCTGTGTAAGGCTGTGGACATACAGTGAAAAGTTAGCTTCCCTGATAGAGCGCACCAGTTGTAGGCAACGTATTTGGAAATCTAGGACTCTTGACCAGTAGAGAAAGAGTGGACTGTTCCTTTTTCTGTCCTCTAGCCAATTTGCAAAAGATTTTGCATTCTCTGTGTTTGTCGTATACAAATCATATGCTTTATGTTGCAAAATGTGGAGACTCGCCGCAGTTACTTGGTGAGCGCGTCTTGTTCTAGTCAAGTGACTGGCAGAGAGAAACGACTCTGCAACACCTTCAGTTGCAACGCTGGCGTTAGCAAGAACTTCTATCCATCCGCTACCTCTTAGCCATTTACCTAGTGCTTTAAATGCTGCCATTTCGATATGCAGTGCTCCAAGCATCACAACAAATTGATCTTCACTATGAGTATTAAAAGTCCACTGAATGTTCTTTGCGAGAGCAAACAATGGTTGATCAAATATGATGACAGGTGTTTGCGCGGGATTGAGATGGTTTACTGTATTCTTCACAACATTCATAGAGTGTAGTATCATGGCTGATGAATGGGCGTTTTCACTGAACATGGGCAAAAGGGCAGTAATAGCTGGCTCATATGACGACAATGACACTTTTGATGCACGGTATGCTGCCCAAGATATATCTTTATATTGATCACTGACGTTATCTCTTTTATACACTTCTCTGATATGTTCAAACCAGTCTTGTTCTTTTTCGTCCGTTATGCTGGATATAATTGGATTAGTTAACATATTTCCAGTGACTTTTGGAGCGCAAGGCTCGATTGCTGGCAAAACTATTGGAGGGACTTCTTTATACGTGGCTGGAAGCTGTGCAACTTTCTTAGAAGTACATTGGACAGATGGATCAAATGTGTCTATCTCTTGAGGGATACCGTGGTCTTCAGCTGTTGGATGCTGAGTTAGCGAAATAGCTGTTCCATGAAAGGAACCATGTGCAGTTGTCGAGCTAGGATTATGGTCTATGTTATCCATAGCTCCTGTAGTGAAAAGTTCTTTTCGCAGCAAAGCTGGACAGACAACTTCCTCTTTTTCATATCTTGAGCAGACACTGTTAGCAACATCAGTAGTAATCGATAAAAGCCTATCATAAGACACAGAAATTCCTAGTTGGTAAAATGCATCAACAAGCGATTTATCCCTTGTAGCGCCATGGATCTTGAGAGCGTTATAAATTGGAAGTGGGCATTCTTTTTCTTTTCTGTGATGTTTACTTGAGCTTGAGCATTCAGATCGTCGTCGATCTCTTGCAACACTATTGAAGACTATTAGTTGTGCAATCGTCAGGCATGCTTGGTCAGAAGACCGTTCAACTTGCTGTCGGATAATGTTTGGACCTCTAAGAATGATATTCACCAGTGTTTTAAGGGACGCAGGCACTGAGTTTTCTTGACATTCTGTTGGAAATGTACCATTAAATTTGTTGTTTATCTGCTGTATATCTCGTCGAATTATTTTTGCAGCTCTTGCTAGATGACACGCTTCCGAGTCACCATCGTTTGTTGCTTGTCTTAGTACACTTCCAATTTCCCCATGAGGTGCTAAAAGGACATCTCGACCTTCTGTGTGTGCCGATAAGTTCGGAAATGCTGCCAGTATTCTCTCTTTTAGTCGTGATGTATTTACTCTTCCTTTTTCTGCCTGACGTTCTTGTAACTGATAAGAATACAGTTTAGCAAGGTCGGATAACTTTAAGACGACTAATTGATCACAATCTAGCCTTTCTTCAATGTATGCTACTAGTTCTGCAAAAGCAAATTCCTCTTCCTTTGTTCTGTGATTAGAACGAGTGTTTTGCTGACTGAGCAACCTTTGTTGCCTTGCTCTGTTATATAACGTTGTTAAGCATTTGGCATGGTACTTGGCCTCGATGGCTACCATATCACCGGCAGATAGTTTGGCAAGGACATTACCATCTTTCAAAAGTATAGCACATTCTCTAACCTTTCTATCTATCTCAAGTGTAGATGCTGCGTGGAGGTGTGAATACAAGTCAGGTTTACCACAGAAAAAACACACAGTTGATGACTTCTGAGTGGAAGTACTATTGCAGCTAAGCCTTCGAGACTTGATAGGGCTTGTGCATTGTTCTGAATCTTTATATTTTCTCTTTTGAGCTCTCTTTAACTTTGTATTATTGAATACATCTCTACAAGTCTTATGCCAGCATGCTTTTTGGTTATTAAGTGTCTCCTCAATGCCTTCATCGAATAACTCCCTCTTCAGTGAAATAGGTAAAACACCCAAATGGTTAAACTCGTTGATGTTTTGAACGAATGAATTATACCCAGCTCCTACATTTGTTCTTTTTGAGTTAGCAGGACATTGCAGCTGCTCTGTTGAGTTTTGTTGACAAATAATGCATTTTGTCCAATCCATGTTGATTATTATCTACCGTTGAAGACAAAATGTCAATTTAGTATATTTTGGCCCAAAAATTGCTGTTTAAGAACTATAAACTACAACATTCAATGTATACATGACTAAAAAGACAAAAATCAAAAATAGAACTAAAAAAATAAGGTGTGATACGATAAAAAGAAAGAAATATTTACGTACCTATAACGTCTGCAAGTATCCGTGGGCGCCGCCATCTTGAAAACCGCTATAAACTGGACACTAGTGCCCATACCTCTTACGAAAATAGAATTATCAAATTTAAACAGGACTTTTCCTGTTTGAATTTGATAATTCTATTTTTGCAAGATTCAGTTGTTGTTGTTTTGTAATTTTTTGAAAAACGTTTATAAAAGTAGCTTGTTTCAAAATAATAAAAATCCCACGGTCACGTGACAAATCACGTGACATCTCTTGGGGTCACAACTAACGCATGAACTTACCAGTAACACATTTCAGCCAAGAAACTATAATATAGATGGAGAATAGACCATTAAATTCCACATTTTAGTTCAGCCTCGTTTCCATGCACGGCCATTTTGGAGCATGCGCAGTACTCGGTTCTGAGCGCCTATTTTGCTTGGCCCCATATCACAAAATGATTGTCTTGGTGAACTTAGTAATCTGGTCAAGTTTCATGCTTTTATCACAAAATGAACAATTTGGCCTATTTTTGGTCCTTAGCAGCTGGACTATGTAAAGAAATACAGATTACAATCCTTGCCAAAAAGAGTTGGTCTGGGTACCTTTGCAAATTAATTTTGGTGTGTCTTATCCATTTCTCATATTCCCCCCTCTCCCATTCAATGTTGCAGTATCCAGGGGGTCATTGGTGATCTGCTGGGTAGATTTAGAAATATGTGCACTTGTGCCCTGAAAGCCCTCTCAACAAGGCTCAACAGGGGAGGGAGGATCACTGTAACCTACTTGGACATTAATTGTAGGTCATGTGTACACGTGTACATTTGTACCAGGTTATTATTTTAATAAAGGCTTAAAAGTTCCCTGAGAGTTTTTATCAAGTTGCATATTTACAAGCTTTATTTGATGAGTGAACATTTTAGCTCACTATAAGAGATATACAATTTGTCTCAACAGGCAGAGAGTAATGTGATTGACAAAATCAACAATCTTATACCCAATGCCAATGAGGTAAGCAGTGTTGCAACAACCGCTGATTACTCACCTATTTCAATAAACATTGTGGACAAAAAAAACACAAGCCTTCAGGAATCGTAGTTAGAATTTGATAATTTAAAGTTATAAAATCACACAAACATCCACATGGCAATTCAAATCTAATTTGCCCTCACCTTATACACCAAGGAACTTCATTATTTTGTTGATGCTGAAATCAAGACCAAAGCTAAAAATTGAGTGAAGTTTTGCAATTACCCATACTCCTTCATGGTCTAGTCATGTGGGCTTGAGGCCTCTCATACGACAATTTAACCTTTTTTGAAAAAGGCATTGTTTACTTTAAGTACTAAATGCAAAATAATAATTGTCTCATTACCTAATGTAGCAGGCCCATAATGTGTATCTACATGTAAAGCAACCAAGACAGTTGAGCACTGGCTTCCAATATAATATACAATCATGTAATTCACTTGACACATACAAAGAAACAAAGACAAGGCTATATGTGATCTGAACCTCAGTCATTTGTAACAAGGCAAAAGCTAATATGAGCTTAATTATATGCATGTACATGTATATTAAAGCCTTTAGTTACAAATTTCTAATTTTTTATTCTGCATTTGGCAGGTGATGCATATTGTAAATGAACACAACTGTTGCCTCAGCCATGAATTTAACCCATTTTCCAGTTCAATTGCATGCCCTTTGCATTTGCATTCTTGTTCTGCCCTTTGCATTTGCATTCTTGTTCTGCCCAATTATCATATTTTCTAATCCTTACCCTAATTGTACTAACCAAAGTTGTTTGTTTTGTAGGATTTACTTAATATAACATTACGACTACTGTTGAACTTATCTTTTGACTCTAAACTAAGAGACAAAACAGTGAAGGCAGGACTGGTTCCTAAACTAGTACAACTTATTAGTAAGTACCATGCTTAGGGCTCAGAGCTGGAAGTAGAACCTGGGTGATCAGAAATTTATAGAAGTGATAATTATATTGGTAGAACAAGAAAAAAAATAGCTATGAAGAGGGCTAATTTAAGCCAGCAGTGTTTGCTACATTGTAGGTGTCAATAAATAGACCCTATTTCCCAAATACTTTTATTAGTTTTGACTTCTGTAAATGTTAGCTTCTGTTTTTCAATAATTTATTCTAACTTCTCTCCGTATTTTTTTTGTTTAGAATAAATAAACAAATAAATAACCTTACAGTACATATTGTTTCAATCTACAGCAAATGATATCCACAGTGTTGTGGTGCTGTGTATTTTATACCACACTAGTATGGATGATCGTTTCAAGTCAATCTTCACATATACAGACTGCATACCAACGGTAATATTTTGAGGAGTTAATGGCCCATTCCAACATTCATAATGCATTGACTTTCAAAAAATGTAAGAAATCAAGCAATTCAAAGGAGAGAGAAGGGTCAAAACAACAAACTAACTAAATAAAGCAAAATAGTCTGGAACGATATCACCATAATTATTTGTCATGTATTATGAATAACTGGAATAGGTCATTGTAGAGGGGGTATATATTTAAAACCTCTTAGAAAATTAAGAAAAATTAACCATGCCAAAAATTGCCAATATCTGCTGAAACTGGAATACTGTGTACAAAAGCCATTATAATACTAATAATGCGAGAATATCAAAATACCACAAGCAATATAAAAATGGACAAAAACTGCATCAAGTGCTGCAGGCCCAATGCCTGGCCCCTCCTTTGTAAAATGCATGCACTGTTAGCTATTAGTACATTGTAGCTTCTTTTGACCAAAAAAGTGTTGTTTTTAGGTCATGAAAATGATGCTTGAAAGTCCTGGTGAAAACATAGAGCTTGAACTAATAGCCTTATGTATTAACCTGGCTGCTAACAAACGAAATGCTCAACTAATTTGTGAAGGACCTGGGTTGAAGCTGTTGCTGAGAAGAGCTTTCAAGTTCCAAGATGTACTATTGCTTAAAATGATTCGTAACATTTCACAGCATGATGGACCCACTAAAGAACAGTTCATTGTGAGTATACTAAGCTCTCTCAAATTGTCTTATCAGTAGCCATACCCTGGGTACAAGAGACTAATTATTCTCACTCTTGGGTTTTGCTGTACTGATGCACCTCACCCTTGTACAACCAACACAAAAAGTGAGAATGTAGTAAGCTTCTGATAACTGATCAGAAGTATGTAGTCAAAATGTAAAGTGTGTGCAACATTATTTTGAAGCACCAAGAACAATCACAATCTCAGTAGGGTTGTATT
This sequence comes from Telmatactis stephensoni, assembly GCA_029948255.1. Lineage (NCBI taxonomy): Eukaryota > Metazoa > Cnidaria > Anthozoa > Actiniaria > Isophelliidae > Telmatactis > Telmatactis stephensoni. The sequence continues at coordinate 288,360 of JALIZF010001895.1, forward strand.
AAGTGATAATGAGTAGCTCCAGAAAATAGCCATGTCCCACCATGGAAGGGAATTTGTGAAAGAACCTCCCCCCCCCCCCCCCCCCCCCCTCCCCCTGGAACTTCCAGTTTTTTCCATGTAAATTCTGTAATGTTGTTATCTGAACCCTCCTCTCCCCCAGTCTAATCCCCCCCCCCCCCCCCACCCCCACCCTCACTCCATGGTAGGTAGGGTATTGATATTTTCTGGAATTACATAATGAACATACGGTAACTTTAATACTTTTACTTGATAACTAATTCTTCAGGATTTTATTGGAGATCTGGCCAAAGCAGTGTTAACTTGTCCTGATGAAGAGTTTGTAGTAGAAGCTCTTGGTATTCTTGGAAATCTAACTATCCCTGACTTAGAATTCAAACACTTGTTGGTTGATTATGGCATGTTGAACTTCATCAAGAATAAGCTACAGCCAGGTACAAACATTATTATATAGTTGCATACATGTACATGAAGCCAGCATACTGGCAAGTAAGAATTCCCCGCAAAGAGAAGCTACAGGTGTAGGCTTGGGGTTGGGCTTGTTCTAAGTAGGTGCCAAGATGCATATCCCTGTAGTGTAGGATTAGGGTTAGGGTTAGTATGCACAAGCATGACATCTTAGTTACACTTATGGTTCATCAAACCCAAGCATGATGAGTGATTTGCCATTTGAAAAAAAGGTCACATGATTGCATCAAAAGTCTTTGCACGATGCATAATGTGCCCCATCCCTCTCTTTGTAACACTGCCATGGATTGGAACTGTTTGCAGCAGTAGTTTTGTACAACTATGTTATTTCTTTTGTAGGAGTTGCCGAAGATGACATTATTCTAGAAGTGATAATTCTCATTGGGACAGTATCTATGGATGATGAGTGCGCAGCTATATTAGCCAAGGAAGGTGTCATACAAACATTGATAGAACTACTTAATGGTGAGTATGAGAACACTCTCAAAGCGAAGTGTGAGGTGGACTCGTTTCTAAGACATTCAGGGGGTGTTTACATGGCACTAGGATCATCCTAGCACTGGGATCATCCTACCTGCTATACATTTACTGCATTCTGTTTACATGGAAATTTGTGTCTTCACTTTGGGTACTAGGATCATCCTACTAAACAGAATGCAGTAAATGTATAGCATAGTGTTAAGATGACCCTAGTGTCATGTAAACACCCCCTAATTGAAGGGGAATTTGGGATTTGAGTCCTGGATGGACCAACACTCGGTTTTTAAATAACTGAGGAGAAGGTGCTGCCTTTGTAAATATATCTGTAAATGATTGGAGCTTCACGTCTTGTTGGATGAGTAGTTAAACTGTAGGCCCTGTTTCCTCACATTACACATTAACCTGAAAGTGGAGGGACGTAAAAGAACCCACACCACTATTCAGATAGAGGAGTCCCTGATATGTGTGCCTTGGCCCAAAAGGGACCCTCCCTTCCACTGCATGTCTGGAGTGTGAACTCTGTAACTAGGGATATCCCTATAATATAGCAATCAGCAATACAAGATTAGACTTAACAATTAAACAACATTGTTTCTAATAGTGAGAATATGCAGACCTATTATTCATTGGCTCTTGTGTTTTTGTTGTAGTCAAACAAGAGGACGATGAAGTAGTTCTACAAATTGTCTATGTATTCTACCAAATGATATTCCATAAAGCCACTCGTGATGTCATCATTAAACAAACTCGTATCCTTGCATCGTACCTAAACTAAACCCGTTTAATGTGTAACAGAAGTAAAAAATTATATAAGAGTACTCAAGCAGGGGCGGATCCAGGGCTCAGACTGAGGGGGTTCACTTCACATTTATCTTGTTGTTCTTGATATTTTTTTTCTTTCTCGACGTAAAAATGTTTGATTGTTAGCTAGGACGAAAAAGGGGGGTTCCCGGGCACTCAAGGAACCCCCCTGGATCCGCCCCTGTCAAGGGTGGCTGAATTGGTTAGTATGGCCTGCTGAGGTCGATAGTTACACTCCAGGTGTCGTGCTTCTCACGACCTTGTTTTTCCCCTCATCTGTTTAGCTTAGACTTACATTGAATATGCACCGCTTAAAAGAAATACTTCAGCAGTCACTCACCATACGTGTACTTTTCAAAGACTTGAAGGATGCATTCCGAATATCAACACCCCACAGTACCATTAGATGCTCAGTAGTTTGATGCATGTCTATAATACCAATGAAACTCAGTTACATGAAGTACAACATTTAGTTAGATTCACAAGATAGACGTCTCATCTACGCTGTTTTTTCAGATATTTAATCCGAGCTTTCGGGTTCCAGACCCATCACCAGGGAAAGATGTTACAAACTCTATTCATTGATGTTACAAACGTTCTTCATCTTTCCCTAACGATGGGTCTGGAACCCGAAAGCTCGGATTAAATATCTGAAAAAACAGCGTAGATGAGACGTCTATCCTATGAATCAAATGATCCCTACGCACAAACATATACATAAAACATTTAGTTAATTGTTTGTTTGTTTGTTTTTGTCTGTATGTTTGCCTGTCTGTTATATTTTGTTTTCTGTTGTTTGTTTGTTTGTTTCTTTGTTTTTGTCTGTCTGTCTGTCTGTTTGCCTGTGTTGTTTTTGTTTGTTTGTTTTATTTGCCTGTTTGTTTGTTTGTTTTTGTTTGTTTGTTTGTACCAACAAATAAATACATATTAACGAAACAACTATATGTAGTCCTTAATTCCCGTCTAGAAGCTCCTGCTTATCTGATTGACTTGATGCACGACAAAAACACCGAAATACGTAAAGTTTGTGATCAGACTTTGGATATTATTATGGTATGTACGTAAGCCAAGAGACCATAATACTAAGAGAGCGAAACTCAGTATTGATGTCTGTGCGATGTTCGTGGCGCCTAAGGCTATTTTTAGGAATTTCGCCATCGCGCGCGCAAGGCTCTTAGACAATAGAATCCAAACGGTCCCGTCCGCGCGCACGTCAAAAATTAAATTCTATTGGTTGAGGGCCTTGCGCGCATGATGGCGAAGTTACTAAAAATAGCCTTAGTCGCCGCGAACATGGCACAGACATCAATACTGAGTTTCGCTCTCTTAGTATTATGGTCTCTTGCGTAAGCCACACACTAAAACAGCGTGGTTAGACTGATTTTGCTTCTTCTCAGAACCCTGTATTACTTTTTCTCGTCAGGAATACGACGAAGAATGGGCCAAGAAAATCCAAGCAGAAAAGTTTCGATGGCATAATTCCCAGTGGCTTGAAATGATTGAAAACCGCATTCAAATGGACGACGACGAGGGCTTTATGTACGCTGGTGACGACGAGGCACCTTATCTTGACGGGGACCTTCTTGACAGACCAGAATTGTTTTACGGACACCCAGGCTATGATGACCCTGTAACGTTAATGTCCCGTGAAGGTGCGACAACACCTGATTTTATGGGCGGTGAGCCAGGAGAGTACCTCATGTATGATGACCCGAGTGACCCATATGGAAGTGCTGATAGGAGATACATGAACTCATATATGATGCAACAATACCAAGATCAAGAGTTTCTAGACAAAAATAGTGGTTACCCCGGTCAGGACGATGGGATTGAAGACTGGGGACGATTAATTGGGGAACCGGGCCAGGGCGAAATAGCAAGGCCAAGCAGTCGTTATGGTGAACGCCCAGTCTCGCCGCGATATGGAGACGATCTTTATGAAGACAGAAATACCGATATGTACGGTAGACCGTTATCGAGAAGTATGCCATATGGATATCGATAACAAATGCACTACCACTCAGAGTTTATTTCCTATTTCTGTAAATATTAATATTTGAAACCTGAATGGAGGGAGGGGAGGGGAGGGGAGGAGGAAGGGGAAGGGCTTGGCCTTCCTCCTACCTCCCTCCCCAGAGTCTGTTCATGGGATAGTGTACCTACTAAAAACCCTGAAAAAATTGCTCTTATAAAAATATATTTAACGATCGGCAATTCTGTTATCCTCTTAGGCATGGTTTACACGAGCGACAGAAGCAGAAGTAACATTCGCAGACATAGCAACAGACTGCCCACTGTCTTTTCACACACCTAGGTGAAAAATGCAGCACTGATTCTGTGGGCGTTGCTTCCTCTTCTGCTTTCGTCGCTCGTGAAAAAACAGGCCAAGAAAAGCCCATTTCGTGTCTTCGAGGTAATTTTATTTAAAAACAATAAAAATGAGTTGTCTTACTTATACATTACAGTTGTGGCGTTTATTAATTGCGATAAAAAACTTTCTTATTGGGTCACGTGATATCTGACGTCATACCACTGAAGTTGTGATAGAACACGTGACTAATCCTGCATGCAAAGACAACGCGACACCCCGTAAAATCAAATAACTCGCTAAAGCCGCATCTAGTCCATCTACACTAGCACGCTTTCCTTGACAAGAAAAACTTGCTCATGTAGAAGACAGACAAATAGACCTTTCCCCAAAATGGCGTCCAAAATTTTTTTCAACCTAAGACATAATGATCCCTGAAATGCTAAAGAGTATGTCTCACTTAGTAACTGCAAACAATTAGAAAGCTCCAACGAAAATCCATGCACAGAGATTAACTTTTGAAATTTGCTAATTTTACAGACAAATACATGTCTGGGGTATAGCATATACCCCAAGCCATACATTTCCTGTAAAATTTCATAATTATTGTTATCAATAATGACTCGATGATAACTTTGACAGGTGTGAAAAAAGGGCGGCAATTCAAACGTTTGTAGATTGTCTGCAGTCCCTCCTTTTCGGCTTTTCCTTTTCCTCTCCCTGCTTCCCCTCCCCTTCCCCTTCCCCTTCCCCTCCCTCTCCCCATTCCCCGCTCGTCCGAGTTTACGATAGACTTTCTGACTCGTCTTTTTTATCAAATTGAATCCATGCAGTTATTCAAAGATGTTTGAATGAAGTGAAAGAAACGGCAGATCATTATTATTACTATTCAGTATCTTATAACCACCATATCAATCAAATATGATAAGAAAATTTATTATGCATGAGTGAATAGTTTGATATATATGGCTATCTCGGGCACCCGAGACAACTTTTTGCCATATAAACATATAATCATGCTATAGCTACTGACTGGTTGTACAGTTGAAAACATTTGGGAATAAAGACAAGCTAATTCCTCATTCAACAGAAGTAATACAATTCTCATCGTAATAATACAATAAATTCTCGTCCTTTTCAATATCTGTAAATTAATTTCATGCGCGAGGACATATACTGTGTTAAAAATGCCTTTATGATTTATGATAGCAAATTAAAATTGAACATTAGTTGGGATTTCTGTGGGATTTTCTGATTATCGAAAATTAATGTAATTTAAGGGTGAAAAAACGCTATTTTCACAGTTCTCTGCATTGAGAATTACATGAGCTGAAAAATATTCAAGTACATATGGCTATTAACTACAGTAGATCTCAGTTCCGCATATCTTACAACCCATGCAACCAGTTTAAATTTCAGATTAGTAGACATGATGTGCACATAATTCAACTGAGGCAGTTTAACATTTCATACAAATTTAAGAGTCAGTATAGTAATTAATTTTAAAATCAATTCTTTTTCAAATCAAATCTTTTGGTTTATCCTCGGATTTTAGAGTAGCATTACTGCTAATATCCGCTCACACTCGCTACCATCTACATTCGAATATACTCTGCATGCAACACTCAACTCACATGTTGATTTTTGCTGAGGGAGGAAAACCGGAGAACCCGGAGAAAAAATCCTCGTGACATGGGAGAGAACAACACATCAAACAAACTCAACTCGCATAGTGATCTAGCGTCCGCGCCACCCATGCCACCCACTATTTAGAACTCAATATGTTACGATACTTTGATCGGTTAAATCTAAAGCCTTTGATCTTATTAATCCTAGTATATATTAAGTCCTGCCTTTCTCTAGTGATCAAAAAAGTTACAGCTTATAGTTGTGCTAAAATAACTTGTCTTGGATTAAGACAGTGGGCAAAAGATTATTAAAGTGCGAAGGCTCGGATTCGTTAGCAACAATCAAAAGTCGATCGTGGGCGAAACGTTAAAAAAAAATTGGGGTAGCTCATTCACCCTTCCTCGCAGCCAAGTGCTGAATTACGAAGGGCGCAGCTCAACGTGATCGAGTCGAAGGTTTACAAGGGCGCTTTCATTGCGAGACAATTGAACAATCACACATTTACATACAAATTTACATACACATACACGTAGCAGCCACCATACGACTCATGTCTGATCACGGAGCACAGCTTAGATCGAAACTAGTTCGTTAAAAAGCCGTTAAAAAGCCGTTAAAAAGCCGTTAACTGAATGGTGAATGGCCTTACAAAGTAAAAAAGCCTTGAAATGTCTGCAAAAGTTTTTTCTGTAGATTTGCATTACTTTAGTGAGGCGTGGAAGTAGGCGGACTCATTATAAGAAAATTAACGTAAAGTAAATGATAGGCAAAGCTTATGTTGCCATGCTGCTTGTAAAAGAAAACATCACAACTCAATAAAGAGACCTGGGTAGGCTAGCTTGTTATTATTCATCTATTGTAAAGTGCTCTTTGTCTGCAGCATCGCATTTGTCTCATTTGTTTCACGATGTAACCTAAAACGACTCCCACAAAAAATGTACGTAAGTGTTCTTCGGTAGATTTTGAGTCTCCATGCGTAGATGAAGGCATCCAGCGCTACTTTAAGAAACAGTAACAAGTCTCGCACTCGTATCGCCATTGATAAGTAAAGCTGGCCGTGGGTAGAGATCGATGCATAAAGCCAAATGTACTGTATGATAACGTGTGGTAGGGCTGATGCTAGGATGATACTGGCAAGATAGATGGTAACGATAGTGAACTGACGTTCAGCCTTGCGTCGTGAATGATCTTGATCGTGTTTGTGTTTTGAAAAACTTCGTTTTCTTTTGATCTCTCTCTGGAAAGACTTGTACAAGATAACTATTGTTATTAAAAGAGCTGCAGAGATTAAAGTTGAATGAAGGATCAGGTCTACACGAAGGTAGCTCAACATGTCGATATGGTTGGAAAACTGGAGGAGGGAGAACCCGAGGAAGTACAGCCAGATGACAATGACACAAACTGTGACTCGTCGTCTTGTGATCCAAATTACGTAGCGATGAGGATATGCAACAGCAACGATTTGTGACCATGACAACACCAGGACAATAAGAAAAGAAGAGCTTATTGCCACTGTGGATACAAACTGGCCAGCATGGTAGAGAAGTAAAACTCCATGGCTTGTTAGACGGTTATTCACGTGACGAATGTAGTAGAAGACTGCAAAAAACGGTTCAGTAGTCATTGCAGTCAGTAAGTCAGCTATTGCCAACCCAACGATGAAAGCTGTCGTGGGCTTGTTAAAGCATTTCAAAGGGTCCATCCACACCATGACAAGAAGCAAAATGTTTGTAGGGGATAGTTACTGCAGCAAGGAATATAAGAACTATCACAGACGCGAACTCAAAGTCAAAGTAAAGCTCGACCAGCCCCAGCGTTGCTGTCATCTTTACAGTTTTGTTGTTTAGAATTTCACTAGTTATATTTGAAGTGAAGCTTGAATTTATCATCTCGTTCATTCTGAAACTGACTGATCGAATCTGAGACCTTTTAGTATTTCACAACGAGGCGAAAGGAGATGTCAGTTTCCGTCGCTTGGTACGAAGACTTCTTCGACGCTGATAGAGAGTGCTGGTGATCAGTTTTAAGTCTATCTTATTTGTGAATAAAGTTATTCTGTAATTTTTTTAACCGGATTATTCTTATATTACCCTTACGCCAATTTCTAAACTTTTCAATCCAAGGTCTTCAAATGTCAATCAGTTGTTTACTCCTGCATCGCCATGTGTCTTCTATCTAGCCAAGGTCTTTCTGGAAATGATGATGGCTTTCTCACAGTTTATATAGAACGAGCTTTACCCTTCAATTCACTGCAGCTGCAAGCAGAAATAGGGATTACGTCCTATATAGAAAGTGCGTCCTCCGTTATCACGTAAATGGCTCTAAGAAGCTATCTTTTTTAATCAGGTTTTGGATCCACGATGAATGACACCATTAACCATTGCAGAAAGAATGAATTACGAAGCTGACAGTTCCATGGTCATCCATTGGTTGAATGAACAAATCGATATCTACACCCGATGAAAATTGAGCAAACAGAACTTTTGTCAATATTGCTTCCAATTTTTCATTCGTGTCGTTTGATTTCCGTCGTATTTTCTCTGCTCTGCACTTCACGGAAGATTTAAATATAAGAAGAATCCACTTATCCTACAGAAACTGACCAAATTTTTGATTCTTTCTTCGTAAACACTTTAAATCCACAGTTACTTCGAAACCCCAAAGCTGCTTTGCTTTCTTATTTGAAGACGATTTGACGCAAGACGAAGTCCACTGATTACGTTTAATATGAGAACTGTCAATTCGTCGAATCGGAGATTCATTATTTGGCCTTTGACGGCTAATTGAAACCCAACTAATTACAAAATAATTTATTTCATCCCTTCAGGTTTTCAATCAGATTTATTAAAATTCTGTCAGAGTTGGAACTGATCAGCAAACTTACTTACCTGACAGATCAAGAACGTCGAAGTTACAGCATGTTACATACCATTTTGGGAAATCTCATTACAACGAAATGTTAATAATTTCAACGAAATTAAACGGTGCGTTTTCGTTAAATTATAGTTTGTTTTGAAGCTTTAGTTTCAATTAATTGAAAAAATGTCTCAGTATATCATAGGTTGGAGGCTTTTCAATAACGTATCGTTTAATGTAGTGTTTCGCGTGCCGGTAAGAAAAGGAGTGACAAGAACTAAAGAGTACACACAAGATTAAAGCGTTGTTTTGCAATACCAAACCAAATGGTGTACGATTATCAGATTTTGAATGTTGCGAAATGCATAACCGCAAACTCAAAGACTTTTCAACAATAAAAATATGATTAAATATGTCGGCGATTAAAGGAATATTTCCATTTTCAGTAAGCTTTTGGCGATGAAAACTTGTGACTTATCTTTCACAAATGTATAATTTCGGTTCTTAAGAGTATGGATATTTTTGAATCATTATACAGTCAGCGTCGCGACTTGACGGCTGTAGTACTAGTCTGTCTACTTCATTAGATGAGGATTTACCTCAGCCCCCACTGCGTTATCATATTTTGCTAGATTTATTGTGATTAAATGTGAAATGGAATAAGAAAAAACTGTAATGGCTGACCAATAGATTGGCCCATGTCTACTGACAGAATACATCTGTAATTAATAACATGAAAACTGTGTTCGCTCCTTTGAGAGTATCCGGCTCGTATCGAATGAGAAGTAGAATTTCATGGTTCATTTCCTATTTAATTGTATTTTTTTATTTTGCCATGACATGAACTGAAAGAGACCGCTTAGTACTGAATGATAAATGAAACGTGTTACTGAAGAGCCTAGCCGATAATGCCGTCTCAAAATCGCGTTAAGTTTATAATAATGACTTACAGCTAGTTGGGAGAAAATATATTCCGTATTGGCGGAGTCGCGCAATGTATCGCCATTCTATTTTTTGCGAAGAAAAAAGAAAAAAAGTCATTTTTGTTTGATTGAACGCGACATTCTCTTTACCAGCAAATTGTTTTTCAGTAAAATGCGCGCGTTATCACGCAATCGCTACATCATCGAGTGCGCACTTAAGAAATTTTTACTAACTTTTCTCGCTATTTTCACCAAAAATATAATTGTTTTCGATCATTTTATTCATGGATATTATTTAAAAAGTTGTTTTATGTTTGCTGCTCAATTTACAATTGATTTTTGATAGGTTTTTGTGTTTGGACCAATCACAAACGCTAATTCATTTGAGACGACGTACATTAACAGAAAATAACGACGTCTCTCTAGATCAAAATAATAGAAGAATAGCGATACAAACCGATATTGCCGTCTCAAAATCGCGTTTAGTTTATAAAAATCACGTTGTAAAGCCCGTTACTGGACGCTAATGAACCAATGCAATTAGCTTCCAGAATAGACCTTTCCCCAAAATGGCGGCCCAAAAAAGACGTAATGATACCTGAAATACTAAAGAGTATGTCTCACTTAGTAACCGTGTGCAAAAATTTAGAAAGATCCAATGAAAATCCGCCGAGATATGAGTTTTTGAAATTTGCTAATTTTACTGACAAATGTATGTCACGCGCGCGCGTGCTGTGTGCAGATTCAGAGCACACGGGGATTGATCAGAACACGAGAGAAGTGTTAAAAGAAGTTTTCTAGTATTTCTTTTATAAAATACAACATTGTTTGTCCTTCGGCACATGAGAGCGCGAGTTATATGATAGGTATTTTATAATAGTAAGTTAATAGTTTCCTTAATTGTTTGCCACCGGCGATTTGGTATTTAAAAAGTAGTAAAAAGCATATTTAACAGCTCTATAATTTGACTTATCTTCGTTAAAATCAGCCGCCCGCATTATACCGGAAGTCGGTTTTGTTAAACGAGATGGAGATAAATCAAATGTCATCAGAAGTTAACTGAATGGGAACAGCCGGCCGTTTTCTTTTGACTTGGAATTCCGTCGAGCCAATAAATAAACGTACATTTTTGAACTACTTGACTCCAATGTAAACTGTACTGAGACTTCAACGAAAAACAAATTAGTTTAAATCACAACATCGAGATTTGTCAAGCAGTTCGCTTTGTTCTGACTTTGTTGTGAAGTATCCAGGGAGAGGCATTCATACCAATAAAAACATGACAAGAATCAATAAGGCTTTTACAGCTATATCAGCAAACGCTGCTCCTGAGTAAAAACGAACGGAAAGTATGCTCCTGTTTGACCTGTTTCAGAAGATATTTTTTTCCAGAGTCATTTTACGCACTAGTGTTTTCGGGATGCTTTCTTTGCTTTCCTTGCAAGTACCCGACACAGAAGGACCGGGTGGGGGTGGGAGGTGGGGAGGGCACGTATTTCGATCATGCAGGGGAAAAAGTGGAGGTCCAAAAGTTTTTGTGTACACTCTCTGTATGAATGTCATGTGTGTGCGTAGTCCAGTCCAGCTTCCCTGTTTTACTTAACTTTTTCATGATGGTGATAATGTCAGAGATATCGAACATCACTTTAGTTTTTTCTGTCAAATATATTTTACTGCTTACTCAATATCATAAGTTCAATATGTCGATCATTTTTGTAGGGTTGGATATCGTCTTTATCACTAGTGTTCTCGGGATGATTTCTTTGCTTTCCTTGCAAGTACCCGACACAGAATGACCGGATGGAATTAGAAGGGGGTGGGAGGTGGATTTCGTATTTCGATCATAGGGGAAAAAGTGGAGGTCCAAAAGTTTTTGTGTACACTCTCTGTATGAATGTCATGTGTGTGCGTGTCCAGTCCAGCTTCCCTGTTTTACTTAACTTTTTCATGATGGTGATGGTCAGAGATATCGAACATCACTTTAGTTTTTCTGTCATATATCCCTTACTGCTTACTCAATATCATATGTTCAATATGTCGATCGTTTTTGTAGGGTTGGATATCGTCTTTATCATGCACTTGGTGGTCAGTTGACCATCACAACGAGTACTTTTGAAAACGTAACTACGATGTAATGATAAGGCAGTGTTTTATAATAGTTTGGCGCTTAAAAACTTAATTTTCTTTTTGTATATACCAGTACGTTATCTTGAACCAAGATAATACCTTTTATAGCTTTCTCAAGTCTTCTAAACCGTCATTAACTGGATGGTCTGTCTGTCCGCTTGACCGACATGCAGTGCTAGGATTAGCCATGCTATATCAGCACTAAATAAACTGAAACTGAAACTGCACAACTAAAAACCAATAAATTTTTTCCTGGCAAAAGCCTCCTTTTTTTCGAAATGATTTGCGTTTTTGAACTTAATACACCATATTGGTACTTTGAGTATTGGACTGGAACTATAGCTTGCAATATAGAGGTTCATCTTTTCTGATGCAAATATTAAATTTTCTAATGATATATATATTCGCCCAAATGAGCCTCTACTGCAAGCGTTCCAGTCCAATACTGAGAACATAGTCTACACACCAGTGGTTACACACAAAGCATTGAAGCGAGGCTCCACAAAGGCTTATTCCAATTTGTATCCCGAAGCTTCGCTTGGATGCTTTGTGTGTGTGACCACTGAACTGATGTATAGAAAATGGTGAATTCGACAAAGAGAAAGTTATTTGGAAGTGTTAAGAAAACTGTATTGTCGTTGTGTGAATGACATCAAGAGAGTATAGTACAATATCTTTTCTTACATGCACCCCACCGCCAATATAATAAAAGAGTTGCTCTATTGTTAGAGGAGGGTCCGGATACAATATTAGTGATCGCACTTAGAGTGATCGCACTTGGAGTGGTTTTCATAAACCCGTGAAATAAATACTAGCCTTTAATTAATGTCTAATAGTCAAATATGAACAAAAGAAAACAAAAGAATTAGATTCTACTAATTAACAATTAGACCTCGAGGCCGAATGGACTACGAGTGAATAGCTATGGCCTCATGGGCTATTCAAACTCGTAGTCCATGAGGCCGAGGGGTCTAATTGTTTTAGTATTCACCAACATATTGGGACAAAGGTGAATGAGACTAAACAAAACAAAGAGAGAAAAATGTTTTATTGATATTATTACTCGCGCTTCCTCTCAACTCGGACTATCACCAATAGCCCGAGGTTAGGGACCCAATCAGAATGCAGGATTTGTAATAGCCCTTATGTTGGTGAATACTAATGTGTATTAGTTTAGTATCTATTTCACGGGTTTATGAAAACCAGCCTAACCCGTGCAAAAGTACTAACTAAATACTGCAAAATTATATAGCACTAATTAAACAATGGAAAAACGAAGGATTTTGTACAATATAACACTATTTAGGTTTAGTACTCTTTTATGGGTTAAGTTGGCTCGACTGGGTTTTGTTCGAGGCGCACCTGCCGCTGTTTGATCGCAAAATGCGTCGCGGCCAAAAACCTTATTTCTAAAAAATTTCACAGAAAGTCTTGGGATAGTTTCAAGTTTCTTTTGACGCTTAAATCATTATGATCGAAGCTACCAATAATTTATTGTGACGGCATTGCTGTTTTCACAAACATGAAATTTTTAGACACAATAGTTTTGTACAAAACTGCGTTTATTGGTTCATAGAAAGCAGATGAAGTTCTCTGCTGTTACTGTTTAAAAGATTTCTATGGAAGCATTTTGGAATAAAACGCGCTTGAAGTTTTACGCACCAAAAAAGTAAATAATTCAAGCATTTAGTTCACTTAGCCAAAAAATCTTACTTAAAGGACTGAGAAACAGCTTCTTTTGAGCTCATTTAAATTTTGTCGACATACTCTTTAATTGTTCGCTAATTTGGAAAAATAAAACAAAATTTCTTAGCGCAACTTTGAGAAACACGAATTTAGGTCAAGTTGATAGAGCTGCATGCGCCTTTCCATCCTTTGTCATTTCACTTATCTTTATAAAAAGCTAGAACGCTCGAGATTCCCTCGATGAATTTCTTTTCTAACTCAGTAGCAGCGTTTTCACCACGTTTCTTAATCCTACATATTTCATGGCATGCAATTGAAGCATTGTAAAATATCTAAAATATATCTGATAAAAACGTGAATTTTTGGATCGCTATACTCCGGGAAGACGTTGTTTTGGTCGTCAAGCATTTCCATTGTCCAATTTTTTCTGAACTTATTTGGTGTGTAAAAATTCAAGCGCGTTTTATTTGAAAACGCTTCCATAGAAATCTTTTAAACATAGTAACAGCGGAGAACTATATCTTGATTATGAACCAATAAACGCGGTTTTGTACAAAACTTTATTTTGTCTAAAAATTTCATGTTTGTGAAAACAGCAATGCCGTCACTAAAAATTATTGGTAGTTCCGATCATAATGATTTGAGCGTCAAAAGAAACTCGAAACTGTCCCTAGACTTGCCATGTTTTTTTTTCTTTTGAAATAAGGTTTTGGCCGCGACGCATTTTGTGATCAAACAGCGGGTGCGCCTCAAACAAAACCCAGTCGAGCCAAGTGCGACGACGACGACTCTACACAAGAATGTACAATCTATTGAAAACTACCAATGTACATCATTATTCTATTCCAAGTACTATAAGAGCGACTACTGAAGTAGGACCAAAACAACCAAGCACGACGCGCTCCCCCTAGCCCCAAAGACAAACATACTTCACTGATGTTCAATGAAATGTCGGCTTTTTTTAATCATTCTAATAACAAAAAAAGACGAGTTTTTACAGTGCAACAACAGCATCAAGTTTAGCCTGTATTTTTCCCGCTTCTTTTCTCATCTTTTTCCCTTCTTGCCAGTTTCCTTGCATTGTGTAGGCTGTGCCTAAAATGGTTAAAGCTCTAACTACTTCAGGGTGTTCCTCTCCGTACATATTCTTCAGACCAGTGACTGCAAGTTCCAGCATTTTACGACCAGAGAACGCATCACCAACAGACAAGTACGCATGCCCAAGATCAGCAAGTGTGCTGGCAACTTCACAAGTGAATCGCCGTCCTTCGATTTCATCAGGTGTGGTGGGGGCGGCGGCTTGCATGTAGGACAACGCACGCTCGATGTAATCTCTGCTTTGCTGTTTAAAACCCAAGGCGCCGTAGACAGCTCCCAGAGCCTCCATAGTACGTGCGAATTCTAGAGGTTCCTTGTACTCACCAGATTTCTTTCTCTGTTGTTCGTAGATGCCATAAGCTCGCTCTAGAAGTTTTCTTGCCTTGATAGCATCGTCAAGCGAGCTATAGACCTCGGCCAACCTTGTTAACGTCGATGCTACTTCCAGACTTGACGCTCCAAACTGTACTTCCTCTATTGAAAGGGCTTCCTCTAGGGAAGGCACACTGGCATCCAGACTTCCGAGGGCAGAGTTGATCGAGGCTTCAGCTAAAAGGGCATGGGCACAACTTTTAGGTCCCAGACTTCTGGACGTGTTTACAATGTGGTGCAGATGTGGCATGAGTAGCCTGGCAAGGGTCCTGGTTTGAATATCTTGGCTGCACACTGAAGAGACACCACTGACCGTTTTGAGCACAAGTCCAATATGGTGTTGATAATGGTCGCTAGCGACTACAGGCTCAATTGATCTATAGCTTGGTAAGTCACTATTATCAGAGTTATCCCTCAGTAAAGAGCTCACATTGACTCCAAGGGGTACAGTGTTGGGATCAAGGGGTGTATTTTCAAGGGGCATGTCATCAGGATTTTTTTCACCAAGACGTTTGCGGTATTCCTGAAGAGATCTCTGAGCATCAAACTCCCAAAGCCTGCGGAACCATGAGCTGTTGTTGTGTCTTTCCTCAGAGCGAATCAGGTGTTGTTTTTCAAGTAGTGGTGCTGTGTTGGTGTTAAATAACTGACACATGACTTGATGGACCATGGAGTTCACTCGGATGGTTTGTACTCCTAAAAAGGTAGATCAACTTATGATTCAAGTATACTTTGCATGACATAAAAACTCACTATGCAAAGGTAAAGAAAACAATAGACCATCAGCCTCAACATAGTGAAATATATTCTTTACAAACTGACTGCTTTCCATGGTAATGTAAGGAATGCACACATCAACAAACAATCAAAACACTTTAAAATTCCATGGGCTGTAGTCAAATTCTAAAGAATATACTACGTGCTGTGGAGGCTGAGGTTGAACAACGAGAACCATGAAATGGTCTATTAGGCACTTTCATTCCTTATGGAGCAACTCCTTCACTCTCACCCACCCCATTCATCCCACAGTAAAAGGAGGCAGCAGAGGTTACTCTTTCACCAGAAAGTGCACTGGAGGGAGAATGTTCTGTCCCTGTAACAATTCTTTGCTGCAGATATTGGTATTAGGTATACAGGTATATTATGTATATATCATTATATAGGTATTATATGTATTTATGTATCAAATTTAATGAAAAGGCAAAGTTGCTAACCTCCAGGGTTAATTTTTTCTGCAGTAACAAAAGGACAGGTTTTCATCAGCTCCAAAACTCCATCAGAAGGAGGGGAAAGATCTAGTGGTGGTGGATTAAACATTTCCTTAATTGCATCATAATTAGCTTTCACAGCCTTGGTGAATGATTCCTAGGTTGCTTGCAAGTCTTTTGATTGATAAGAATGATTCTTGTACTTCCTCACTGGGTTTAACTGTAGACTCTACTGGACCTTGTTCTGGTAGATCAGGAAGAACTGATGCACTCTTGTGGTACTGGAGGAAGATGGTACTCAGGACATCGTAAATGAAGTGATATTAGACTGACAGGTATTGGCCAGTCTGGGGAACAACTGCCAATCAAATCAAAGGCATGAAGGAAATGAGGTGAGGCATCTAGTGCCTCTTTAACCAAAAGAGATGCAACCACAAAAGAGGATTTCATGGGCTCAGAGACATCACTAGATCTATTGCTTTCCATGAACAATTTAAAACAAGAGTTCAAATCAGTCAGAGAATTTCTTTAGTGAGTAGTCTGCATCCCTCTGGAGTTTTGAGTTGATGAAACTCCCAACACACATGATGGCGAAGGGGGAATAGTTTAGCTTTTGGAGAAGGAGTTGGCTTCCATCCAACCTCTTTTCTGGTAGACCTGTTAAGTCTTTTAGCAGCTGTTCTGCTTCATGTTTTTCCATTCTACACTGTAAAGTAAATAAAAAAATGCATAAGTTACTGATTTCTTTGAGCTTGGTATTGGTTGTCATACACTAGTAAAGGCTTTTGCAATAGGATGAAGTAGGTCAATGAATTAATTGCCAAATCTGCAACTTTTCTACAATTAGAGGACATTATAAAAATAGGAAAAGACCCACCTGCATAAGAATATATTGTTAACTTTAGGTAAACTTGTTGCTTTTTCATTGAAATAATTTTAATTTTGGAGAAACCTGACAATCTTATTTGACCCAAATTATACACAAAACTGCCTAAGTCCACCCCCATCCTAACTCCAAAATGAATATGGTGACCCCCCTTTTATTTCATTTTTGAATTTAACCTTTCTTTTTCTGTTAGTAGACAATGTTTGAATCATGAAAGTTCATTACAGGAGCCATCAGTCCCAAACTACCCTAAATGAGTCCAATGATGTACAGTATATAGTTTGCCCCACAACCATGGGTATACAGTGTACTGGGGAGGGGTAACTTTTATTTTTAGGTGTCCATGTGGTCTGGAATTGTACTAGGCATTTATTTACATACTTTAGGAATAACTGATAATCAAAAAACAGAAAAGAGTATGAAAGCACTGGCAAACATACTATTCAATGAACAGTGAATCTAATGCAAATCAAAATCTTGATGAAGCAGCATGTACCATTTAAAGCTAAATGATCGGCATTTACTTCTTTTTATAAAATATTTGAGATATAACGCGCACACTGATTGGCTGGATTCCATGTTTATATCAGAGGACAGAGACATGGCTCGCTCAAAAAACGTCGAAAATATTTTATAAAAGCAATATAAAACGATCGCTTATGTCTCTGTTCTGTGATATAAACACTCTGGAAGATGTAGAGCACTTGAAAAGCAAGAGAAACCCTAAGCTTGCTTTTCTCTTGCTCTACATCTTCCATCGTGTTTATATCACAGTACAGAGACATGCGCGCGTTTTATATTCCTTAAATACTCACCCCTTATCTAAAGAATAAGTGTTGATGTGCTCTGTACTATGCTTTACAGGACTGGTTACTATGATGGTTCCTTTGCCCCAGGAACTGTTGTCTCCATCAAACAACTCTTGAAAGAGCTTATGATCTTTCAGATTATCAACTATAAGAATCCAATTTGGATTTGCTGCCAACTTCTCCTTGATGGCTTCTTTGATAACATGAAGTTGTTCACTAACACAAAGTTTGGAAAATTGTGTTCCCTCGTCAATCCTGAGACTCCAATCTTTGGTTTGACATCCAATAGCAATGGCAAACTTCTTCATGTCAAACAAAAGTGTATCAACATTTACTGCATTGACTGTTCCTATGAACATATTTCGTGGAAAGAAATAATATTTTTCTTCTTCATCTTTGGCTATCTTTTCTGCCAGAGCACGTGCCAGGAGTGTTTTACCGCTTCCAGGGTAACCTTCAACATTTACAACAGTCACAGAACGTCTAGGTGATGTCTTAACAAGCTGATAAACCTCGTCCAAGTCTGTCTTACGATTGTGCAACTTATGACTTGGTAAAGAAGGAAAGTTTTTTACGATAACTTTTCGTTTCTCCTTTTCCTTGTAAACGTAACGATAGATTACACCAGTAATTACACCAACACCTATCACCCAATACTTCAAGTTGGGATTTTCTCGCCAAGACTTTGTGCTCTCCTCTGGTGGTTTTGAAACGGTTTCTTGGACTTGACCACTCAAACATCGCTTTAGTGTTTCAACTTGTGTTACTTTTGTCTTTCTCCATATAGCTCTAACGCCAAGACGGCGCTGAGCAACGAAAAGTAATTCATACATGACTAACATGTACAGCTTTTACTAAGAAGGCAAAGTTAACCCTAAGGCCATGAAAAGTTACTTTTATCACGCAAACGTTAGCATTTCTACATCACTCAAACTCAGACAACTTTTACCAAGAGAGCCGCCATCTTATCACATGAACCCAATTAGAACCCAGGCTTCTCATCGAATATGGCAAGCAACGCCTGCAATGGAATGCAGAAAGATGCATTCTGTCTATCTCATTGGTTAAAACAAAAAAATCTGTCATAACTTCAAAAATCACGCATTTTTCTTCTATTTTATTTAATGTCTGATCTCCTTTTCATGAAAGCTTTCCCGAGTTTTAATATGGCAAAATTTCTATGTGGGGAACACGACAATTAACAAATAAACTAGCTATTTCTAATAGAAAGTGAAGTGCTGCGAGCACAAAACAGCTGGTGTATCCACGTTAGCAGAACTGTTCAGTCCGACGGCTTCACGAAAGTACACCGCTTTCTCTGATATATCAAATGTTTCTTGTCTATATCCCATAGCTGCCAACCCCCAAGGCTTTCGTATCTGGAGATCAACATTTTTTCCTTAGAATTGGGTCGATTTTCACGCTCAGTGGGGGGGGGGGGGGGGGGGGGGAAGACGATTTTTCAAGAAGGATAGACGATATTTCAGTTAAAATGACCGCGATTTTAGGGTTCGAGCGATTATCCGGGAGATTTAGGTCTTTATCCGGGAGACCGGGAGACGAGGCCCAAAATCTGGAGACTCCCGGATTATCCGGGAGGGTTGGCAGCTATGATATCCTGCGCGTTGTGTGACGAACACTGCTAGTAGTTGACCTTCAATATTGAATTACAAAACATAATTCTTCAGGATCAGTGTCGGACACACACAGTTCAAATATTTAGCACTTTGAGTAAAGCAATTTTTCAAACAATCACAAACGGCTAGAGTTGGCAATGATTATAAAACTAACTGATTTTAAAAAGCTAGTTTATTTAGGAAAAGACGTGAATCGCTGGTCGTATGTATCGCGTGTTCGTCTAGTGACATCCTTGAATCGACTCTCGATACGGTATGGACTTGAACCGCTGATCGTATGTATCGCATGTTCGTCTAGTGACATCCACAGATCCAGGTGAACGGTGAGCGCGGCGCGCAAAGCAGGATTGGACAAAATGACCGGCCCCGGTTCCCAGGTCCTTTTTTCCCTTGATGAACAAGCAAAATTTCAGAAAAATTATTTCTGAAAGCTTTTAATCACATAATTTAGCAAAAGAGTTTGAAAGAAGTCTCCCTTGAATTTTTGACTGCTCCTGTCCCTTTGCCATCGTTTTATCAGCGATCAAAACTGTGTCACGCAATACCGTCACGATATTTTGAAGGAGCTAAGAACTTATCATTCTGCGAAAATATTCCACTCCTAAAGCGAGTATGTAAGCACATTTCATCGCTATTATCTTTGTTACGAAACTTATTTTGACTCGAAATCTTGCCTTTTTTTATTTGGTGACAATACTTGAATTCTATTTTAGGCTAAAATGCAATAAAAACATACGTGATTTTGAGAGTTGACCGAGGCGAGCGTGTTGATAGTGCGAGCCTCCCAAAAAAAATCAGTTTACAAACAGAATATCGTGCTTTACAGCAGTATAAATAAGGGCTATGATTTTAAAAATGTGTTTTTTTCAACATGGAAGTATACTTGAGGGTTTTGGCGAGTCTACACCTGCATGAATTCGCTAATAACTTTTAGATTTGTCAACTGAACGGAATACGAATTAAGTACAGTACACATTGCCAAATCAAAAGTTTATTATAAAAACTTACAAACATTTGTACAACAATTACTTACACGTTAGACGCAGGAAGAAGACTAAATTTACAGTTGTTTACCACATATCTTGATGAAAAACAATTTAACTATAAACTCCAGTTGCCAAATGGCGGATTCACATACTCGCCGACCGTGAAGTAAGTAGCCTGGGGATGAGGGCCGGTCGCAAAAATGCTGAACGCGCTCTGATTGGTTGAAATTAAAATCTCCGTTCACCTGGATTACACTGTGTTCCGAATAGGAGGCTACTCGCTTCGCTCGCAGCAAATACATTTACAAGGAAAATGCAAACACGGCTCTCGGCCAATCAGAGCGCGCGTACTATTTAAATTATTTTATAAATTGGAATGGTCTTGCTTATGATTGGACGAGATCTTTAATTAAGCACAAAAGAAACAATGTTGCAAAACAGAGTTTTTGTACATTTTACGTTAAAAATGTGTTATCCATAGGTTGATATATTATGAGTCTGAAAACCAAGAAATTTCTACGTGGGGAAGTTGAAATTGCCACAGAACAATAGAAAGTTGCCTAGTTTTTACGCCCATATTGTTACTTAAAGACGGGTGTAGGTATGCAGAAGTGCTCGGATTCGAATCCTACATTTTTATCAACAGATTTTTTCTACTTAGTTCATGATTTCGGGGTTTGGTAGAAAACTTCTGATGTCCAAATGAGATGATCTAAGGAAGTATGGGACGAGGGTAATATCTGTACATAATCAGTAGAGCAATATATGGATAATATAATGTATAATATATAATGTACAATATAATGTATAATAACCAGGGAAATTAAATACGGGATATAAAACCCTACAAATAACAAAGAAAATCGACTCAATCATATAATAATAGGCGACTTGCATGATGGCGTCATATACAGCTGCAACTACCAGAATGCTTCGCCCACTTTCTTTTGAGAAATTATTAGTGCCAATTCTCTACTTTCACATTCCCCATAATGCCTCTGTTTTTTGGGGGGTAGTTATTGTAATGCTAATCAAATCAGTTGTTATTAAAATCAAATACATTTGAATTACAATAACTACCCCCCAAAAACAGAGGGCATTATGGGGAATGTGAAAGTAGAGAATAGGCCATTTGCACGATGGCGTCATTTTACTACAACTACCAGAATGCTCTACGAATTTTCTTTCTTATTCAGATTTTTATTCCCTTTTGAGAATAGTCGAACAATTGACACTAATTATTTTACAAAAGAAAGTGGGCAAAGCATTCTGGTAGTTGTAGTATATGACGCCATCATGCAAATGGCCTATTGTTTTGCTATTCTCAGGAGGGAATAAAAATCTGAATAAGAAAGAAAATTCGTAAAGCATTCTGGTAATTGTAGTACGCCATCGTGCAAATGGCCTATTTCTCCTTTAGCTTCAATAAGGGAAAACATCTGTGCATCATGGCGTTGGAATCCAATGGTCTAATCATGTCCTTGCAAGATCCATACGATGATACAGACTATGCTGCATACAATCAAAAGTGGCAAAAGTACAACCTTAAGGAACATGAACTAGAAAGATATGAAGAAAGGAAACGAGAAACTGCTTTGTCTGCTGAGTCGAGGAAAGAAGTCCTTGGAGGTTAGATTAGTATAGTACGTACTTTCTATTGTATATCACATTTACAGTTGTAATTTACACTATGAATATTTTAGCTATTGTTTTTGGCAGCTAAAACGATAGCTACACTTGTAGAAGTACAAATGTAAAAGTTATATTGACCCCCTGATCTTCAGACGGCGGTAAGTACTTGGTGTATGCACACCAAGTGTATCAATAATCCATTCATATATAATCTATTTGATATACTTGATGTTGCATACGATTGGTGTTGCATACATCAAGTACTTATACCCAAACGGTCAACGAGTAACCGCTGACCGTCTGAACATTGGGCTATTAATTAATTAATTAATTAAATTAACAAGAGACCATAATACTAAGATAGCGAAACTCAGTATTGATGTCTGTGCGATGTTCGTGGCGGCTAAAAGCCGATTTACACGGTGCGATTTTGCCTACAACTTGTCGCATACAACCTGCCTACGACATGTCTTAGCACCATTCACACGCTCACGACTATCACGCCATTTTCCTACAACTGTCGTAGGATTTTGAAACACGATTCAAATTCCTACGACAAATTTTAGGCCGCATGCGACTGTCTTAGAGGAGTCATAGGAGCATTCACACGGCACGACTTAATTTGTTCTAAGATGTGTTGTATACGTCAAGTCGCGTGCGACAATCGTACCATGTAAATCACGTCAAAAATCAAATTCTATTGTTTGAGAGCCTTGTGCGCGCGATGGTGAAGTTAGTAAAAATAGCCTTAGTCGCCACAAACATCGCACAGACATCAATACTGAGTTTCGCTCTCTTAGTATTATGGTCTCTTGTTAATAAATTAATGAAATTACCTTAATGATAATCAATTTATTAATTTATGTACATGTCCATTAATTAATTTTATTATTAATCAAGGAAAAAAGAAAATCATGTGGAGAGGTCTCAACTTCACTAAAGATCCGTTCACCGTCGTGATTCTTCAGCATCTGCTGTGGGATGTCCGACCCCAAACCATCATAGAGTTTGGAGCCAGTGCAGGAGGCTCTGCTACCTTTGTAGCTGACATGATGAAGATTTATGGTTATAAAACCCATGTCTATTCTATGGATATCAACCTTGACTTGCTGGGACCATTAGCAAGACACAAGAGAGAAGACCTTACCTTCCTGCAGGGAGACTGCAAAAAGGTGGAGGAAACCTTCCCACCTGAATTCTTGAAGGTATTGCTTAACAAAAAATTCCATTTTTTCGTGCGTCTGTACTATAATAGATGCACAGATGACGTCAAAATGATCTGAACAGAAATGTACGCCGTCGAAGTCGTCTTGTTCTCGCCACGTTTTGGCGTACGTCTTCTGTGCATCTATTAGAGTACGCACTCACAGAAAAATGGAATCTACTTGTTATATATATTCGAAATATTTCAACCAATCAGAACCGCGTGAGATTTAATGACGTCATCTATGCGTGCGTACTATAATCACACACGGCTCTCGACCAAACAGAGCGCACGTAATATACCAATTATTATATAATTAACCAATAGATTTCATTTTTCGGTGCATCTGTACTTCTGATAGATGAACAAATGACGTCAGAATGTGATGAGAACAAAAGAGTACGCCAAGCTAGAGACGAAATCAACTAGCGTTATACTGCATGTGTTGTTGCTCTTACCTCATTCTGACGTCTTCTAGCTGTGCATCTATTCGAGTATTCAGACCCAAGGAAAATGGAATCTATTTGATTTATATAACATTCACTGAAACACCTCAACCAATCAGAGCGCACGCAAGATTCATAGACGTCATCTATGCGAGTGTATGAGGATCTCGACCAATCAGAGCGCGCGTAATATATACACCTATTTCAAAAAAGGTTGTCATCGCTAAGAGCGATAGGCGATAGGTAATAGGTCATTCCAAGACCGCAAAGCACTACTGATTTCTAATGATTTACATATGAATAGCCAAATATTTGATGGAAGAGTGTAAAGAAAGATTTAGGATGGCTTAATTAAGAAATCAATAGTGCTTTGCGGTCTTGGAATGACCTATTACCTATCGCCTATCGCTCTTAGCGGTGACAACCTTTTTTGAAATAGGTGTATACCAATTATTATATAATCCACCTCGTATCTATATTTCAGGCACTACCTCATCCCTGGTTCGTTACTGATGACGCTCACGTTAATACCTTTGGGGTGTTTGACTATCTTCACCAGTTCACTATGCCAGGTGATTACTTCCTTGTGGAGGATCTCGACCCTACCGTGCCATGCAATTGTCATAATGATTCAGGAGTTTGGGGAGAGAATAAAGCGAACCAATTAGCAGCGTTTATTAAAAAGCATCCAGAGCAATACCGTGTTGATAAGGATTATACTGATTTCTTTGGGTACGTATGTCTTTGAATTTTAGTTTTCTTCAAGGCTATGTCCATTCTAATCCGAATAACTTTGAAAGGACATCTCTTTTCTGTTTTCGCTCCATGAATAAAGTCCTTCCAAATCAGTTTTCTTAGCAAATTTTCTTTGACAAATATTTCTTCGTGTGAATGAGAAAATGTGATCAAATTTCAGATGACAATGCATTTGTCATGTAAAACTTGCTCCTGTAGACGGGGGGGGGGATCAATTTGTCATAGGAAATTTAATGAATGGATTGCTAGTCGGAAATGTGTTAGTTAGATGTGAATGCTTCTAAGACATTTACAAGTGACAATCATGACAATTCATTAACTTACATATGTTGTAGTTCTGCCGAGTTTCTGTACGAATCATTTCGCTCGGTCTATTGGGCAACGTCCCTGCCGCGCGTCCCACTTCGACCTGCTCGCAACTAAAGCCTTCATATAGCTCACTTGGTTGAGCGTCGGACGGCTGGAAATCCGAAGGTCGTGGGTTGAAACCACGCTGAGGGCTCAGATTTTTTCTGAGCTAAATTAAATGCACACTCGAAGAAGCATTTACATCTATCTAACATAACACTACCTCTACATTAAATATTTCGCATACACCGCTCAACTCACATGTTGATTTTTGCTGAGGGAGGAAAAACCGGAGAACCCAGAGAAATAACCCTCGTGGCATGGTAGACAACAACACATCAAACAAACTCGGTTCAAATATGATGCGGGTGCTCGAGCCGGGACTCGAACCCAGACCACAGCGGTGAAAGGCCAGTGCTCTCACCACTAGGCCAATCATGCCACCCACGAAGTATAAAAAGATATATATATATATATAAACAAAGTACATAAACATAATACTAAAAGTTTGTTATTGCTGTAGGTACAATGGATCTTTCAACTGGAATGGCTTTATAAAACGCATATAATGATACTACGGTGTTTGGTACTCAATTAAACACATATTAAAAAATCACTACAGCAAGTAGCTGTGTTTGGTCCATAAATTATTGACGCATGCTGTTGAATAATTCTTAATAAAAGAAGAATAGCTAAACGATTGCTTAGTGATGTTAGTTTTACTAGACAATTCACTTTCTTTGTCTTCTCTCTTTTTCTCCGATAATGCATTTATGCTGTTATTTATTTTAATTCTTATAAAAAAGATGATTCTCAAACGGCAGCCTCAAACCCGGCTCTTGTGCTCAACAGTTCAGGGTTTTACCAGTGCGCCACCAGATCACATAATTTGCACTACAATAGACAATCCAGTCACAGGATGCAATGCGTTATCTTGCATGTTCCCTAACGGCTCGTTCACATGAGAGAGGGTGCCCTAGTAGGGATAACTCTTTTGTTTTGTGTCCCCTGGGGAAAAGAAAAGCAAAAGAGTTATCCCTACTACATAGGGGCACCCTCTCTCATGTGAACGGGCCCTAAATCACTCAGTAGACCGGTTAGCCTAGTAGTTTAGTCACTTTACGGCCTAAGATCTGACTGTTTCCTTCCTTTCTGTTCCTCACTTGTGTTCCTCTTTCCCCCTGTTTCCTTTGACTGTGAGACTACAATGATTATCAAAACTACTTGGCACAATAACATTTTCACCGTTTCTTTTGGCATTTAACCGTTTCATGAGTTTGGCGGTCCCCTCGCTTCCTTACAATGTTGCGGTTTCTAGGGTAACCAGGAGAGCGTGTTGAGCGCGTCAAAAGTCCCTTGTGCCATGTTTTTTTACCCCGACATTGGTCATTAACTACGCACGATTAAAAATACCAATCGTACCAACAATTTTGGCAGTGATTGTAGCTGTGTTCTACTGGGGAGCGCGGTATGCGCAACATGCGACGACGCCCCGGTCTAGCCTCCTCCGGAGGCATCACTGTACGTTTCCTGTGGATTTCCTTTGTTCTTGGGCTTCCTGTTTAGGAGACGTGAGAGGAGGGAGAATGGGGGAAGGAGCAGTGACGCAACTCCTCCTCTTTCTTTTTCCCTTTCTCGCTGTCAGTCCCTCACGGTCAATATAATCGTTACAAAGGACTAGCTCCGGTTAGCATTTGCGTGGATGCATGGCTCATTTTTTAAGGCTTTGCATAAATTAACATACTAATTACCTTTATTAGCAGGGCGAGGCTTGCCTACGACAATAAAAAAAAAACTTAAAGATACTTTTCAGATTTTTTTTCTCTTTTCTAATTTTTCGGAGGCTTAAAGTAGAAATTAGTTTGATTATTGAAATTATTTTCGAGTTTGTTCATGAAAAATTATCTTTTTGCTGAGCTCACTAAAACTCTACCTCGATATTTTCTTTTTTTCTTCTTCTTCTTCTTCTTCGCTTTTCAATTCATTATTCTCAATCTGATAACACTATATGTCTATAGTAATTACAATATTAACTGTTCTTTAATTATGGTTGTTGGACTGGTTGTTGGACAGTATCAAGTTGAGATGCTTCATTAACAACAAGTGGACACTGGAAAAGATTCAAAGATACAATAAATGTTAAACACTGTGACATATAGAGCAGATTTCGTATGACTGTGAAAACGGCACGGTCACAGCACGGTTATCACAGGAATTTTAAAGGTTTTATAGACAACATGGCACTGACACTGGCATTGCACGCGCGATCCGTTTTCACGCTCGTACGAAAAGTACTCCAATTCACATTACATCACTATCAATCATACTGGATTATAAAGGAAGAGTTTGTGTAAGACGCGGAAATCCTCTTCACAAGCAACATACACAGATTCTGTAACAGTGCTGCTTATCATTAGCAGGGCTTGTCTTTTCACGTACCTACGTGATGAATAATTGATTGGTTTTTGAGTTGGTACCTTTTAGGGGTAAAATCATGTGTTGCGACGCCCACCTGGATAAGACCAGGTACCTTTTAGGGGTCATTTTCGAAATTTCCAACCAGCATCTCCGCACCTTTTTTCGATCGGAGTCTCCCCAAGGGGGGGGGGAGGGGGGGGGAGTTCTCCCCAGGGGGAGTTCATTTCTTTATATTTGATTGGGATTGATTTTCTAGTCCGAAGTGATTTTTTTAACAAGACACTCGATTGAGCGTTTACTCGGCGCGCTTTTGATACTACTCGCCTGAGCATGCGCTGTAGAGGCCTTTTGACGGACGAAGAAAGAAGAGCATATTATAATTTGATCGGTTATGCCAGCCGAGTGATTCTAAGGGCTAGTTTTCACGAGCGACGGAAGCAGAAGCGGCAGCAACATACGCAGACTCAGTGTTGCATTTCTCATCTAGGGTGTGAAAAAAGACAATGGACAGTGCATACTGGGTCTGCGTATGATCCTTCCGCTTCTGCTTCCGTCGCTCGTGAAAACCAGGCTTAAATGTTCTATTTACTCTGTCTGGTCGTGGTGGAGATCCAAAAAACATCTGATCCTTCTCCAACATGGCTAACCAACCACCAATAAACATTTCCAGCAGACTCAAGACCATGATGACAGAATAAATCCCCTGCACTGTTTGGACTGTGATTTTAATATCGGGTGGAATTTGTAGCACTGCAGACACTGGAGTCTTGCCCGAGATAACTTCCATTTCTTGACGCCAACCAATGGCTGCAAGTATTTGTCCATACATGTAGAATGCCAGAAAAGATAGTCCAATACACATTGTATTGACCGCTCTAAGACCAGACACCTAAAAATGCAACAACAAAAATGATTAATACCAAGAGACCATAATACTAAGAGAGTGAAACTCAGTATTGATGTCTGTGCGGTGTTCGCGTCGACTAAGGCTATTTTTAGTAACTTCGCCATCGCGCGCGCAAGGCCCTCGCGACCAACAGAATTTGCTTTTTGGCGTGCGCGCGGAAGGGACCGTTTGAATTCTATTGTTTAAGGTAGCTCACTATAGTTTTAAAGATATTTATACCATTAGTAGAAAGCGTATAATAGGTGCTACAGATATATATTTTGACACCCTTCAGTCAACCATATGATATTCCATGAATCGGGGAACCGTTTGATATGAAACTCGCTACTCGAAAGGTTGCTATAGCAACGTCACGTCAGCTTTAACTGAGGTCATTTTTCCAATAAATAAATAAAAACGCACGTTTTCCACGGTGAATTATTTTAAAACTCATTTTAAAGAAAGTCCATATCTTTACCTTTCATATGGCAAAGAACGAAAAAATTCTGTACTACAGAATCTAAAATATTTCAAAATTTCGATTTTGCAAAATAAAAAGAATTCTGTAGTGCCAATTTTTTTCATATTTCGTCAATTACTGTAGCTTTATATTCGAATAAAGTTGACAAATTATGAAGGGATTTTATCGTTTAGTTTTGGAGATGTTTGCTCCAAAAGATCGACCGCGCGACATGACGTCACCAAAATAAAAATTCTGCAAGTTCCTGTTGCGCATGCTCATGATCTTGAGCGCGCGCGCGCGCGCTAAACTATAGTGAGCTACCTTAAGTGCCTTGCGCGCGCGATGGCGAAGTTACTAAAAATAGCCTTAGGCGCCACGAACATCGCACAGACATCAATACTGAGTTTCGCTCTCTTAGTATTATGGTCTCTTGTTAATACTAATACTTTTATCAAGTCCACCATGATATCGCAATAATGATGTTGAGCGACAACAGAGGAAATGCTCATCAAATCAGTGGCAATGCTAAAAAGAGCTAGGACTTTTTTTGTAGATTAGTACATTGAATTTATTAAGGACATTAAACGCTATTGGTGAGCGCCTGCAAATTAACAATGTCACGGCAGCCATCTTGGATAACCTTTCACATAGAGGCTCTCAGGAGAGGGGAGCTGATACAATACGATGGATAAAAGGGCATTAGGAAGGAGGAAAGAAGGGAGAGGCTCTCCCTTCTCCACCTCCCCTCCCCCTCCTCTTCTCCCTCCCGAGCCTGTAGGCAGACTAGTGTCTACTGTTTGTTCATAGCTGTGCAATATGTACCGCTTCTTTATCCTTTGTTTCTCAAGGGAAGGATCAAATCTAACAATACGCACGTCATTGACCGCAGCAGAATTTTTCGCTTGCCTTGTAGTCGAACGGCCTGAAGAAAAGACTTGAGTAAAACACTACTTGAGATAAGAATAAATTTTCCCCCCTCCCACCCCCCTTAGCTGTCAGGTCTAAGCCTACCAGGAGTAGGGTGAGAAGTTGTGAAACGCATGCCTGCATTTGATAGACTGGTTTTGTAATACTCACGGCATTGACATTGACATTGCCTTCACGCTTGTTGTTACGGCCTACACAAAGACCAGCATACCCAGCAATACCAACCTATATCAACAATATGAAGTTACCATGCAGCTAAAAATTTATACATCAGCGAATTTGATTGTTATTGACTGGACCCCACCCCTATCTGCATGTACAAAGAAGATATTCTTTTAGAAAATTTGAGTTTGAAACCATGCATTCGAGGTGCGTCAAGTCAGAGCAAATGAATTTCAACAAATCGGATATATGACGTAATCAAGAATCTACTTTCAAAACGTCAATAACTTATCAAATTTTGATGAAAAGAGTTTCGAAACTGTGAAAACAAAGACTTAATCAATGAATTGTGAAATTGTTTTTTTTAGGTCACAGTGCCCCTTTAAATCCTGTCCAAACCCAAACAGTTCGATGAAACACTATCTAACGACCAATCATGTATCTTGACGTTTGGTCACGTTTGTTTGTTGACGTTGGTACTGT
The DNA here is from genome assembly GCA_029948255.1 of Telmatactis stephensoni. Lineage (NCBI taxonomy): Eukaryota > Metazoa > Cnidaria > Anthozoa > Actiniaria > Isophelliidae > Telmatactis > Telmatactis stephensoni. The sequence goes on from JALIZF010001895.1 coordinate 318,377, forward strand.
TCCACTGATCATATTTGTTGAAATTGCCAAACTTTCAATCAAATTGATTTCTTTTGTTTTTGTGTTTGCTGGCCAGACTTCGCGCGCGTATTGTCTTGTCTTGCATTGTATTTGGGATATGGATACACCGAAAAGTGTTCGGGTTTTTTGTTTGTTTGTTTGTTTGTTTGTTTGTTGTTGTTTTGTTTTGTTTTGTTTTGTATTTGTTTGTTTTTGTTTTTTACTTAAATCATCTTTGAACAATGTACTAGTATATGTTTGAAAAAGTGACACTCGATTCAACATCATTATGTTTGGTCACCCAACAATGTTTCAGATGATATTTGTTCACTAAACTTTACTCATTTGGACGGGCCTTTACGGGTCAAGAATACATAACGCGTGTGCCATTCCTAGATGTTCGATTCACTCAGCCAAAGCATTTCAAGAACACAGAAGAAATTGCGTGGTGGTGGTGGTTTGAGAACTTGAAGAAGTTGAAAAAGTTAACAAAAACTTTGATTTCCATTAAAAATTTTAAAAAAATTGTATCGTTAATTACTGATCAGTCAGAAATCTCGACATATAGATACTAATTAATTGTTCTATAAGCAGTCAGTCAATAAATATGTCAGTATTTCACATGCCCGGTAACTTGTCACCATTGTTTGTGGTTCGTGCTCTGGATAGCTGCTGTCCTCGGAGACCCAGGGCGACTTCGATAACATTTTACGTTTTGTTTCCGTCAGTTGATCACGTACTGCCTGTCCTTGTGGAACCTCTGAGGCGGAACTTACCCCTCACTACCTCCGAATTGATCCTTTTAACTATTATTAAAACCTAGTTATGCGTCAAAAAATAAAAGTCTAGGCTATTAACTAACAAAATCTAGGGGATCTTTTCCAAACTTAAAATGCTAGCTGAAAAAACATATATACGAGCGCGCTAACTGAAACTATTATATTCTATTCTTACTGCGAGGACTATGTTCCTGTTCCGGAACTTATTGAGACTAAAGCTAACAACTTCAATAAAGACCTTCTTACCAGCAATCCACTCCATATCGGTAACATAAAGAAACTTAGATTTGTTTTTACTGCCCCACTATCTACGATACCAAAAATAACCATCAACAGGCCAATAATCAGTTGAATAGAGCACAAAATTGTAAAGTCATAGTTAGACATCTTCAACGGGTTCTTGACTTAATCAGCTACTGAAACTATTATTTAAACCAGCGACCGGAAATACGTATACGTAAACGTTTCCACCAGTGTAAATAAATCAGTTTCCGTCTTAGTAATTACCACAGGAAGCCCAACAAGGTTTTACTCGCGACTTGAAGGTCAGTAGCAAGAATATATCCACCCCACACCAATCTAAGTTTTGTCCAGATTCTCAGCTAAATATAGAATCTGAGTTTCGCTGCTTAGTATTATGGTCTCTTGGTTTGTATGATGTGTAGTTCTCTTCCATGCCACAACGTTTTTCTTCGGATTCTCCAGTTTTCACTATTATACCGATTACTACCGACTGAGAACTGTTTTGACCATTAGAAATTTACTACAAATATATGTTGTAAATTTTCTGGAAAATGATTTTTCTAACGGTCGAATGGAATACGGTAGCTAATTCAGAAATGGGAAGAATATTGGAAATTTACATTGCTAAAAACTGAGAATTTGTTAGAAATTCACGAGAAATTGTAATTTCCATACGGTAGCCAAATCTCTATAGAGTAGCCAATTATTTCCAGTGATCGTCGTTGTTATGAAATATTGCAATCATCATCATCATAATCATCAATTATACCAGGTTCTAAATTAATCTTACCAACAATCCATTCCATATTGGTAGCATCAAGAAACTCTGTGGTGACTTTACTGATACAACGATCCACGATACCAATTACTGTCATAAACGGACCAATGATCAGTTGAAGAAAGCATAGTATAGTTAAGTATGTAGCCATCTTGTTAAGCCCTTTTGCTTTACTAATGAATGGACTAAATGAGCTATTACCACAGGAAGCCCAAGATGTACACAAATGTCCTCTTCTAGTTTGACCGAAGTTAATTTTTCTTCGTTTATTCGAAGTTAGTTTCAGTAGTTTACTCGATTTACGGATACGTTGCTTCGAACAGGAACAGCATTCCAAAGTCTCTAAAGTCACCTCGCGCAATTCAGCGCCTTTCAAGTAATCAGTACGTGACCAGACTTAAGTGGTTGACTTTTTTTAAATTCCGCATACCATCAAACTAATTTCGAAACTAATTGATAAGTCAGACTTTTCGTTGGTCGCGGTAAGTAGTGGGCGGACGAAAAGCCAGACAATATGAATCCTTGCATTCTTTTGACAATATTTTGTCACGTTTCCCGACCACTTCTCTAAGTTGAGCTCGACGTTTTTCATGAGTCGTTCGAGGGTAAATCTGCGAGAGGAAATTTTGAGATGGGGGAGATCTTCCGAAAAGAAAAGTATACATTAATCAATGCGGTATACTCAATGCAAGATGGCTACAGAACAGTGTATTATATTGCCGGTTTACAATAGACGTCATATCCGCTCTCGTGAACATTTTTTTTCTCAGCTGAATGACAAATTTTCAAATGAAGGGACACATGAAGGGCAACGTTTGCCTGTCATTTGAAGCTAGATAATGGATTCAAGGACTTTTATCAGCCGATTGAAAACATGCAATATAATGGGGGATACAATTAATTAGAAGATAATTAAAGTATTATGGTAATTTTGAACAGATCAAACCATTAGGGAAAGCTCTTTAAACGGTTAAGGTGGCTCGACCCAATATTTTTACATGAACACCTTCCAACTTTGAAACTCTCATGCCTAAACAGATTGACTTCAATTTCATATCCATTATAACACATTAGTTACATATAGACTGAAAAGCAATATTGAATATGTTTGGGGAGATCGGACGGAATATCACGTGATAATGACGTCAAATGTGTTTTAGCTTCGTGTTGAATTTTGGCTCTCAAATGCATTTGCTAAGGAAATGCTCGATGCCACATACACCTTGGATGTCTGCCTTCCTCTGAAAGACGTCTCACTAAAATGTACAAGACGGATTTGGAGATATTTTAGGTCCTTTACATTAAAGGTATAATTTATGCAAAAATTGACCAAAGACCACACTTCCCTTGGCAAATTTTACTTCTTGGATATTTATTTACCCCCAAAATCGCTCATTCTATTCTCATATCCCCCTAGTATTTTATGGAAAAACTTTGCGTTTATTTTAAACCACCTAAAAAGTTTTCAATTAACAGGAAAATCCGTGTGCTTATAATGTATTCATCAGTTACGGTCCTCAGGAAAAATAAAGAAAAAAAATCGCAGTTTTCTAATGATCGCATATTTTGCGAAAATGCCCGTAAAACCGGAGAAAATGTAAACATTGAGTTTTCAGCTTCATTCACACATCATTCGCTTTGGCAAAATCGCGTTGCTGTATATCCTTCCAGTTTTTCCAATGCCGCGGCAAGTTTTATAGGATAATAATAATAATGTTTAAGATTTATATACCGCAAATATCTATATGTATATAATCAAAAGCGGTTGAAATGAACTGAAATGAAATATAATAACAACATAAAGTAGCTAAGAATCCCAACTGGCGAGGAGGCGAACCAGTTGGCTATATCACAAGCATGGTCGCGAAACTGAATTTGAACTAATCGAAATCGGAACAAATTCAGCCTCAGTTAGTATAGCCAGAGCGGGAATCGAACCTGGGACTGCCAGATTGCGAGACCAACGCTCTGACCACTCGGCCATGCTGCCTCCTCCTAGGATAGGGGTATGTACAAAGTATTTTTAAATACTTAAAATTCATTATTTTCGGAACAGTTGTAAAGGTATAACAGTAAAAAGGTATTAATATACAACGCTAAAACAGTTAAAACGGTACAAGTGGTTTGAAGGTATAACGGTATAAAGACCTTTTGCCTTTTGTTCTTAAAAGCAAGTTGGCAACAGAAAACATTTTCAAAATGACGCAATCCTACCACGGATCGATTCTGGGAATGATGCGTCCGCTGTGTGCAGATTTAGAGTACACAGGGATTAATCAGAACAAGAGGGGTGTTAAGAGAAGAACGAAGCGTAGCCGTAGTGCTCTTCTGAAAACAGTAGATCGAGCAAGTCTTCTATTCTATAAAATATATAATTGCACTGACTGATTTTGTAATCATTTTCCAGCTGACATTTACACTGACCGGAAATTCAAAAAGTACGGGCTTGCTGTGTGTATATTTAGAGTGCAGTATACGCGTTTTTCGACCAATGAGAGCGCCCGTTATATGGTTATTTCATAACATTTTTTTAAATAGATGTAAACTGACATAACTTTAAAGTTAACATAAATTTAACATAATTTTGTTTGCGTTTTCCTTGTTTTTTGAAGCCGTGTTTGTTTACTCTACTTTTTATTTCAAACATTGCTGATAAAACTACATATAACATATCTTACCTTGCTATGTGTCTATTCTTATAGGCATGCAGAAACGATTATAAAACAGTTATGCTGCTCGAATTGGTCTCGTGTTATACTCTGTATTATTGTATGATAAAAATTAAAAAATCTAATTGTCAAATTGAAGGGCGGATTTAGGGGAGGGGTGCAGGGGGTGCGCACCCCCTCCTGAGACGACTGAGTCCTTTTTTCTCAATATTTTTCCAAAATATCCTCTCGGCAGTTCCTCCTGAAGACGGTGCACCGGCCCCTCCTGAAGATAATCGTGGATCCGCCCCTGAATTGTTAAAAAGAACTTTTGTTCTGCTATCTGTACTATAGTAAACTGTTTGTTCTATATTTCATAGAATGATAAGTAAATCCATTGAAATCTATTCCTACAAGAGCTCTTTTATGAAGAACTTTTATACATGTGCTACAAAGACTTGGTTAGAGTTGGTTAGATCAACTTGTTTGTCTCCAGATCAGCCATACGGATCTGTAAACAAAAATGAATAAATGAATGAATGAATGAGTAAAAGAGTGAGTGAGTGAATGAATGAATACGAGTCTTCCATATAAATCCTATATATAGTTAATTGAACAAACATTGAACCTTTCAAAATCATTTGATAGAAACCTAGACTGAAATGCATCGATAACATATTTTAAGAACCACTTGCACATGAATGATTCAAATAGCGACTGAGACACATTTTGGCATTCTAGACCAAAGCAGCACATTAAATGTTGAAGGGTTCCCAGTGAAAATGACCTAAGTGACTTTTTTGCTCTTAGCTTCTATTTTCCATGATTTTCAAAGGGTCAGTGTTCGTGCAATAAGCCTCAAACATGATGATGTTTTGATCCCCTCTCTATACCACAAGCCTTTTCAAGGACCTTTCACAATGTAGCTAAATGTAATTTAAGGGAAAGCTAAAATTGAGGAGATTGGTCAACAAAACTGCCGCTGCTGATGTGGCTGTTAGTCTCCTCCCACCTGCTGCTGGGCTAGCTTGTTGCCTGGATCTGCGATCCAAAATCTGTGCTGTCCTGGTGATATTTTTGTATCAATCTGCCAGTCAGCGGTTAGCTCAGTCCATGTGACAGTATGATCCTTGCTTCTGAATGCTGCTATTTGCTTCCACCCTGGTGGTAAGTTTTCTTTGTAATTATAAAATAAAAATCTCCACTGGACTTGTCAGTGTGACAGCTGCTAGGGGGTGAACTGTGGATGGTTATCATGGTTACCTCCTAGTTGCCGGGGATATGCTCATCCCTTGTGGTGGCATTAGTGCACCTAAGCCCAACCTCATCATCCCCGATGAGTTTAATTAAAATGTTAAATTCCTTCAAGAATACAAATACAGCAGTTTTAATCAGTGCTCCTTGAAATGATACTGGTATATAGAAAGTGGTCAAAAATCATCATACTTGGGGCTCAAGGGCGGATTTAGGGGAGGGGTGCAGGGGGTGCTCACCCCCTCCTGAGACGACTTTGAGTCCTTTTTTCTCAATATTTTTCTAAAATATCCTCTTGGCAGTTTCCAATTTGTATGATGGTGCACCCCTCCTGAAGATAATCCTGGATCCGCCCCTGGGGCTTATTAGCTATATCTACTCCTTAGTCCCTAGATGTTTACTCCTTAATCCCTAGATGCCTACTCCTTAGTCCCTTGTTCCTTCCATATCTGCTCACCTATCCATCCTTATGTATGTGTTGTTTACATCCAATTTATATGATTCCATTCTAAAGTAGCATTAACAGTTTACTTTTAAAACAAAGTATACAATACATTATAGAAAATCGACGAAAAACAAAACAAAAATTAAGGTGACGACAAGAAAAAATTACTAACCTCTCCACTTCCTTCAACTTGTGGGTTTGTTGCTCCTGACTCATGACTTTGTTGTTCACGATTTTGCAGTCCTTGTTGGGAACTCTAACAAATGAAAATCATCATTAATATCTACAGTGTGTTTGCCTGATTTGTACTTCCTCACTTGATTATTTCATATTTTTGGTTTCCTCACTTATTTTGGTATGCTTTAGGAAAACTGATCCCTACCTTACATAACTCTTAAGCATTCATTTGTATGAAGCATGCACAAAAGGGATTAACTTCCCATATTGGGTAAGCCTAAAAGGTACCTTTTCTCGAGCTGGAGGATGGAAGTAGAACATAGGAACAGATTTTTCAAATTAAATCCCTGGGTGCTTCTATAACTCCTCATAGCAATTGCTATTTGTTTTCTATTTCTTTGTGTAATGATCCCCTCCCCCCTCTCCCTCAAACCCCCCCCCTCTCCCTCAACCCCTCCCTCCAACAAAAAGTAAATAGTGCAAACATTACCGCTTCTTCTGGTCTTGGATGTTGACCAGGATTGCTGGGCAATGGTTTGAGGTTGTTTGGTGCCATTTGTTGATTGCTTGGCACCATGTTGGCATTACCAGGCACCATCCTTGAATTGCTTGGAACCATGTTTGGGTTGCTAGGTACCATGTTAGTGTTGCTAGGCACCATGTTCGGGTTGCTAGGTACCATGTTAGTGTTGCTAGGTACCATGTTAGTGTTGCTAGGTACCATGTTAGTGTTGCTAGGTACCATGTTAGTGTTGCTAGGCACCATGTTGCTAGCAGGCAATGGATTCTGTACAGCAACAAATTGAGGCTGTTGCTGCTGTTGTTGCTAAGGAGAAATTAAAATAAAAACATTAAGGATGACTCTTAAGGGTAAAACAAAGATAGCTAAAAAGATTAAAACAGTCCCACAGTTCAATACAGTACCACAGTTCAAAAATGATAAATGCAGCATAGAAATAAAGTAAGCAAAGATTGTTGTTTCTATAATCTTTTAATTAGATTATCATAATTATATAAATTTTAACTTCGGTCAAGCTTGAGGATGTAATCATTGATGGCTATATGGATATTTGAGTCTTGTTTTTGATGAAACAACACACATACACACACAAACTGTGCCTCAAACATTATTGCTCACATAGAAAAAAAGACGATCACTATAAATAAAGTGAGTATAATCAACAGATAGGAGATGTGATCAAAGTTTTTCCTTTAGTCTTTCTTTGCAAAGTTTGAGGGCCAGCAAAGGGCTATTGTGAGGGCATGACATCCAAAAAAGGATTCCATAAAATGGTTGTCGTGTCAATCATGCTTCAAACTCACCACAATGTATGGCTGACTGGGTGCCATAGAAGATGGCTGCAACACTACATACTGTGGCTAAAGAAAATCATCATAATAATAATCAATTAGAGGTAATATGAATGTCAATGAAAGCTTATTATAAATGTTATAATCTCTTACCCGCTGTTGTTGCAGCTGGTTGTTAGGTACAAAGACTTGGTTGCCTGACAACGTGCCCTGAGGCACCACATATGATTGCTAAAGATGGTAAACAATAATTTGTTATCCAGTAAAATCAACTTGAATATTTGCAATATCCTAACAAGATCTTGATAAGATCCTGTCAAAAGTTTCATTAAGATCCCATAAGATTTTGCAAGGTCTTGACAGCTAGGATCTACAGGATCTTGAAAGATCTTTCTTGGGATCCAATTAGATCATTCAAGTTTTTGGCAAGTTCATGCAAGATCTTGCTTAAAAGATTCTGAAAAAATCCTGCCAAATTTTGTTCACTGACCTTATCAGCAGTTGTTGATTACATATTAATGTAAGCAAAGACAAGGTATGACATTACATGATCTCAATAAGAGTTCTCACAGGCAATGTCAGACCTCTTAAAATTTTTTTATTTTAGTATGAGAAGCAATATTATTTTCCTCAAAGCAATTAAATGTCTTTCATTATATACCCTTGTCGATACGTGCACTCTGAGAGAACGGAGCACAGTTCTGATGTCAGTAGCATGAGCTCAACTGCATGATTGTGCACCTTTTGAATTTTGTATGTAGAAAATTGAACTTTTACCCCTTGAATATTTACATCAAAATATATAATAAAACAAATAGAACATCTTTTTCTGTGCTCCATTCATTAATACAGCACTTAAGAAGTGCCAAGACCAAGACGCTGTAGGCGAGTGCTCTCCACACTTCTTGAGTGCTCTCGTCACTTCCTGTGTGCTGTATTACTAAATGGAGCACGGAAAAAGCTGTTCTATTTGTTAATTAAACAGTCATACAGTATGCTTTAATATAGAATAAATATAAATAAATAAAATAAGTTTGGTATAGCTCATCACCCTTCCTTGCAGCACAAGCTCTGAATTACGAAGGGCTCAGCGATTGAATCAAAGGTATACAAGGGCGCTTTCATTACAAGACATTTACACATTTACATACAAATTCACATACACACACACACGTAGCAGCCACCGGATGACCCATGTCTGATCACTGAGAACAGCATAAATTAGCCACTTTAGAAACGAGTGGAGGACTGGGAACGAGTTTTTAGAATTAATCTAATTAAGAAATGAACCCCATCACAAGAAAGAGCATATCGTAAATATTAAGTTTCAGGACTTTGACAAAGTTTGGATAAGTATCAAATGATCTGCAGACATTCAAAAACTGTAAAAATTACAAAGAAATGTATGTTTACTGTCCCTAGTAAACATACATTTCTTTGTAATTTTTGCAGTTTTTAAATAGCTGCAAATCATTGGATAATAATCCAAACCCTATCAAAATCCTGAAACTTAATATTTACGATATGCTCTTTCTTGTGATGGGGTTCATTTCTTAATTAGATTAATTGTAAAAACTCGTTCCCAGTCCTCCACTCGTTTCTAAAGTGACTAATTGAAACTAGTTCATTTTTTACTGAGGGAGGAAAAATTGGAGTACTCAAAGCAAGGGAGAGAATGGACAAGAAACTCAAGCCATGATGCCCCATCTGGGAATTGAACTCAGGACCACAGAGGTGACACACCAGTGCTCTCATCACTCGGCCACCCTTGCTGCCCTGTATCTGTTGTACCTGTTGAGGTTGTTGCTGGCTTTGTTGAACAAATGTTTGTTGGACACCCTGAGGTTGGGCTTCTTCATTAGTAATCAATGGTCTCTATAAAAAAAGAAAGAAAGAAAGAAAGAAATGAATGAATGACTAAATAAATAAATAAATAAATAAATAAATAAATAAATAAATAAATAAATAAATAAATAAATAAATAAATAAATAAATAAATAAATAAATAAATAAATAAATAAATGGTACAAAAATATTGAATTTATTAAATACACTTTGATATATAATTTGAGTAAATAGAGGCATTAATGCTATCCCATCTCTATTTCCTTTCAAGTGCTGAATGTTGTGGATGAAAGCAACTTACATATAGCAGATTGCAGCAGAATTGTTGCCCCACCCATCTTTTGGATAAATATCCAAAGTAAGTGTTCCACTGAGTTGGCAGTGTTGTGCTGTGCAGTGGATTATGGAAGGGTTGCCATGGTTACCTCCATGAGGGACATAAACTGGCAATGCTATGATCCCCCATTCCAACTCCAAACTCACCTAATAGTGTTGAGTTAATCAGTGTAATATGTATTAAAGGAATGCACACAACACTTTAAAATTCCACAGGCTGTCAGTAGTCAATTTCTAAAGAATATACCAAACGCTGTCGAGACTGAGGTTGAACAATGAGAACTTTGAAATGGTCTACTTTAAATTCACTGACATGAAAAATTTGGTGGACTCCTTTTTTCACTGAAATGATTTTTTCACAGTGTCACCCAGATGAGAGTTCATTCCTTTTAAGCATTTTTAAGCAGATTTTACAAGCATTGGCTCCTAATATATGTGTACCAATACTAAAGGGTTATTAACTGAGCGTGAGGTCTGTATGGGAAAATATCAGACCGAGGTCTTGACAGTATGGACCGAGCAAACGAGGTTAATAACTTATTTATTATTAATATGGATTTGAGAAGTCCCGCTAAAACAATTGCCAAATGCAAACTTTTCTTTTCATCCGGGACAGCGGTCCTGATATGGCAAAATACAGATCATGCATTAGCCAATCAGAATTCAGGAAATTATCTAGCCATATAACACATTGTATTATACTGTATGAATATGAACCCTAATTAATGAAAAGTAAACTTATGTGCTGCTTACTCTGTCTTGCCGTAGAGGAGATCCAAATATCATGTTGTCTGTTTTCATCAAGGCTAACCAAGCACCAACAAACATCTCCAGTAGACATAAGATCAAGATCATGGAAGAGATACCTTGAACTGCATCTTCAGATGGTTGAAAAGGAGATGGTAAGGTAGGTATAACAGGAGTAACTGGATAATTAATATATTCATTGGTCTCCATTCCCAGTCTCCAGCCAATGTACGTAAGTACATTTCCATACATGTAGAATGCCAGCAAAGAAAGTCCAACACACACTCCATTGATTGCTCTAAGAGCAGCCACCTAGGTAAGACACAGCTGACAATTAAACATTTATACAATTACAACTTTAAGGTGTCTCAATGTGTTTTTTATTGACCACATTTCGACTTTTCATTAAACATAGAATACCCTACAAACTTGCAGAGTCTCCAAAGAGAAGGCAAAGGGGATTCTGCTCACAGGGTAAACAGACAAGTGATGAGCGAATATCCTAGACAAGGATAGACAAATTAAGATATATTTTCACTTTCACACTTTGCAGTCCTGAGACTAAATGATGTGCTACATTGAATATACTTCATATAACTACATGCATACTTTTGTTTAATTCTACATTATTGTTTTATGAAGGAATACCTCACTCATCAGGGATTTAATTTTATTGCAAATATTCTAATTTTACTAGAATATCCACTACAGTAAAATTTAAAGATCAAAGAATAGGCAAAGGATTACACAGTAGGGTTATATAACCCCAATGTCAATTAATTCATTAAGTACTTTAATCTGAATCTTGTAAAGTAAAGTAATGCAACCATATTTTACATCGATAACTCGTGAAAGTAATTTGAGTAACTGATAAACTTGAGGTTGACAGTGAGCTCATTTTACTCCCCTCTCTCCATCAGTGTTCCATTTTAAGGGTATTTAAAGCTACTTAAAGCCACACAGAAAGGAAAGAAGTTTAAACAAGGATGTGAGATCTGGGGATCGAACTCTGGACCTCTAGCAACTGTGCCATCCTATTGCTCCTTTCTCCTCTCGTCATCTTACCAATGAAAATTGTGGCAATCCTGATCCCACACAATTCCTTACCTCCTTTTTCACTTTATTTTTCATTATGATAACAGAAAGACTTTGTAAATACCAGGTCCCAGTTGTACGAAGGTTGGATAAAGTTATCCACCAGATAAGAGTTATCCACTGTATAGATTTTGTATACTGAGATTGTATCCGCTGAATAAGGATTTATCCGCTGGATAGCGCTAGTCAACATTCGTACAACCAGCCCCAGATTGAATTTAATGCTCACTTACTGCATTGGTGTCAGCATAGCCTTGTCGTTTGTTTTGATTGCCAACACAAAAACCACAAAAACCAGCCACACCAACCTACGTAAAACACTGACTTACACATTATAACATAAATATGACTTACCTAGTATCTATGGTATAATTTCTTCTGAGTAGCTAGGGACTTTTTCCTTTGATTACTCAACATTTTGTTAGGGGGTTTTGACCCATATCACGCAAGTGTGAGATTATAAATTATTTGATTTATTGGAAAAAGGAATTCACTATCAATTTCATCACACTGATATTAGTAAAATTGCAATTTTTTTGGGAGATTGCTCTTAAATTGACAAAGATATGAATTTTTAAAACTTAGCATTTTTACATTAAGAAATGTATAGTGGATGGGCATCACATGCATCTGTAAATCTGTAATACCAGTGCAAATTACATGAATATACAGGTCCAAAAATGTGCTTAATTTTTTTTCTTATTCTGCTATTGTTAACATTAACAAACATTACATATACAGAGTTTTTAACTCAGAACATGTATGTCTGAAAAAAATGGCAAAAACTTTGAGGATCTGGTTGTCAGTTAAATAAAACTTTTGATAACTTGCATGTGCTACTGATACCATCACATCTCAACGAGCGCACGCTCAAAATTTTCTTCTTGAGGTTTCATCACAGGTAGCCCAAGCTCTACAACAGAGATGGCAGCTTTTGGACTAAAGATTTCTATAGAGAAAATCAAGTATTTTTGTTTGTTTGTTTTGTCTTATCTGTATTTATTGTAATCAATGATTTGTTTTGTGAGGGTTTAAATAATTTGGGATTAATAATAAAATATATATTAATACATAGCTGCCATGTAAATATTAACCCCACATTATTTAAACCCTCTCAAAACAGCTCAAATTGTGTATCATCAATTACAATAAATACAGACAAGACACAATGTAAAGGTGATGTTACACACTGAGACTTGTCTGGATTACTAATGCAAGATGAGTTTCATAAGGGCTGTTAGGGACCAGTCATTATTTACAGGGGGGGGGGGCTGGTGGAAATATGGGGGGGCCATCATTTTTCATGCACACACTGCATTATTGTTATAAGAGAATGTATGTGGAAAGGGGAGTGGGGCCATCAAAAATTGTGCATCACATTTCTCATTTCCACCAGCCCCCCCCCCCCCCCCCCCCCCCCTCCCTGTAAATAATGACCGGTCCCTTACAAAGCTGAAATTTTGTAATTTTGACCTGGAACTTGTTTGTGACACAAGTTTCTGTTGCAGAAGTAGAAAGCAGTTCTACTTTTTGTGAGACTGTCTCGTGAAACCAACCAGGGGAAAGTTTCAGCTAAATGACCATGTTACATGGTGCAATGCATTGTGAAACTGGTTGATTGAGGCAAGTTTCAGAGAAAAGTTTCAGCGTGTAACATACTGCGCCTTAAGGTGACTGACTACGTTGGCAAAAAGTAATTAAATATCGTTTAAACCACAATGTTCTAGAATGAAATTTAATGCTGATCCCAAAAACGAAAAGAAAAAAGGGGGGTCCCGCACTCGTTTTCGAGATAATCGGCATTGTATGAATGCCTATATCTGAATTTTTGATGCGAAAATCGCTCAACCAGAAGTGAATAGAAAAGAAATTAAGAATTAGGGAAATAACATTTCTACAAAGGCCACAATTGCGTAAATATTAGCTAATGGAGTATTCTGCAAAATGGCATAAATACTTTTGATGTGAGAACAGCAAAATACCTTCATTCGTTGGCTTTTGCCGTGAGTACCAACCGCAATTGTCCTCATGTCGAGCAAAATTTTATACAAAAATCAATTTTTTCATATGCTAGAATGATTAACTTTTTTTGCAAAATTGATATGATTGAGATTTTTAGGTGTTTTTTAAAATAAACGAAAAAAAAAAGTATAGGGTCCCGTGCAAAAATGAATGGTTTTGTGCCTTTGAAGTTGTTAAAAAGGGCTAAAAAATGCTAACCGGAAGTGCCGCCATTTTAAAAATGACGCGTAGCACGAGCTTGATTCAAATTTGTGTTGACGAAAACAAGCGAGCGCTCACTGCTTTTTCCAAAAAGAAAATATTTTTACTTCATTCTGTAATGATTTTGAGTATTTAAATCCACAAGAATAAATTTGGAGCTGATTTTTGTACAAAAACTTAAATTTTTCTATGATTTTTGCTGTTCGCTGAAATCTCCGCGCGCTATGACATTGCTTAAGACGTAATGCGCGAAATCATGCGCAGTGCTAACGTAGTCAGTCACCTTAAGTGTTTCAGTCTTATTTTATTGAAAAAAAAAACTTGTATTGAAAAAAAAAATTTTTCTAGTCCAAAGCCGCCATCTCTGTTGTGGATCTTGGGCTACCTGTGGTTATCCGTTTTTCTAAAAAAACGCCGTTTTTTTCGTTTTCATTTTTTCATATTATAAAAGGTAACCATACGGTTTCTCGTTCAATTTGGAATTAATTCAAACTTGTGTGTTTTTCAAAGAGCTCAATTGGAAATTGCACGAGCCGTAGGGCGAAAAATACACTCGTGCGAATTAATAATTCCAAATTGAACTCGAAACTATTCGATTACCTATACATATTAGAAAAGGGGTTTCTCCAACTCCGGGCTCCAACTAGAGAAAATGTTTCGTCTCGAAAATTGAACTCAGAGCGGAAGTATAATGCACCAGTCAATGTAAATCCCCGCCCCCCCCAACCCGGGAAAGGGCGGGGATGTGCGGGGTATTTATTGTGTTTTCACTCACTTGTTCAGTTCCGGTATGCAGGGAAAAAACGAACATTTCCACTCCCAGTCTCAAGACCGGGGCATCGGGCGAATATGGTATATAATGGTCAGCGGTTAAACCAATGAGCGGCCGCCATCTTAGAAAATACCCAGAAGTCAACTTCCCGCGTTTTTCTACGTACGTGAAAAGATGGAAGAGCGACAGGTAAAGTTTCAGTTCCTATTTTAGTGTATTAAATAAGTTATTTTTGTTTGTTTTATGTCTTGAATTTTTGTGTTTTTTATATTTGGCAAAATAATAACTTAAATATTCGCAATCATTTCAAACTACTTCACTGATTGATCTGCCATGTGTCTTGTGTGAACTTTTGATGCTTTTAATATCTTTTTACCAGGAAAGTGAGATAATGTGCACGCTGCATAACAATACGCTATTAAATTTTAGTGCTTATAAATAAGATATAGTTAGTTATCATCTATCTGAAAATTCACAGGAGCATAAATATATTATATTGTGTTAAATACATTGTCTTATGCATTTTATTTCTTTTTTACTAGGTGAAAAAATCCCTGGAAAAGGTAAAGATTAAAGATCAGATAATCAAAAATAAAAAACGGTTCTATTGCCTGTATTGTGTAAATGAATTTAATATATAAGTTATTAGTCATGGGTAGGCGGGGACAAGCGAGGACATTGGATTAAACATATTGTCCCAGGGGCAGTAACATTTGCTCACTTTTTCAGGCATGTCAGTCCAATTCCCCGCCCTTTCCCGGGTTGGGTGGGGCGGGGATTTACATTGACTGGTGCATAAAGACAAACTCATCTTCTAGCTGCCACTTTTCACCCTCATTATCACGTTCGTGTCAGTATTTCCGAGATTTCCGCATTCCCGCTCCTCACTAATATATGCAGAAAGATCTAAGGATGGAAAAGTTTTTTGAGGAGCGCTATATTGCACGAACACTGTTCATTCATGGAAATGTAAGTCATGTTACTTGTTTTGACAATCGTCGCTATAATTATACGCCGCCTAGCTAATAGTTAACGAACGGCCAGACATACCGAAGTAAATCGGGGAAAAAACTGGACGAACTGGTGAAAAACGTAAAACTTGTAAAGTATTTTTTCGACTGAAGTATGCAATTTGGAACCAATGTCAAGCCCCTGCTGACTTTGCGAGCAGAGTTTCACTCTAAAGGAGACTTCCTCCGCATGGTCTAACAGCATGGACTTACCAGCAGTCCAATCCATATTGGCAGCATCAAGAAACTTGGCTGTACTCCTATGGCACAGCGATCCACGATACCAAATATGAACATCAGTAAACCAATTACGTGCTGAGCACCGCAAAGCAAGGCAAAAACTGGGGCAGCCATCTTGAACGTACTGTACTTGGAAGCAACGCAGGCTCTGGGTACGAGATTGTACTTGGAAGCTGTCCCAAGGTGCGCGAGGGTGGTGGTGGGTGGTACGGATGACCATGAGCCTTCAAGATTCGGACTCGCGATCAGCGGATCGATCTGCAACCTTTACGACACTTAAAGAACAGGATTTTCTTAGGGTTTTTTTCATGATTTTCTATTTCAAAGAGCATAAAAATAGTAAATGAATATTTATCATTTAACTTCAATATTTAGCTTGCTTTTTGATCTGAAGATTTTTTAGAGTTTGGGCTACCTGTGCTACCCCGTTCTTTCGTATGGAGTTCCTGTGTTTTCACGGTGAAGGTTAGGTTCAAGGGTTAGGTTATTCGCAGTGTACTGGAAGTTTGGTTAAAAAGGTTTTAAAAAGGTTTTAAATGTCTAATACACCGAATGAAACAAAACCCAGTGAAGTCAAATCCAAGCTTCACCCAACTGTGGCTATGGTAGGCTGATAACTAGCCAGTAGTTTATGCTCGATCTTAATTAATCTTGTAAGAATTTTAAGCTTACATCATGTGATTTGATTGTGTCTTTAGTATGGACCTTATAACGTGAAAGATTTAGAGCCAGGAAAGATTATGAAATGGTGTACCTGTGGACTCAGTAAAAAACAACCTTTGTGTGATGGTAATTTTCTTTGACAATAATTGAAATATACCTATTTCAAAAAAGGTTGTCAGAGCTAAAGGCGATAGGCGATAGGAGATCCAAAGTAATCAAGTCAAGTTTTAGATGGCCCAATGGAAGATTAGCCAGGCTAAATTGGCTCCATCTTTAAATAAAGTTTATTATTATTATTATTATTATTTAGAAGGCCTTTTGCTGCTAGAGGTCACGTGACCTTATCTCCCCTAAATCAAGCAGCTTTGTTAAATTGAAATCCAGAAATGGAAAGAGCACCTCGAAATTAGTAAAAGAGCAAAGTTTTAGCTCAATAAAGACAGCAAATATAATGTTAGATAATTTCTTAAGATTTGTTTGGAAAAATGCACTGGAGAGCAAGGCCATGCTTTCCAGTGCTGTTTTTTCCAAACGAATCTTAAGAAAACATCCGAACTTGAACAAGCCGTCATGCTTGTATAACGTCATCTCATGACCTGAAAATTTATACCTTTTACTAATTTTGAAGTGCTCTTTTTATTTCTAGATTTCATTTTAATGATGCTGCTTGATTTACGGGAGATGAAGTCACTTGACCTCTAACTGCAAAAGGCCTATTCCGTTCGTTTTGCTCCGAACATTGGATATGAATGTCTGATAGTTAACTTTCTTAATAAAAACAAATAGAAAAACCCAACCGTGAATAGTGGAATGCCCTATCTCCTATCGCCTATCACCTATTGCCTTTAGCTCTGACAATCTTCTCTGAAATAGGTGTATGTTGTGAATCAGGGTCAGATCCAGGAATTTGTGAGAGGGGGCCCGAACCTAAACTAGCTTAAAACTTGTGGCAATTCAGGTATGACAAAGGGGTCTAGACCCTCCCCTTGGATCTGCCACTGTGAATGTAGTTTGTGGCCCAGGGAAGGAGTTTATAACCAGGAGGCTGAGATGTGGGTCACACGATGTAGACCATCAACCACTTGTGTGCACTGAAAATTTTTAAATATTTGCCATATAGTTCGCTGGGTGGCAGTATTATTTATAGAATTCTGAAACTATCCAGAGGATATTTTGGAAAAGTATAAAAAAGAAAAGGGGTCAATTCATCTCAGGAGGGAATGTGCACACCCCCCCTCCCCCTCATAAAAAGCCATAAAAGCCAATTACATAATTATATCTGAGCTTATCATGAGGAAAGGGATCATGAGACTCAAAGTTTGAACTTTTTGACTTAGCATGTGTAACGTGGCTACCTGAGAGTCAGCCAAAGCCTATGGTCCCCTAGTCTCCTGCCCAGCCGTTTTTAGTCTCGTCATGCCAAGCAAATCCTCCTCACAAATTCAAGTGGCGTAACAAAACTAAAAACTGGCTGTGAAGGAGACTGATGGTCCCTAGGGTACAGCGTTTGTCTCCAAGTCTAGATAAATTTATATCTTTGTACCAGCGTGTAATTTAATACATTCTCTGTTTATTATTTTCATTGTTTCCAGGATCCCACAAAGGAACTGGTTTTAAATCTCTAAAATGGAAAGTACCAGAAACTCCACAGAAAGTGTATTCATTTTGTGGCTGTAAATACACAGGTTCTCCACCATTATGTGATGGCTCTCATAATGATCTCCCATGTCAATTTCTAGCTCAGCAAAAATCCTGTAAAAACACTCACAGCGATGATATGAAACTATGTACTGGTTGTGGCTGGATTCCTGAATGGTGACGATATATGGTTGGATAATTTAAGATTAGTTAGGATTTCTTCCATTCTTTTATACATGTATTCACTCATGGAAAAATCCCCAAAAGTTCCTTTTTGCTCACAGCAACTTTCATAATTTCACAGCCTACAAAGTTCAAATACAAATGTGCAAGAGGCATTTTTTACTATCATCAATCACATTCAAATAATCAGTCGGTACCTTTGATATTTTTGATTGATGGTAGTGAAAAGGCCTTTTGCATGTTGGTATTTGAACTTAAGTGGTCACAGAATTATGAAAGACCTTGATTAGGTGTAATTTAAGAACTTTAGTAGTGACCCATGGAAAGGTAAGGAATGAACATGACTGAACAAATTATGAGCAAATACAGGTTCTTGCTAAAATTTATAAATAGCTTATGTGGAATTTATTAAGGCTAACACTATATAAGCACAACAAAACTCAAAACTTATAGTCTGTTGTCATCCTATCTATCCATCCATTCATTCACTCATTCATTTATCAATTCATTCCTCTTCCATTTTATTTTTATACATTAATTATTAGTAATTTGGGGGGAGGGGGAGGGGAGAGAAGAATAATTAAGATCAATAATCAACTTTTTGTTGAGAGTTTTTAATCAAAAATTATCATCACAAAGAATATTTTATGAAAATTATTACATTGTGTACTATAAATATTAGAATATTGTTACATTTAATGCTTTAATTGTTTCATTTCTTTATAAAAGTTTTCAAATTTGTGTGATGTGTTGATCCCCTCTTTTGGGGCAAATTTAATAATAATATTGACCTCCCAAAAGGAAGAATAATAGGTCAAAATAATAGTGCCTGATGTAATAAATGAACAAAGTGCTCTACAATAATATCACATTGATACAATGAACTGTCAACCAGGGAGGTGCAAACACAGGTCTCCCAAGCTGTGTATTTCTGTTTATGGATTATAAAGACTCTACTTAAAGTTCTGAAATCCCACTATTTCAACTACCCTGACATTCTGCTCATTTTTTAGCAGCATTCTCAATTTGCCCTATTTTTTCCAGCTTTTCTGCTCTCTTTTCAGCTCCTGATTCCCACCCACAAAGCAATCACTTTCTCATTATGGACCCTGAAATTGGGATCTCATGATAGAACAAAATTAATGTTGTACAATAATATAGTTGACAGAAGTGCACAGCTTGGGTTACCTGTTGTGTGCACTGATTTCCTAATTCTGATCAAATTTCTCAACTATTCCTCTTTTAAGTGTGACTAAGCTCATGAACAGTTCTTTTAGCACCATCAACGCCCATTCATCATGATCTTTTTGGGTTGCCTGTGGTTTGATTGTGGGTTTGACATACAGTGCTGGGTCGTTACTTGTAACAGGTAAATTGTTGATTTTCTCCTGTGTAAAATCAATACATTAATATAAACATGGAGTGTATTGCACATTTTGTCTGTCTGTCTGTCTGTCTTTGTTTGCCTGCCTTGTCTGCCTATCTGTCTGTCTGTCTGTTTGTATGCCTGCCTGCTTGTCAGTCTGTCTGCCTACCTGCCTGCCTGCTTTCTTTTTGTCTGTCATTCTGTCTGTCTGTCTGTCTGTCTGTCTGTCTGTCTATTTGTGTAATAGTTCAGTTGTTTCCCAGTACGAAATGATCGAAAAAGGTTACTCCAGGGAAGAGCCAATGCTTTTCATAACCCTTAATACTTCTTACACTTCATGACAATATAGAACTGAAGAGTTTTTACATAGTAAACCAATAGCCCCGGCATCAATCTGGATATTTCTATGCTTAGAAACGCCTTTTTTACGTTAAGAAAAAGATTCGCTAAAACCCACTCAGTACCCCTTCCCACACATTGTAATATAGAGGGATTTCATGGCAGCCATGTTTGTGGGCAAGTACAATAGAAAGTTTTTGAATTAGAAAAGATTTCATTTCTCTTATTTCATTTCTCTTAGGGAAAAAAGCTATCCGGGGGGGGGGGGGTACTCCCATATATTTGCTATATGGGTATGTGCCGCTGGATAGGGTATGGTTTTTGGCCCTGCTGTCTTGAACAGGGTATACGTTTTACCCAAAATTGTCTTAAACAGGATCTATAATTTTGAGGAGATCCCAAGCCATATCATCTTTTTGTGTCTTAGATAGGGTATTATATTCAAAATAAACAAAAAGCGCTTCCTCAGCCGTTTTTGTCTAATCATATGCAACGGATCGGAATGAAATGACAAGGCTAGGGTCGATTTCCTTCTCTTTTATCTTGAACAGGTATGAATTTTTCGAGTGTCTTAAACAGGGTCAGGTTTCTAGAACTCCGGCGGCACACCCCTATCCAAAATGGTTGAGTACAACCCCCCCCCCCCCCCCCCCCGGGAATTCTATAAATAATACTGGCACCCAGTATTTTGACCACAAACATGACTACCATGAAATCCCTTTATACCTCAAATGTTTCTCGAGTTAAACTCACTCACCATTTGCCGAAGAAAAGAAACAAGATCATTGACACGGTATTTGATATTCTTGAACTGACTTGTAAATTTTCCTCTAGAACTCTTAGTCTGGTAATTGATGATGTCTGTGAGCATTTGGTGCAATTTGACCAGCAGTACTATGTTCTTTCGAAGAAATTCCGCATTCTAAAATCAAACACAAATAAGCTAAGTTAGCAAGTAAAATAAATTATCAAAAATACAGTAACGACACTACTATATTAAAACTAAAATAGCGCGAGAACACTCGCTATCAATAAAAAAGCACTTCACTTTTCCATCAGTTTCCTCATCCTTTTCCTTTCCTTTTCCTTTCAAATTGCGGAATTTACATGTAATGTTCATTTCAACCGGTGCGCTGCTTTGGTCAACACGCAATTAAATCAATCAAATTGTTTTCTTATTATTATATAAGTATTTTTACAGCAGAAATACTTGATAAGGACATGTGTCAACTGGATCAATGTTCATTTTAGAAGGAAATGACAAAAGGACAAAATTCGCAAGGGACCTTAATGAAGCCTTGTCCAAAAGTTTCGAATTATCCGGCTTGGCATGGACTGTGAGTCCCACTTTTCGCTCCAAATGTAGACGAATTTTTAATTATATAATAACTGATCACCCGAAAAATGGAGGACTGTCAAGGAGAGATCGAGAAGGGAGCTGAGAGACCAGAAGAAGAAATCGCCCAAATTTTTGGTTATTTCTTAACTGTGTAAATATTTTACTTACTGAAAGATTAGCGTAGTTGAGAACAGCCTTTACGCCTTTTAGCGGGATGTAGTGGTCGTAATTTCCGTTCTGGAATCGATCTTCTGCCTGAAAACAAACAAAAGACGAAACTGAAAACTCCAACATTTACTGAGTCGTGAGCAAACATCAATTCTGATGACAAATTTTAATTTGACAGGTAACAATAGAATTTTGAAATATTTTTTACAGATACTGCCAATGTACAATGTATTTATAGCTGTTTTATTATGACGCTCGCTTTGTTTTGATTGAGATACGTGGTGATATTTTTCTTTCGCATGGTCATAAAGCTAGAAGGCTGTTTATTCTTATTATTGTTATTATTAGTTCGGCCCAGGACTAAAAGAGACTGGAATAAGTAATCAGCTGAGATAATAGGAAAAACAACTGCTGCCAGTTTCAGGGCAGCTGCTGACGCTTATTTTGTTTAACTTCATTTTTCATGTAAATATTTTTTTCTTAGCTTTTTTTTTTCTTAGCTTTCTTAGTATACTTGCGCTATGTCTTAACGATGTTGCAAGTCAATAAATGGAATTCATGTCTTCTTTGTTCTTTGAGAGGTTAAGATCCACGTAAACGGGAAACGGGAAACGGTAAACGGCGGAGAGGATCACACGACCTACTTTTCTCGTGCCTGGCTTTGTGTGTTTGACACTCAAATGAGAGACTAACTTTTCGCTTTTACGCCAAATGCAAAATGATTCGTCGTCACTTAAAAAACGACAACGCCAGACGCGAGAAGGAAAAAAAAAAAAAAAAAAAAACCGGTCACGTGACTGCCGTTTACGTGAATCTTAATCTCTCTATTAACAGTGGTTTCGCGTCCCCTAAATTAAGTTAATGACTTTTATTAGTTTTCTTCCTTTCCTGTGTAGGGGAAAAGTATAGGAAAAGCCCCTACAGATTACACACTGATAATTTGATTTCATGGTCTTATACTGATTTCAATTCTTTCAATTTATAAATTCATTGATTGATTCACAATATATGTTTAGATTGATAGATTCCTAAGATTGATATCAATCCACAATAATATATAAAAGCCCAGCTAATAAGCAAAAAGTCTTTGGGCCTAAGACCGGCAAACACACACATTCAAATAAAATAAAATAATACTGAATAGTAATAAAAAGAAGAAGAAGAACATTTTAAAATAAATAATACTAGTCCCCAGGAAGTGACGTATAACTGATAATACATTTCGGGGGACCCTAAGTCTGCCAAGCAATGTTCCCCGGAATTGGTTCCCGGACAGCTGTAGGGACTGCCGCGTCTCCCCAAATGTAATGTGAAGTCACGCACTCGTAAAGCAATTAAACACAGTATAATACCAGTACCCCGGAAGTGACGTTTAGTGACGTAGTACTTACGAAATCAGTTTGAGTTTTGCTGATTGAATGCATCAAAGTGAGGCTCTGAGCTCTGATGATGTAACACATGGTCGTCTTGCTGTTTGGCCCTGACACTGAAGCACCGCTGGCTCCAGCTCCGAACAATACCACAACCACGAGTGTTGCCAAAACGATAGCTAAGAAATAAATGTTTGAAATAGTTAATGAGATACACACTGTATAACAAACGATATATATACTGATAGATAATAAACTAACATAAATTCATCGTAATTGACCTCGTTGTTAGTGGCGGACAAAACTTTCGTTAGGAATGAAAACTGGTGCTACGAAATCGTTAGGCTGTAGTCTGCGTAGCGGCCCTAAGGGGAAGGGGAAGGGAAAGGGGAGGGGAAGGGACTCCCCTTTCTCCTCCCCTTCCCCTTCCCCTTAGGGACGCTACGCAGGCTAGTTAGGCTGCCACATTATTCCAGACCTACTCCGGCCCCTAAAGTTGCCTTAAGTCGCACAAAGTCGCCTTGAATCGCACAAATTCTCCTTAAGTCCCATCGACGTTTTGGCAAATTTTTGTTTAAATCGCCTAAAGTCGCCTTAAGTTGCCCTAAGTTACGGCGACTTTAGCTAGGGCCCGAAGTAAGCGTAATTCCAGCCGTGAAGGGGTCCGCTTAAAGAATTCTTCCAATTTATACCTTCCAAGACCCTTCTAAAGAGCAAATTTTTATGATGAATTAAGTTTCTATGGCAAATGGATTTTCTCCTTCTATAACAAATAATTTCATCAAATTTTCTCATCCACACGAGGAACAAATATTTGTCAAATACAAAAAAAATTGTCAGAAAATCTGCTGGTGTTAGAAAAAAGAGAAAAAATGAAAATAGAGTGATGGAAAACTGAACAAATCTATTATGGTGGTTTTGAGTAAGTACTCAACTGGTTTAGTATACTGAGATATTAGAAATAAAAGATATTCATCTAAAAAAGTACTATAGCTATAAACCTGATAAAAAAGTAAGAATGTCTCGTGAATCGAAAGGGAATATTGGGTACGATTTAAAAATTAGTCTGTTGACAACGACAACAAAAATTCTTACCGTTAATAGTTTTTGCCATAATAATGTTGGTGTTTGGGGAGTTGTACAATTTCTTGCCGTGGTATCAAATTTCCTTGCGATTTCAGTATCCAACTGATAGATGATATCCTTCATGGCTGAAACCGTATTTATACTACACTGTCCCACAAAGAACTTCACGGTGAAGTCATAAGATATAAATTTAAACCTCAACACAGAATAATCAGTACTGAGAAAAATTTCCCAAAACGGCGAACTCAGTTGTAGCACTGGTTGAAGCATGATTCCTTAATTTCCAAGATAGTTTCGCAAACTCTAACTGACTTCCTTTGTATGTAAATTAAGTTTATTTCCGGTAGGTTGCTAAGTAATCATTCGAGAGAAACAAGGTTTACCTAACGAGTAAACTATGCGATCAGCCAACAGAACGGCGTCATATTCTATTTGTAACAAAAATAGCAACAGAATTGAAATTGCAAAGATATATGTGAATATTGTTGAATATATATAGGAAAACTGGGCAAATTATAATGGTAAAAAGTTGTTGTAATTTGATGAAGTTATTATGCGAAAGTAATTTTTAGTATACGAAAGAGATGGTACTATAGCTATTTCAGTATTGCTTCGGCCGACATTTATACATGCTATAACCGAATATATTTGCATGACCACGAGCTATCAGATTCAGAAACTGAACACAGAACTATTGCTGGAGCTAGAGTATAGTTGATGAATATTTCGAGAATATTTCGAAAATATTTTGTCCCCAAAACAAAGATCTAGACGAACTAAGAAATATTTACTTAAAAATTGCTGTTCAACAAAATCATTCATCCAGTGAACAAAATATAATTAAGTCGGGTACAGAGGGAAACTTTTCCCAATTCTACCAACAGAGCCATTATTTCTAAATTTGAAAAACTTTTTATACATAGCTGAAGGCTGAAAGTTTAGAATGGACCACAAAAAATCCTTTGGGTAATTCTTTTCTAACTGATCACAAATGCACTACTAATAAGTATTACTTTAATTGCTGAAAATGATTGTTTCGAGCTCTTAAAATGATTTTATTGAAGTTATAAAACTATAGTTAACGAGTAATAGTCAAATAGGAAAAATGGATTTATTAATTTACTTGAAAAACTACTAAAGACAAGTCTTGCATCAAATGTATTATTTTCATTAACTGAACCCGTGAAACAAAGTGTACTGGCGAATTAGAGAGTAATAGATAAATACAATAGAAAACAAAGGAATTAGAGTCTAGTAGTGCATGCTTAATACGCTAAAGTGTATTTCACGGGTTTATAAAAAACGCTGTACGTAACTGTTTATCACAGAGGAATTCAAGTGCAAACTTTTTCGCTTAACTAGTTTCATTTTGTTGCTTGAGTGGTTTTCGCGGCATTGATTTTGAATAGTTACAAGCCGTTAAAACTATAGGATAGGCTTCCGTGAAAAGGTATACGTAGGACGCACAATGAAGAGTACGTGATTTTATTCAAACCGTGAAATAGATATTAAATACACTTCCTATTGTTTTCTAGTCTGTTCACAGGCTAATTGTTTTCTTTTTTGTCAAAAACCAAAATTGTGATACAAAATTTACTCTGAACAACTACACTTTGCGAACTAAATTCCATCTGAGTTAATTTTTGTCTAATTTTACCGGCTTACGATTAACTTAATTAATGTATGGCCAATCGATCATTCAACATCCCGCTAACTAGTGAAGTTTTCCCCAACATTGTAGCTCCGTCGCGCTTGTTTGCAAAATTAAAGTTTTGGAAAGCGGAGTTCGTTTCAACATATTTGGTTTAACGTTTCAGTCTAGCCTCAGGGTATGCATGTTTTGTCTTCTTTCATTTTTGTTAGTTTTGTTCAGTTCAATTGTTTATGTTTTTCTTCCTACAAATCCAAATTAAACTATTATATTCAACTAATACTTGGTAATATAAAACTGATGAATAGGCCGGCCCTTAGTTATTAACTTTTTAATGTCCGAAGCTAAACACTACAAAATGTTTCTATTCTAAAACAATGCTCTAATAAGTTTTGTCAACACTGGAAAAGGATCGTTCAACGGAACAGAATATTTCCATCAACTGTTCAACAGATATTTTGTGTTTATGATAACGTGTTGTTTGATTTCCTGGATGTTATTCCCGTAGTCCTTAATTATTTAGTTCCGATGAATCTGTCAGTCCACTGAAATTCGCTAATTAAGCAAGAAAAAATTCGAAATTTACAAAGTGAAAGTGTGTAACAGGATATCAAATTAGCACGTTGCAGATTTTTTAAAGATATGAAATGCCTTGAAGGACTAATATTAGATCCTTTGTCAAGTACAAATGATTAACTCTAATTTAGTTAAATTAGATGTTGACGTCATTTGATGGTGACGTCATGGCCTGGCGTGGCATATAAAACTACGCTGATAAACGCTTAAGTCCTTACGTTTAAGCACCAAACAAGACGCATAATTGAAGGTAAGACTTAACAAAACATTTTACTTCCACTAAGGTTTTCAAGAAATCTTTAGCAAAAGATCATTCTTTAGGATATCGGAATTTCGTAAACCAGCGCAGCAAAGCTATAAAACACTAGCTATACCCGGCTAACATGTTTTAATATAAATTCAATTATATACACAAAGCATCCGCTATACTAGCTCTCTGTTGATATTATCTCATTTACTGAGTAAAAATCGATGTTTTTATACCTTGAATATCCCTCTCGGGTTGTTTGGATATGTGATATACTTCTTCTGGTTATTAAGAGGAGGTTTTTTTCATTGACGAGCATGCAATAATGGCGAAAAGCGCCAAAAACTAGCTAGACCTTCGTGCGAATTTTAATCCAAATCTTCGTTCTGGATTAACGCACTCAAATCCTTTTTCTAACGGTTAAAAACTGATGTACTTAGATAGAATACCTGTTTAAAACGGATTTTTGAATTGTACAAAGACTTTTTCTGCTCGAACTTGAAAAAAAATCCCTCTTAATTCATAAGAATTTTGAGGCGGAAGACAAGGACCCGAGGTGCGACAAATCAAACGTTCTTTTCAGTCTCCCCTAAGATCTAGAATCAACTAAAAAACATTCCGAAGAGGCACTGCCTGAAATAAAAACACCTCTTATAAATTTGATCCCAGGGACTTCTCACTGGAATACTAAGAAGAAAACAAGATGCATTGCCACAAAACCAGCAGTGTTAAGATGTGCCTAGCGTTCATGGTTTCCATGGTGATGGCTCTAGGATCGTGTAGCATTACGTCAGTAGTTGTACCTTCAGCCCAAAACCATGGGCAAAAGCTGGATAGCTGGTGTACAAACTTTACAAAACAACTTTTCAGTACTGTAAGCCAGTTTGTAAGTACCACAGCCATTCATGCATCATGACGTCATAACTTTAGAGTAAATATAACATGCACCCTGATTGGTTAGATAAAACGTACTCTTTGAATAGGTTTTCACTATGCACTTTCGAAAGTCATTTTTGTAAGAATGTTTATGTTTCAGTTTCGCTGTAAACCTTACTCTAGGTAGCGTCGGGATAATTACTTTTCTTTTTCAGTTCTATTTGGAGATCAAAAGCAAAAGAGTTATCTCAAGGTAGTTAAGGCCTGGGTTTGACCTTGTTTGACCTTGGAAAGTTTTTGTTCTGCTATGTAAGACATAACAATGCAAAACTTATTTGACTTGGCACAATGTTAAATAATAACTAGTTGAGTGACCTTAACTTAGTGTTTTGGATATTGGGTAGTCACGTGACCAATTACGACGAAACTTCGTTTTTCTTCAATCCGCAATTCAGTTTCACTTAAAAAACAGAAATAACACCTCTAATGCATAAAAAAGATTTAATCCTAAATAGTTTTGTGTAGACATCTGGACTTTTGACAATTGGCTGGGAGATATTAAGCAAAGTATTGTTTTGAGTTTTGGTCACGTGACCTGTTTTGCTAAAAATCGCTTTAATGAAAATCGATAGTCATGTTCTCTAATCAAAATGGAATAGACTCACTAAAAAGAACTACGTTTCAAGCATTTGCGCTTTCTTTGGGCTAATACTCGAGTGCGGAAAAATTTTCAAACATTTTGTTACAATAAACTACCCATCTGGTCACGTGACAGCTGAAATCACAAACTTAGCACTTAAGGCTCATTGTTTTATGAATACCTAACGTTGTGACGAATATCATATATTTCTGGTTTAAAATTCGTGCTACAGCACAAAAAACATATTTCGCCCAATTTAGCCACTGACCCAGGCCTTAACTACCTTGAGATCCCGAATACCATGGACAACTCGCCTTTATGTGAACAAGGCCGTCACTATTCATCTTTGTTGCATTGTAATTCTCAATAGATCCGATAAATCTACGTCGATCGCGCCCATTCACTTTAATTTATTATACCCAAAAGGTAATCTCGAAACGTATCCTTATTTTCATTTTCTATGATTTTACAGGAAGTTTACAGGTGCTCGCGCATATCTGTAAATTTTTCCCGCGCGGAAATTAATGAACCAGAAAAGTTATCGCGCGGGACTTTCCAGCGAGAAAATAGTCCCTTGCTGGCGCTGCCTGTAACTCAAGTAAGCATTCAGCCCTGAAATTCCTTGTGGACCAAATATACCAGCGGATGTATTTTCGCCAGTAAAGATTGTAAAATACAGTGAGTAAACAGAAACTAATTTAGAATTCCAAACATTTAGTAATATCTTATACGTTTCTCAGGGAAGCGTACAATTTAACAAGTCCTCACAGATTATGGACTCAGGAATAACAGTAAGTGGTCCTGTCCCCGCATGATTTTGATTTTCTTCCCCGCGCTCTCTCCATTTCTGATGTTACGCACGAGTGCTTCATGACAGCCTGATGTGGCCATCGTAGAAGCAACTGAGACAGTATGTTGTCGTCTATAAATTTGTATTCTCATTAAAAACCAAGCTTTGTGCGTGAACTGTCATCACATTGTCTAGTCATTACCTATAAGTCCAGCTTCGCTTAAAATTTTGCTGTCCTTGCCTACTCTGATTATAATATAGTGAATGCAGTATGATAGTATTCTGTGCGGTATAATGGCCATCCGAAGGCCGGGCAGGGCCTGTTCCAAACGTCTTCCAATTTGCTTGAATATCTACCGATCAACGATCGACAAAACCGGCATGGGTTTGCGGCAGGCTCTCTTTTCCTCCCCCTCCTCTTCCTCCTCGGGCCGCTACGCAGACCCCGGGGGGGGGGGGGGGGGGACTCCGATCGTAAATGGACGGGGATGCTCGTCGTACCTTTTAGGGGTCAAAATCTGCAATCTGGTACCTTTTAGGGTGTCTCAGACTTAAGTGGACTACTAGAGACATAGCTGGTACCTTTTAGGGACTGTTTTGGAGTAAATAAACTACCTAAAATAAGCATGAAAGGGACGATTTCGATGATCCGAATTGAATCTTCACAGCACATCGATAGCAAAGTGTTTCATTACTTTAATTCTTTATTATTGATTTTGAATTGGTACCTTTTAGGGGTAGAAATCAATTGTTGCCACACCCACTCGGGTACCTTTTAGGGGTCATTTTCAAAATTTCCGACGAGCATCCCCGTCCTCTTATATATAGGAGTTCCCCCCCCCCCCCCCCCGGGCGCAGACCACTGATACAACCAGGATTTAAACTGAATTCCATTTCTACAGGAAGCAGTAAGACTAGCCTACGATCGCCGCGACTTGAATATCTACTCACTCTTACTGGATGACGTTACAGCTGATTCAAGTACAGCTCTAGGTTTGAGAATACAATACTGTGTCAAGATGAACAAAGCAAGACTGTCTTATTTTGTGATGGCAATGAGATTGTCAGTAAGTACGCCTGGTGTACTTTATATTCCAACGCCCTAAATACAATTAATCATAGGTAGAATTATTATGACCATTAGCCACTTTCATACCGTGAAGACTGGGTAAGAGTCCCTTAAACTTTGATGATGGCAACACAAAACTTATGTAGTCAGAAAGAGCACATCGAGCTGTAATTTGTCCCTACAACCATACATTTCTTTCGGTAAATTCTAGCATGTTTGCACGGCTGTTAATCATTCAATATTTTAAGATATCTAAGGGCTAACAAGATATTTAGCCCTTATAGGCACACCTATCTATGTTTATTAATTATTGAAATCTCTATGTAATTTTCTGACTATTTAAAACTGTCCATTGTAAATATTTAGCAAATCATGTGTGTAAATAGACTGTATTGTATTGTATTGCTCGATGTGCTCTTTCTGACTATATGAGTTTTGTGTTACCATCGTCAAAATTTGAGGGACTCGTACCCAGTCTTCACGGTATGAAAGTGGCTAATGCAGTGCACAGCAGCTAGCTGGTGGATCTTACTGAGTAGGGGTCCACACACACTTCTCTTTATATATTGCTACGAGGCACTAGAACCTACTTTGTACCCTGAAATCAGTCGCACGGTCAACCGAATTGAGCACGTTTTCACTCATTTTTAGCAATTTTTACAATCTCTCTGACCAAATACAATTTCCTGATAACTGCCCCATTTCATTATGACGTCACGGCTTGTTAAAATTCGCTCTGCTAACGAAAGTTTTAACTCAAATGGTCTGGTACCTAATGAGAGATGTATCGGTGTTTAATAAACAATATTATCGCAGTTTGATGGCTGTTACAATGCATTTTATGTCAATTTCCTTTGTGTTGTTGCTGTTTTGTCCCCCTCCCGTGACCATCCTTTGCGTTTAAACAATAGAATGTTTTGATGTGACGTCATAGTGAATAGAGCAATGGGCGTCATGACGGCGTCATATACTACAACTACCAGAATGCTTTGCCATTTTTGCCACTTTCTTTTGTAAAATAATTAGTGCCTATTGTTCGACTATTCTCAAAAGGGAATAAAAATCTGAATAAGAAAGAATATTCGTAGATCATTCTGGTAGTTGTAGTAAAATGACGCCATCGTGCAAATGGCCTATTATCCGACCTTTTTAATTTTAGATCAGTGGAAACCGCTGAGATTTCGTGCGCCCGCGATTGAGCCTAGCGGAACCCCTTTGGTTCCATTTTTAGTCGATATTCCTTTGTGTTTCAGGAGCTTTATCTTAATGGCACCCTCCCTTCTCCTCCTGTCCTCACTTCAAGCTCAGGTCCAAAGTATCGATACAAGGATGTTGGTAATAACATGGCTATCTTAAAGGCACAGTTTAGAAAGCTTGCTGAACTATTTGAAGAGGCCTTTACTGCTTCAGTAGCAATTCGCTAGTTGCATCAACCACTGAACAAAAACCATCCGGGGTTCGTAACACTCTGTTCGTGGATGTTGATGATGTTGATGTTGATGATGATGACAATGATAATGATTAGAGGTTATAAATAAAGTGTTGATTATCTAATAAAGATCATTTTAATTTCACTCAATAAATACGTTTTCATTTCTAAAATTCTTATTTACAATTTCAAACAAACGCACACTGAATTTTAAAATTACAATTACACCTATTTCGAAAAACGTTGTCGCGGTTCAGAGCAAC
Organism: Telmatactis stephensoni; assembly: GCA_029948255.1. NCBI lineage: Eukaryota > Metazoa > Cnidaria > Anthozoa > Actiniaria > Isophelliidae > Telmatactis > Telmatactis stephensoni. The sequence goes on from JALIZF010001895.1 coordinate 349,973, forward strand.
AAGCGTCAAGCCAAGACCGAAATAAATAAAGGATTTATGCCGGTAATAAATAAATCAGACTTGTTTCTCTAGAACTAATTACAAAATTTTGAGCATTGCCACGCGCTTGTTAGTATATTGCACTCAATTCTGTTGATAACGTTCCCGATTTGAAACATTACCAGTACCAAACCAGCATTCATTTCGGTCTTGGCTTGACGCTTTTACTTTGAACTGCGTATTTTTTGAAACATTCAAGTGTATATATATCAAACCACACGTGATACCACAGTACAGTGGAACTTCTTCAAAGCGGACACCAGAAGGGCAAAGAAAGATGTCCGTCATATAGAAATGTCCGTCTAATTGTGGTATTCTTTCACAAAAATGTATCGAGATTCCATCATACCATGGTAGAGACATCCATTATAGGGAGGTATCCGTATAGGGGGGGGGGGGGGTCTGTAAGGGGAGGTTCTACTGTACCACCCTGTGTACCAGATATTTTGTTGCTTTGCTCCTCGCAGAAGGAAATGTGAAAGCGACGCAGCAAAAATCTCGTACCCAGGAGGGTAATAGTGAACTTTAGATTCGACTACGAGTACGACAACGACTACGAGTTTTAAAATTAGCCCTGTGCGCGTTCTTAATACTGAATCGTGGTCGATCGATTTTTGTTCACAATCTACGTACGCGACTACATTTCCGTATCAATAGAGTAGATTTTGTATGACTGTGAAAACGGCACCGCACGGTCACGGCACGGTTACGGCGGAAATTTCGAATGTTTTTATAGACATTACGGCAATGACACAGTTACGGCACGGCGCGGTCCGTTTCACACTCATACGAAATCTGCTATAACGCAGCAGTACGAGTTTTAAAATTGGCCCTGTGCGCGTTCTTAATACTGAATCGTAGTCCATTTTCTTTTTCGTTTAACAATGTACAGTTTCAATCTTCGTACGCGAAGAGCCAATTTCAAAATTCGTACTGGAATCTAAAGTTCGCTAATAAGGCTAATATGATCCTCCAAGCGATATAGTACTCATGCAGCCAGCTGATTCAGAAATTTCACGTAGTTTGGCGATAATATGTCGGACGCCTTTAAACACTGTCCTACACTGTACCTACAGTCAAGAACATCTGTTGGACCTAAAGAAAGAGATTTTATCATCGTTACACCCTCCATGCACCTTTCCAGAGTTTCCCAGAATTCATTACGGTTTAGTGGCGCAAGACGGGAAGTCAGGGGAAAAATATTAGCCACTTTCATACCGTGAAGACTGGGTACGAGTCCCTTAAACTTTGATGATGGCAACACAAAACTTATGTAGTCAGAAAGAGCACATCGAGCTGTATATGATCCCGAGGTTTATATGATCCCCGATGTTAATCGGATATACATTGAAAGAGATACAGCAGTTCAAACATGCTAGATTTTACAAAGAAATGTATGGTTGTAGGGACATTGTCCAATATTTTCCCTACAACCATACATTTCTTTGTAAATTCTACCATTTAGGAACGGCTGTAAAACGTTCAATATTGAACCGATTAACACCAAACTTCGGGATTTTATATAGCTCGATGTGCTCTTTCTGACTACAAGAGTTTTGCGTTACCATCGTCAAAATTTGAGGGACTCGTACCCAGTCTTCACGGTATGAAAGTGGCTAATTAAAGCACATCTTAGATATACTGAAAAAATAAGTAGAAAACGAGTGTAATACTTTCAAATTTCGATAAAAGTTCATAAGAAGTGCTATGAGGAAATTCCCTAAAGTTTCTACTACTTCTGAATTGACATAATCAACGTTTTTCTCACATAAATGCAAGAATTTCCAATGAACACCATCATTTCTTATATGTTTTACCTTGACCTCGCTTGAGCACGTTAAATGGTAATGAACTCTGAGAAACTCCTGGAACATGAATTGCCACAGGAAAGACTTTATCGTTGCCCGTGGGTTGTTTCATCACCATCATTAATCCACGCTATCTGCACCAACAAATCATTATCATCGTCGTCATCATTATTCACTAACTTCATCATTCTAAATCAGCATCGTTGTCTAATTTTCAATTATTTACACCATTCTCCACCACTATGCAGGTCATGATCATCATCATCGTCATCTAGATAAACTCTGAACCTATAATAGCGCTTATCACTATTCAATAACAAACGAATTGTAATGCTAATGTACCAACCATCTTCACAATAACTTTTAACAAGTTTCTTTGATTAAACAGCCAATCAACATGACACATGAATGACAAATAGCCAATCAACATTGACACATGATGACAAATAATGCACCAATATGAGGAACACTATTCCAAATAGAAGGAACAAAGTAACACTATCTTTGAACAAGAAAAAGTATTCATTCCCTGGGAAAGAAGATGTATATTTTGTTTTCCAGACAGTGGTATGTAATTCTCCTACAAGAGTTTAGAGTTTTAGCATTTCCTGGTCTCTCTTAGGGTATAAAAAGAGCGCATCGCTTATTATCTTGTTCTCAAATGGAAGAATAAATTTGCCCAACAAAAGCGTTTCGACCATTCAATTTTATGTTCATCATAATAATGTTCATTAGCTTGTTATCGCTGGTATCTCTTGGGGGCCAGCCACGCCCTTCTTAAAAGACTTCCGGTATCTTTTAGGGATATTTTTTAAAATTTCCGACGAGCATAGACAGACAGACAGACAGACATTTTTATTAGCTCTTTTTACCCTTACAAGTAAATCAGATATATATATGCTAATAAAAGAATAATTAAATAACAGAACAATATATAATCTAAACTATAATTTCTTTACTTTACTTTTATCCTGCGAGCAGAGTCTTTAAAGAAGGCTCTGCTAGCAGGATAATATCACTTGTATTTCATGTCTCATAACAGTGTTATCCGTTTGTTTGTGCTAATATTCCTTTTCTTTCTTCAAAACATTCGTAAACATATTTTGCGATAATTTTTTGTATTTTTTCATTTGGATTAATTAAAACTTGGAATTGTTCTTCATCGCTTAAGAATTCAAGTTTTTTGTTTGTGATTGTATTTATCTTATTCATTAATTCTTTTCTTTTGGTTGAATAGGGGGGACATTTTAGAAGAAAGTGTTTTTCATCTTCAACTCCTTGTTCACATATAGGACATATTCTTTCTTCTGCTTTGATATAAGGACGTGAATGTCTCCCCCTTTCAATTTGTAAGCAGTGGTTACTAATTCTTAGTTTTGTTAGTGCTATTCTATGCTTGATATTGCTGACCCCTTTAAGGTAATTTTCTTGCTTATAGATTATTTTAAAGGTTCTATAAGTTCTAAGTTAATTTTTTTGGGAGTCTTTCCTACCCATATCGTTGTGAATTTCTTCAAACCAAACTTGTATTTCAATATCCTCTAGTCTTTGTTTTATTTGCTTAACTATTATTTTCCCTTTTGTTTTGTCAAACTTTTGATTCCATACAAAACTGTAACCCAATTTATCCAAAATAAGTTTTGCTTTTCTACTCCAGCTACATGGGGTGTTAGCATGGTTGCAGTCCTGTATAGTTAAGTGAGATAATTTTGTTTTGTCGGAGATCACGAAGTTAATCCAGAATTTTACTACTCTCAGTTTTGCGTCGACTTTCAAAGGAATTAATCCGAGTTCAGATCTACATGCATTATTGGACGCTCTTTTGTTCACTCCAAGTAACACTCCAAGTAGCATACCTGATCCTTTTACAATAGCCCCCCCCCCCCCCCCCCTGGGAGTTTCATACACACCTGGTTGGATCCATTCCTGTTCAGCTACATACACTACTGCGGGAACACAATATTGGGCTACCCCATGGAGACTGGGTTGATGACAATTACTCATCCATACAGGCAACACAGCACGCACATAATGCTATAATGACAAAGTATGATAACGTCTTAGCTGGTAAACCAGGTACATCCATGGAAATGTGTGTTTGTTTTGGTTGAGAATGGTTCTCAATGCAAGATAACAGGCAAAATTTTGGATGAACAACAAAAACTTTCACAATGAGATTTGCCATTCTGTATTTTTAATTTTAAGATTTTTGTTAAAGGAACTGCAAGCATACAACCTGGATCACACTAGCGTCACTCAAACATAATAAAATACACTTTACGTGTATGTAGATGTTCACTGTATTTGCTATGCCCATATGCTGTGCCGTTCATGCTGATGACATAAACATATAGGAAAACATGAACTTTTTTATGTCCTTAACTCCTTGTTGTCACGTTGCTCCAGGCATAACACAAGAATGAGAGAACAGACATGACACAAGCATAAGCATTGCTTCTCAACAGATGCTTATTTAACTTTATATAAATACACCATTGAAGGACCCTAGCACATTTGATTTTATTGTTACAGAACTGTAATTTAGAACATGTCTGTTGTTTTGTATTTCAATAAAGACTTATTTATTAAAAACTGCAAGTATTCCACTTGATGCCTTACACTTCTAGCTCTGACTCTTATCTAAGGGGATGTTTACATGGCACTAGGATCATCCTAGCAAGTGATTCATCCTACCTGCTATACATTTACTGCATTCTGCTTACATGGAAATTAATTTTGTCTTCACTTCAGGTACTAGGATCATCGTACTAAACAGAATGCAGTAAATGTATAGCAGGTAGGATGATTCACTTGCTAGGATGATCCTAGTACTTGGATGATCCTAGTGTCATGTAAACACCCCCTAATAAGATGGAGAGTCTGACCAGGGGGAAAGGGGTATAACAAAATTAACATCCCTTTTACTGGGTTATTGTTTAATGCAGTAGAATGACTCCAAGTACCTACTTTAGGATATCCCATACAGTTGTCTAACATAGACAATTCTTCATCTGTTATTGTATAAATACAGCCTTCTACAGAACTACCAGCACAGTACTCAACGTTAGCAAAGCCACCAGCATCAAATGATGAGCCTTTCTTGTTAAAACGTAGTTGAAATCCAAACAAAACTCCCCATAGTCGCTTATGTTCTCCTCGAAGATACAGTGTCATTCTTTATCAAAACATACATATGAGAGATGTCAGTACTGTAAGTGTTCAATCATACTGTAATTTAGTTTATTATATACACTTGTCGATACACACACTCTGATTGGCTGAAAGCGGTGCTTTACTGGAGAATGGAGCACAGCTCTGATGTCAGCAGCACTCAACCGCGTGCGCTCACCTTTTGAATTTTTGTATGGAGAAAATTGAACTTTTCCACTTGAATATTTACCTCAAAATATATAATAAAACAAATAGAACATCTTTTTCCATACTCCGTTCAGTATACAGCACTTAGGAAGTGCCGAGAGCACTCAAGAAGTGTGGAGAGCATGAGCTGTAGATGAGTGCTCTCCTTACACTTCTTTCGTGCTGTCGTCACTTCCTGCGTGCTGTATTACTGAACGGAGCACGAAAATAGCTGTTCTATTTGTTAAGAAGAGCAGCACAAAGAATTAAGTACAAGCAGCATATGCAGACTCAAGTATCACATTCATCACATAGGTGTGAAAAGGACAGCATGCTAATGAGCAGCACCACTGATTCTGCATATGTTGCTTGCACTTATGCTTACACTATTAAGGTGGTGTTACACATATCCAAGATGATTTACATGGACAATTTTCCATGAAATAATGTTGTGTCCAAAATTCTTGGCTTGTTATTGTCTTACTTCACCATCAGCCACCATCTTGTTGCACAAAAAATCAAAGGTGAGGATGGATTGTTGTACAAGCCAACTTCAACAATTAAAGGTTTTTGAAGGCAATTGAAAAACTTGCAACATGATGCTGTGACAGCAATTGCACAGAAAATTGTCCTGTGTCATGATACATGAGAACAATTTCCTGTGCAACAATCACACAAAATCGTTGTTGCAAATCGTCACAGTCAAGTCACAGCAACATCACCTACATAATTTCTAAATTCTTTTTTTTTTCACACACATCACAGATGACAGAGAATACTCTTTGCTATTATTTTTCTGCTGTGCTTATATACTGGATACATTACCTCTTACTGTTCATGTCTACTCCATAAGCAAAATAGAACAAATGACCTGGTGGAGGCTTGGCATTAATTGTAAACTTTAGTGGTTCATGACGGCAATTCAGATATTGTGTACTGGATGATCTGTGGATGCATACATGTACAAGAAATTATTATAATGTATGTAAGGGATGGAAAGAAGGGAAGAGGATAGCAAGGAGAGAATGGGAAGGGATCAATGAAGGAAGGAAGGAAGGAAATTAAGGAAGGAAGAAAGGAACAGTAGTGAAGGAAGGAAGGAAGTTAATTAAGGAAGGAAATTAATGAAGGCTGAATGAAAGTGAGGTCAATGATGATTGAGGAAGGGGGGGGGGGGGAAGGGTGAAAGAGAGAAAGGAATGAAGGGAAGGAGGGAGGAAAAGAAGTTACTATAACCTACTTTGGATGTGTTAATAGCTTTGCTTTGGCTACAACCTCAAGGTCCTCAAGTTTAACATTACTAAAAGCAGAAAGAATTCTTATTGAAATAATTTACATGCAAAAACAATTAAATTATAATACTGAATACTTACAATCTGACTTGGCCAGGATACCATGTAGAGTCCTGTAAATATGTTAGCAAATGTCATTTTTCTATGAACCCTTTTCAACAATTCCTAGCTAGTTCTAATAACATGATATCCACGTACCTTTGATATATGCTTGCTTTCGTGAGAATTAATACCCATACTGGTCAGAGTTTCAAATCCAGTATCATCACTAAAGTCTCTGCTTTCACTGCTGTCCTCTGGAATTTCTTCACTTTGACCAGACATTGAGTTCACATCATAACTGCTGGTTGAATCAATTGTAAAGAAAACACCTCCTGACATGGAATCATCCATATCCTTGAAGTCAAAACTGGTTTCTTGGTTTCCATTCAGGAATGCTTCAGACTCTTCCTTCTCTTCATTACTACTGTCATCTTCTTCACCATTATATTTGACTAAAGCTTTAGATACATCTTGTTGGTACTCCATTGTAGAAACCTCATTCAAGTCTTTCCCTTTCTTGGCTTCTTGTATGATATGAAATTGTTCAGTGAAATACCCTGGTAAATCAGCACAAAACTTTTGACTTTCTTCTGACAAATATTTCCGAAGAAGCTCAACTTTGTCAATCTTTTCTGAATTCCTTTTAGCTTTCCTTGATTTACTGGATGATGCTCTTGATCCTGGATTATTTGTTTGATGTTTCAAGTTTTCTTTATTGAGGTTTGGGAATACTTTACTAGAATTTCTGTCGTGACCTGCAGATTGGACTTGTCGCTTTTTGGAGTTTTCAAGGCATTGAGATGAAGATGCATTCATGCTGAGATTTAATTGATCAAGATTTTTCCATATCACTGCTGATGGTATTCGATCTGTATCTAAATTATCATCACCATCATCATAACTATCAAAAACATCACCACTATCATTTCTTATATGAAAACTGGCATTGTCTTTTTTTAAATCTATTTTATCACAAAATTCAGGACCTTTATTTGCTCTTGAGTCTTTGGAATCACAAAAACTGGCAGTACTCTCTACCTTTGTTCTCACATGTACTGTAAGAACAGGAATGTCATCATCACCTGACGTTGATTCTATCACATGCACATAATCATTAGGAAACTTGCTAGCTTGATTTTCCATGTTTGTTTTTGCATTTGAAGTTATTGCATTATTTGATGATTTCGTTGGTATTTCATGAGATGGTGAAAACAATTTGGGATGCATCATACCATAGGAAATTATTTGCTTGCTTGTTGTCATTACCAGCTTTCTTTCCTGTTCTTGAATCTGACTTGGATTCATTGCAATCTTTACTAGCCATACTCCTTGAATAGTTAGTATAGTTGTTGTTTGATAGCAACGCATTGTTGTGAGTTACTTCATCATCATCAGTATCATCATCATCATTAATATAATCATGAAAGGGCTTGCAAGTCTCATCATGTTCATAATCAGTAATTATGGCTTCATTTGTAACATTCTGACAGTCAACACCAAGACTAGAAGGATCTTGATCATGATCCTCCTCATTAGGCATTGGCCTATCATCATTAAAGCATTCATCTAAAAGACTGTCCTGGTCTGCAACAGAAGATGCACGAGAGGTACAATGGATAGAGCTGTCTGGTCTATGCATCTCTGTGGGACTGTCTGGTCTGGTGAATGATGAGCCACTATAAGGTCGACCTTCTTGAAAGTATACTATTGGAGGCCCTGTTCTAGTGACCACACGTCTACCTACAATGTACATAGAATAAAATACTTGTCACAAGTTTAATATTTATATCTGAGTATAATGTAATGTAGCAAGGCTGTAAATATTTTTTTAATCAGGTCATTTATCAGGTAATTTACTAGTCAAATATGACCCATCAAAATCCAAATGTGGCTGGACAAAATTAATAACTGTTACAACAACAACAACAACAACAACAACAAATGTGGATAACTTGCAATGTGATGAACTGTGTTCAGTCAAATGTCTGACTAGTTAAACCATTTCCCTGTCAAATCAAAATTATTCTGATGACTAGTACTTACACTGTATTTTCATTATTGAATACTTAAACAGTACATCTTAGGGTTATGAAGACAAAAAAAATCATAGCCAAGAATTATGAATTTGGGGATAAACAATACTCTGCAATACATTAGCCAACTATAGGTGTCATATGTTAGTTGGGCTTCCTGTGTAAGCTAGTTAGTTGGGAGCCATGTTGGTTCCAGGTTGGTTAGTTCGTAAATAAACAGACAGTACACAACAATAGGCAAGACAAGTACAGGTACACAAATGATTTAGTGTATCTGTTAAATAAAGATATTTGAATAAACAAACCTGCTTGAATTCCTTTACATTGCTGAATGGATGGACCTGAACCACTGATGGGTCTCCCTGTGCTTTTCAGCCTGATATTTTAGAATAATGTGTTTTTAAATTTGGACTGTTATGAAATTCCATGATATACTGTATTAATAATCAGCCCAATTAACTATTATTTTTCTATTTATGTGAAGAGCACATCCTTTGCCTAGTTTTGACTCCACTAAACAATGGCATCATTTGGTGACTCTTTTGTTTTAGTAAGCCAGAGTGAGAGCAAAGGGTGTACTGTATCCACATATGGTTAGTAGCTTTATTGTCCATTATTATATACCCTTGTCGATACGCGCACTCTGATTGGCTGAAAGCTGTGCTTTATTAGAGAATGGAGCACAGCAGCACAAGCTCGTGCTCTCCACACTTTTTGAGTGCTCTTGGCACTTCCTAAGTGCTGTATTACTGAACGGAGCACGGAAAAAGCTGTTCTATTTGTTAATTATGTTAAAAACAAAAATTTTTGTGGCCAATAAATGTTCCTTACTTTGCCTTTCTGAGTCTTTGAGTGTGTAAAGAAGGTCGAGGTGGTGGTTTTGGTCTTCTAAACTGTTGTCTCACTCGGTCAATACTGTCCTTTGTAACTCTTTTTAATTCAATGCTTGGATCTATTATCTGATAAAAAGAATCAAGAACGCATATACATGTAACACCTTTTGTGACTTATTTTATTATGTAAACAATTTTTATAGGAGTGTGAAACTGACTGCACCACTAGAGCAGATTTCGTACAGTATGAGTGTGAAATGTCCAACCGCACCATGTCGTGGCCGTGTCAGTGCCATGATGTCTATAAAAACATTCGAGATTCTTGCCATAACCGTAACGTGACTGTGTGGTGCCATTTTCACAGTCAGACAAAATCTACTCTGTGACTGTGTCAGTGACGTGAAGTCTATAAAAACTTCTGAAATTCCTGCTGTAACTGTTCTGTGCTATGAGCACATCATTTTTAGTCATACAAAAACTGTCCTGCTATTTGTTTCCACTAGTTTAAATTTTGTTGAGAGTTGTTTAGGGTTTGTTTGGCAAAGTAAATAAAATAAAAATAAAATAAAATGTGTCTACCCTCCTATAGTGAGATAAGGTTGTGTGACAACCTTGTGTGACAACCATTGTGTGATGATTGCATAAGAGACTGGAATGTGCTAATGTCGCATACACCCCTCCCCCTCTTTCTAAATGGTGGGGTAATTCACCTACCGGCTTATGATGTCCACTTTTAGGAACATTGTATCCCTGCTTGAAAGGTGATGTTATGTAACAGTTAGGTTTCTCAACTTTGGCTGAACTGGTTTTCGTATTTGAAGCACTTTGAGGTTGTGATAGCTGTCCATCACTGATACTATGGTCATGGCAGGCTAAAGTTTTAAACAGACAATGAAGTGAACTGATAAATTCATCCATCCATTCATAAATTCATGCCAAAGGAATCACCTAGATTTCTGGGTCTTAATTAGTATTGCAAGATGATGTTTTCTGAGTTTGAGTCCTTGATTGCAGCCGGTATTGTTTCATTCAAAGTTCTTTGTTTTTGGCTTTGGCTTTTTGGTTTTATTGTTTTCATGCCTCAGGTGCCTTGCAACACCAAGAAAGAGCCAGATTTCTTATTCCATTCTAAGGTGAGGATTTCATCTAAGAAATGCTTCAGTGTGTGATTCATTTGGCATGACCATAAAATGAACCCATACAATGTAACTGGAATGAATAGACTGATGTATGAAATACGTCTAAGCACTACTGGAGTTGTTCAGCCTACCAAGTGATCGACTTACAGCCATACAGGTTTCTTGTTCTAAATGTAGAACTTATGGCATATTTTGAATTGCAGTCCTGGAATAGTCCTCTTTAGCCAATAAAATAGTTTTTTTTTTATTTCCGATGTGATGCCACTCTTGGAGTTGAACATTTTATTTACCTAAGCTGAGTTCTGATAGTCTTGTATCTATACTCAAATGGGAACCAGGTTGCTGCAACAAAATTATAAATATTCAATTGAATAAATCTACAGGATATGCCACCTACATGTAAATGTCATCTTATTGGATGGATGGTATGAAAGGTAAACAAAGAGTTCACTGAATATGTAACGTGTTAGACTAACGTACTTTCTTGAAAGAGGCACTGATGGACAGACACTTTTCACCACTGGTGTCTGACTGCTTCATTGTGTAGTTCCAAAAAATATCCATACCCCCAACATGGAGGAAATTGGAAATTCTGCAGGGGAGGGGGGTCAGAGAAAGGTTCAAAATTACAGAGTTTGTATGGAAGAAATATGGAAGTTCCAGAGGATAGGGGGGTCTATTTACAAATTCCCTCCGAGGTGGGGGTATGGATATTTTCTGGAACTACACATTGAGCATTTTAATATAGTCACCGAATCTTTGGTTCACACAAAGGAGCTTTGCTCCAGGAGCTGGTTCCCCCACGAGCATGACCTGGTAGCGAAACCCTTTGTGTGTTCTGGCCTGGTGTTGTTGTTGTTGGTTTTTTTGTGGTATGAGATACCCCCAGTGCCCTATCAATTAGTACCTGCTGTTCAAATTTGCAGCTAATGTCAATGGACATAATTAGCTTTTTGTTTTGCTCGAAATTATTCAAATGAGAAAATCGTACATGTATAAGCTTATAATTAAGACTTAAGCTTAAGCTTAATTCTAAATTTGCAAACGTAGATATAACAATATGGAAAAAGCCCTCTAATATGAGGTATCATTAGCCTAATATACCTGATGATTAGTACCGCTTGGTGGTCTAACAGTGAGACCGCTACCTAAGTATTGACCTTCAAGTTGTTCTCTGTATTCGGCATCGAAATCAGCCGTCGACACACCAGAAGACTTGGACGACGTCGAAGGTCGGCGTTTCCCTGCATGTTTACCGCTCCCTCCTCTGTCCTCCATTAATCAAATAAAAGATGTTGTCATACTTAGTGGATCATGATGGTTAAGTTGGTGAATGAAGCTTCATTCCGGCTAAAAACAGAGTTTCAAAACTCTGCTAAACAAAAAAACTTTGAAGTTTGACCGCCATTTTGGTTGCTAGACTCAACTCGCTAAGTATCATGGGAGCGCGCTGACAGTCTCAAAGCATGTTGGGTAAATTTCAAAATGGCGGCCGACGCCACGTTAAAATCTTCTTGTCAGAAATCTCATGATAATTTGTTTTTTGACTATGTTGGTGACAATCCAAAATGGAAACCCGTTTCTCTGACTCACGTAGAATATCCTAAAGGTTTGTAAAGCCGATGGAATTTTTTTCTTATTTAATTCTGACCCTAAATTATCGAGTATTTTGGAACCTTTGTCGGGATTTTGATGGCTGGTTTTTATTTTGTTTTCAAATATCTCTTTTTTTCTCTTCCATAATTTATGTATTTATGGCCTTTTATACGATAGAAATATTTTTAGGGTTTTTTTGTATTGTAATGAATTCTTTGCTTGCAATAGGTGATTACCTTGGTTTAGCTTTGGCATGGTGTAGTCTAATGCCCATTCACATTGTAGTTGGAATGATAACATTGATCATATTTCGTAGAGAATTACATACGGTAAGTATTGTCATTCCACAGAATAAGCATTGTCATTATATACAATAAACATTGTCATTCCAACAACAAGCATTGTCATTATATCAATTGTGCAGTATTAAACTTAACCATATACATTTAGTAAGTATTGTCATTATATACCATAAGCATTGTCATTCTACACAATAAATACTGTCACATTATCAACAGTAATCTTGTACATATATTACTATTACATTGTCATTAGCACAATAGGCATTATTATTACATACAATAAGCGTTGTCATTACTTATAACTTAATAAGCATTGTCATTAAAGACAATAAGTTTGCATTGTCATTACACAGCAAAAATTGTCATTGCATACAATAGACATTACAATTACATACAATAAACATTGTCATTACTTCTAATAAGCATTGTCAATACATACAATAGGCATTGTGTTTCATACAATAAGCAGTTATTTATATACAGTAAGCAATGTTATTGTACATATAAATTAAAATTGTGCCCCTCTCTTTTTCAGGTGACTTTTCTTGCTGGTTTATTTGTAAATGAAATTCTTAATGCAGTGGTAAAGCATACATTAGCACAGCCTCGGCCATGTGCAGACCACTTATATGAACATCCATCATATGGAATGCCCTCTGATCATTCACAATTCATGGGATTTTTTGCTGTTTATATGGTACTCTTTATATATTGTAGGTCAGTGTATTATTCAAAACCATATATTAATGATATATTTAAAATTTTAAAGAAGGTATCAATTCTTGGGTTGCATGTGACGTCACGGCAGCCATCTTGGATGAACTTCAACAAAAGGTTTCTCATTAGCGTCTCTTGTTTATTCATCCAACATGGCTACCGCTCTATTGTCTTTTGATTCCCAAAGGAATGGATAAAACCCAGCAATAGGACCTCAGGGGTGTTATTCTGTTGCTTATTTATAGATCATTCTAAGCTTGTAGAATGAACTTTTATCATGTAATTCCAAAAGTCACAGTACAGAAATATAATTACCATAGTTGGGAAGAGCACGTCAAAATTAGTAAAACTGTGAAGTAACTTTCAAACTCATGAAGATATGAATTTTCCAAAATCGAAATTTTGTATGAAAATATTTGGTAGGCAAGAGATGCCAACCAGCAAAGGTTTTCTTACAAATTCGCACTTTTCAAAAATTTATATTCTCGTGAGTTTTGGATTTAATTCCTTCAAACTTCACTGTCTTATTTTAACTAATTTTGCTAATTTTAACATACATTCCCAGCTATGGTAATTCTTTTTCTGTTTTATGAATTTAAAAATACCTGATAAAAGCTCATTGGCAGTATCTAGGGATCCCTGTTGCCATACCTGTTTCAATCTGTGCCAATGATGCCATAAACATGTAAAATAATGTAGATACCCAGTCGTTCGACCGACTCATATCCAATATTCACCAAGAAATTATGTTGTATGGTATTCTTTTGTATGTTTTGGTGTTTGTGTGTAAATTCTGTGGTATAGTGCAGAACCCAGTCACTTCTCTCTAGTTGATGGGAAGGATTTATTGAGGTTGCAGTGCATCAAGGCAAAGAAAATAGAAGGAAAAAAATAAGTGTCAACTGACTGACAACTGAACATTTAGTGTGTGTGTGTTATAATAAGTATTCTGAATGCCCCTTTTGTGAGTATTAATTGATTGATTGATTGATTGATTGATTGATTGATTGACTCATTGATTGATTAATTGATTGATTGGACAATGTTGCATTTTATGTTATTCAGAGACGTAGAAGCAGTCTTTTGTTAACAGTGTTATTGTTTGTTCTCTCAAAGGTTACATTATTCTCAATCCACAACAATGTGGGATGATTTACTAGACAATTTATGGAAGCATGCAGTTGCTACGGGAACCATCATGTTATCATTAGCTGTTGCCTTTAGCAGGTAATTTACTTAATGTAAAGGGAAAAAGTAGAGATACTTCGTCAACTAGGATTAAGAAATGCTAAATATGTTGGGACCACTGTGGTAGTTTGGGTGACCTAGGATGAGCAGTGACTCATTTCTTTGAACTCTGCTTCAGGTTGCTTTGGGCATGTAAACTAAATGTAAAAGTTGGTTCGCCCGCTAGGATGATCCTAGTGCCATGTAAACACTCCCTCAGATAACCTTGTGTCAACTTGAATATCAAGTTTACAAGATGGGAGCAATTTTCATCTTATACTTGAATATTTTTCAGGGTGTATCTGCGATATCATGATATTAACCAAATATCAGCAGGTCTGGTCATAGGAGGGGCAATGGGTGTGGCGTGGTTTATATTTACTCAAACAGTATTAACACCAATGTTTCCAGTCATAACGGCATGGTAGGTCTATTATACATTAATGTTGCTATAGCTATTGTCATTACGGCATAGTAGGTCTGTGATACATTGTTGCTATCAATAGCTATTGTCATTACGGCATGGTAGGTCTATTATACATTAATGTTGCTATAGCTATTGTCATTACGGCATAGTAGGTCTGTGATACATTGTTGCTATCAATAGCTATTGTCCTAATGACATGGTAGGTCTATTATACATTAATGTTGCTATAGCAATAATGTTTCCATGGTTATTTAAGCCTCAAGTCATTGATGTGCCAATCAGAAAATATTGACTGTTTAATCAAATCAACTTGAGTAATGGTTTGCCTAAGAACTTGTAATTAAATGAAGGGTTCTCTGTGAAAATGACCTAAGTGATATTTTGAAGGATGTCCAGGCATTGACTTTTTGGCACAGGAAAATTAATCGATATCATTTTTTACCATTGAAAAAATCATCAAAAAAAGTCACTTAGGCCATCTTCATAGTGAGCCCTTCAAATAGTCTGAACAGCATGGAATGCACAAAGATGCTAATTGCAGTATGAAGTTCAGCATGGCAGGACTGCTGCACTAGAGTGTGGTTAAAAAGAAGAAAGGTTTTAATTTTGTACATTTTCAGGGCTCGAAATAACGGCCGGTCAAAGGACAATGTCCTTCCAAATTTGCTAGATGACCGGCCAAATTGGATTTTGAAAGGACAAATTGACCTGCCACATTTTTAGACAAAAAAAAACAATCAATTCCCAATTCACTAACTAAAGCTTTTACAAACTTAATTACATTTCTTACTTTTCTTCTGAAATGAGTAAATTAACATCCCTCCAAGAGTTTCTGGTTGATTTTACACTCGTTTTAGTTTGAATCAATACAGTAAAAACTCGCATATAAGAACCAGTGGATTAAGGTAGCTCGGTCTAGTTTTTTTCACGGTCAACTAGCGACGTTTAAACAGCCGTGGCTCCCGCTCCAGAGCGTCTTTTGCCAAGATCTTTTCACACTTGTCTAGATATAGAATGAAGTTTTTAAAAAAGTATATTTTATTGAAATCCGTTTTATTTTAATGAAGAAATCATTATGTCGTCTTCTTTACTTAAAGCTCATTTTCGAGAAAAATCGGTCTAAACTTTTAGAGCCACATATCCTACGGTAAAGTTGTTAGTTAGGTCTACATTCTGAGGCAGTGTCAAAAAAATCGTACTCACAGTTTTTGAATAAAAACGGTTTTATTTTTTTGTATACAAAAATTCATATGTTTTGTACTATTTACGGTTAACAACCCACTCTGACAAGATACAACAAAATCCTTGCTCCCAATTATTGCCAAGACTTAGTTTTACACTTTCTAAGATTTTCAATAGATTCGGCCAAGGCAATGATTTTTAAGAGTGGTACAAGTCATGCAATATTTTTGTTCCTTTTCTCGCAAAACCTGAAATTTTTGCTTCTGAACGCGCTAATTAAAAAATCGTTGATGAATTTTCTTTTAATTTCCGCTATTAATTATTCAGAATATGTCCAATTATGGTTCCAAGTTGGTAATCGAAAGAATACCTCTGAGGTGCTCAAATAAAATTTCAAACTTAGGTATATTTGCATTTGCTTCTGCCGCGGTTGTTTTGCTAAAGCAGTGTTGATTTCGCCGTGTAGTTTGAGTCGAGTCACACATATTTGCATGCTTTTTCTGTTGTCACATTACGCACGTGCTGATCGACCGTGCGGAAATATTCAACTCGAACGCTCCTACAAATTCAAAGAATGCAACTTTTACGCCAAGCAAAAATAATACATTTTTTTCGTGATTCTGTGCATTCGATCGAGTTTGCTATATCAAGTCTGCTTTAACGTAATTTAATTGTGAGCCTGTCGTCGAATTGAATATTTCCGCACGGTCGATCAGCACGTGCGTAATGTGACAACAGAAAAAGCATGCAAATATGTGTGACTCGACTCAAACTACACGGCGAAATCAACACTGCTTTAGCAAATATACCTAAGTTTGAAATTTTATTTGAGCACCTCAGAGGTATTCTTTCGATTACCAACTTGGAACCATAATTGGACATATTCTGAATAATTAATAGCGGAAATTAAAAGAAAATTCATAGACGATTTTTTAATTAGCGCGTTCAGAAGCAAAAAATTCAGGTTTTGCGAGAAAAGGAACAAAAATTTTGCATGACTTGTACCACTCTTAAAAATCATTGCCTTGGCCGAATCTATTGAAAATCTCAGAAAGTGTAAAACTAAGTCTTGGCAATAATTGGGAGCAAGGATTTTGTTGTATCTTGTCAGAGTGGGTTGTTACCGTAAATAGTACAAAACATATGAATTTTTGTATACAAAAAAATAAAACCGTTTTTATTCAAAAACTATGAGTACGATTTTTTTGACACTGCCTCAGAATGTAGACCTAACTAACAACTTTACCGTAGGATATGTGGCTCTAAAAGTTTAGACCGATTTTTCTCGAAAATGAGCTTTAAGTAAAGAAGACGACATAATGATTTCTTCATTAAAATAAAACGGATTTCAATAAAATATACTTTTTTAAAAACTTCATTCTATATCTAGACAAGTGTGAAAAGATCTTGGCAAAAGACGCTCTGGAGCGGGAGCCACGGCTGTTTAAACGTCGCTAGTTGACCGTGAAAAAAACTAGACCGAGCTACCTTAAGAACCACTAGGCTAAAATTTGCTTTTTAAGCATCTGTTAAATAAGAACCACTTTAGCCTAAGAAATTAGACTGGTTCTTATATAAAAGGTTTCAACATTGATTTGGATTTATGTTCTTTTTTGTTTTGTTTTGTAAATGGTGAAAAAAATAAAAAGTTCACGCTGAATGACCAAATTTTTGTATAGGTATATTATTAACAAGATAAATGCTTTACAAATGTTTTAGGTGATGTATATACAATACAATATGTTATTATTTGTACTCAATAATAATAAGCAAATGATTTTTTTATACATATACAATACAAACATATAAATATACATATTGTTTTTGCCTTATATATAAGAACCAGTTAAGAACCACCTTAGCCTAAATTCTCACTAAATACCAATTACATAAGAACCACTTTAGCCTAACCTCGAAAAACAGTGGTTCTTACATGCGGGTTTTTACTGTATGGCGATGTTCCCTGCACATTGGGATTCCTGTGTTGTACTTACCGCGCATGTGTTCATTCGTGGTTCATTCGTATCCAGAAGGCCTTGTAATACTTCACTTGCTTACGTTAGTTGTTTTCTCTCTTTTTGAACCCATTGTGCTATTTCATTGGGCTATGATTGTACTGTAAGTAATCATAGTTTTATTGTATTTGACATTCATTTATTGTAATTTAGTCTTTATATTCTAACTATGCAATTTATATTTTAGTTCCACCTGTGTTGATTTTATTTAACCTGCGTTAATAAACCTGGTTAAAAGAATGCCATTAAAATGCTTGCCGATCTTTCCGAATACAAAAACCTATAAATTAAAAGAAAATAATAGTATACAGTTTTTGTCCTTTCAAAATTCAACATGACCTTCCAAAAATGAATTTGGAAGGACATCTTGTCCTGTATATGTCCAGCCGTTATTTCGAGCCCTGATTTTCTTTTCACAAATATATCTCAATAATTATTGGTACAAGACGTACCTTTAAGTGGAATAACATAAGTTAATGTTGACTTATTGCATTTCAGGCCTGTGGCAGAATACCTCATGATAAGGGATTCCACACTTATTCCTAGTGTTATGTGGTTTGAGTACACTCAATCAAGAGCAGAAACAAGGTAATGATCAAATATCTTGTCATTTTATTAGTAAGAGTGATCGCCTAAGTCTCTACACACCATAACCAACCAAATAATACACCACTTTGTTGGCACAGTTTCCACAAGTTGTAGTTTTAGTTCTTTTGCACTGGTAGGTAGAACATGGTGGAGCGACCACTACAGGAAACCCAACATGTGAACAAACAAACCACCTTATGGAATCAGTCCAAGGAAAAGTCCACAATAAAATTTCTCAGTCTGCAGAATCATCTGCAAAAAAATTCTTTATTTTAATGAAGGTATAGACATTATTACCGGTGACCTAGTAGTTTACATAATGGCCCTCAATTAAGAATACCAATGGGCAAGGAGGCAAACCAGTTGGCTATATTACATTACATGGTCGAGAAACTGAATTTGAACTAGGGATTGCCCAGAACAAATTCAGCCTCATCTAGTGGTCAGAGCGGGGACTCAAACTCGGGACCACGAGATACTGAGACCGATGCTCTGACCACTCAACCATGCTGCCTCCTCACATCTGCACTTGATACGAGTTATTCACAAGAATTTGTCCCTTACAGAAAACGTCAAAGAAGAGGGTCTCACAACAGCTACTATAAGTCCCATTCCCAGTAAAATGACCGATGAAAGATGAGGACTGCTGTTGTCCTAATGCATACCGGACAAGTTCTACAACCAGTCAACAAGACCATGGCGGATCATTCCATCAACACATGTGATTATATTACACATTAAACATCAATGATCATAAGTCCATTTATCAATATCCAAAGATACCAACGAGAATTTTAACACCCTTATAATAATAGTATTAATAAATTATTGATTGATGTTGAAATTCTCCTCTGAAATATAGCGTACAAGAATAGATGTGTACAAGAGAATTTGCTTTCTGATCAACAAGAAAGTTCATATTAGTTATTTTAGGCATCTGTAGTTTTTCCAATTGTGCTGGCATGAAAATACAAATATTACATTAGAGGAGGAAATAACTGGTTTGAAATGAACACAAATAATGAATTCTTACCCCCCTTTGAATTCCAAGGATATACATCTGGAGATAAATGTGCCAAGGGTGTATATGTATTATTTATACATCGTCATTGATATTACTGCAAAAACGTTTGTATCATGACCGACAACCATTAAACTTTCTTTCTGATCCACCAATCATGTGAAGGGGACAGAGCTTATGCAAATGACCTCAATCCATGTTTGCCATCTTCCTTGAGGTCTTATGAGGACCTTTGCATAAGCTCCACCCCCTTCACATCAATGGCAGATCAGAAAATCAAAAATCCAACTGAAAGTTTGAGTTCGTTGCTGGTCATGAAACAGGCATTTTTGCAGCAACGTTACAATTCCAGATAAAAAAGACATTTACACTATTACAAATGTGACGTTTTTGTTTCCTGCACATATGCATTTAGAAGTAACTTCAAAGGTGACAGAAAAATCAGAAAAATTTGTGTCAACTTCTTTCCCATGATATAATGTGCACTGGAAAACCAAGGAATGACTAGAATGAAATATTTTTGCTTTAATTGTACCATTATTGCAGAACAATTTATTATTTCATGGATGTATGACATTGGTAAAAGTGTAAATGTTTCTTTTAGTTTTATCAGTACAAGTGACACTGACTGCATGTTCCCCACAAAAAAAATCATTTTCTAAAAAAATATACTACAGATAAAAACCACAAGCATTAAACTCTGTGGAGGACGTGCCCTCAGCCCCAGCATTCAAAGGTTGAATATGATTTATCTTCTATAATTCTACCACACATTGATGATCTATTATCAAAAAATTGATTTTTTTTACCAAATATCAATTATTATAATTAGAATATTGCCTGTTGTAAAGAATAAGTTATGATATTGCAGAAATAGATAATGGGATTCCTGTGGGTTTTCAAAGAGTAAATTCTTCCCCAGCATCCTTTCAATCTCCACAGGGACCCCAAACGTCTTTAGATTATCTGGACCTTGATCCAGAGATTTTCCTTGGATGTCACAACATTAATTTTGTTGGAGGACCAACCATTAGCTCTAAAATTTGACTCATGAAAATGATTCTCCTGTTTATGAAATGAAAATAAAACTCACTAACTTATGGACCTCTAGGTATGTTTATATAACCTTTGCATGTTTGCCATAACAATCCAATCACAAAATTCCCTGACTTTTTCCGGACTTTTTCCTGACTAAAGTATAATTTTCCCTGACCCAATAGTTCACATACTCAATTCAAATGATTCTTCTCGATGGCCTGCGAATTGAGCAGGTGACAATGATGTAAAACCGCCATACAAGCTAGGAGGGCCACACATTTTCAAATACTGTGTGAAAAATAAAATTCCCCTGACTTTTGCTCAAAATCTTTTTTAGCCCGACTTAAAAGTAGAATTCCCTGACTTTTCCCTGACCTTGCAAAAAGAAATTTTCTGATTTTTCGCTGACCTGTGGCAACCACGGCTCTGATACATTAGTGCGCAATGATTGGTCGAGAACCGTGTGTTATTAAAGTATAGACGCGGACATGACGTCACAATATAACACGCTAATGAAAACATACAGGATCAACATCTTGAGGTAGGACATCTAAAAGCGACAGTTAATTACATGCAGCACAACGCAATGATTTATAGCTATTTCAAAAAAAGGTTGACGGGCCCGGGCGAACGGCGAATGGCAAATTACATGTAATTCTCTGTTGTATGGGATGCCTTAATACCTAATTCAAAAACTTCAGCGAGTTCAAAAGTGCTGCAGCACGTCTAGTATCTGGTTGTCACAAACATGACCACATAGCACCTGTTCTTTATCACTTACATTGGCCAGTTACCTGTTGAACAACGTATCGAATACAAAATACTCTTACTTACTTTGAAAGCCTTATATGACTGTTCTTAGTGAACTTGACTTTAAAACAAGGTGAATAATTTTGATATTTGAGAGACTTGAGGTATTCCTATGTATCTATACTGGCAGTACTAAGTTTAGGGTATGGCAGTGCATGTGAAATGAAAAGGGCATACATCATTAGACGGCAAATAGGATTAGTTGGTAGTGATAGCATTGTAGAAAACGGCCATTTTCAGTCATTTTGAATTTAATTAAAGCCATTAACATAAAACTGGAAGTACGAGGAATAGGGTGGGGCACTATAGTTATTTAGGTAGAAGGAACAGTACTTGTAAAGGCTGGTTCACACTAGCGTCGGAATCAGAATCGGAATCGTAAGAAAACAACAAAGAATTTAGGGATTAGAATACAAAAGAAAGGTGTTTTTCTTTGTTCCTTCCTTTGTCTTTGATTATGCTTATGCTTGGTCTTATGCTTCTTGCGATGCTTATGTCGATGTCTTATGTCACACGCTTGACTTAACTCTTTTGTCTTTTCCTTTGTTTTCTGCTTCCGATTCCGAATCCGACGCTAGTGTGAACCAGCCTTAAAGAATCATCACATTTCATGAAACAACTAGTCATTAATGCAACAATTGTATTGAATTTGAAGTGAAAAGTGAAGTATTGATTTTTGGGCGTGGCGCTACATCAGAAATTAGTCAGCATGTTGCCTTCTATCACCATTTCTATCACCATTTCTATCACCATTTTCCTGCACTATGCACTATAGAGGCTTTGCCTGGCTTTGCCTATATATAGGCAATAGCCACAAAAACAGCAATCTGGGCTCTCTGTGGCCGTGCATTTCTGGTATGTCCGGTTTTGTGGCCTTGCAAAGCATTCTGGGGAAATGTTTTTATGTCATCAGCTCAAAACAGAAACAAAACTTCTGGCTCTTCGTAAGTAAACAATCTTTTCGTTTTTATTTTTGTGATATCATGATATATTGTTTTACGAGGAAACAATGACGCCAAAAAAATTCGGTGAATGTTAACTTTTTTATCGAAGAGGATACGATAGACGAGTTTAGGAAAGACAAGAGCTGTACCGTATTGTCGAACTGCGTAATACTGGACTAAGCTTTTTTCTTCGTTCTCCATCATTTACACGCTGTAAACCGCTAATTCACTTTCTTTTTGTGTAATTGCAGTAATCAAAACGGATCCAAAGCAAGGCTACATACAGATTTCATACGTTCTTTTCGATAATGGGTAAAGGCAAGCGACTGCTCGCCGACAGTTGTAAACCGTACAAGCCATGTGTTATCGTTCATGGCGGTGCTTGGGCTTGTCCCTCTAGTTTTAAAGAGGAATCAGTTAATGGTGTTCAGCTTGCAGCCAGTGCTGGCTACAAGAATCTATTGCAGGTAATATGTCATAATGTATTATGCTTTTAATAATCGTATTCGAGTGTAGTAAGCTTATTGATATCAAACTTCGTCGATTTCAAGACGGGGATGCCCGGTACTTATTAGATCACAATAAATTACCTTAGAATTTGTTACACCCCAAAAAATAGTTTTCAGGCCATTATAGTTTGTTTTTGTTTTGTTTTCTACATCTACATCTACATTATTTCTGCTAAAATCGGAATAAGTGTAGCGATGACCACAGTCATGTGACTGTCACACAGGAACAAAAAATACAAGGAAAACAAAACAGATCATCTATAAAGCTTAATATCATATTGAAAGTTTTGAAGCATTTTTGATAATGTGAATTTAGCGTTATTTATCAAGAATCAAATTAATATATTATCAAAATGCAGGCCCATGGGTTGCTAATTAATATTAATAAGCTAACATCAATATTAGTACATAAGCTCCGAGATGTATGCATATATACAGATAAGATTCATTGTATCATATGACAGAGTTTCCACTGACCTTGAAAAGTTGGGGTATTCTTATAATTTTTCAAGGTCAAGGAATGTCAGCAATTTTTTGATAATTTTGTCAGGGAATTTTAAAAATGTTACAAATTTATATTCAGTGAAAAGTCAGTGATTTTTTTGGGTTGGAAAGATCAAACAACCCTTTTAGCAACTTGGCTGTGGAATTCCACGAACCTTAACTGCTTAATTTTATTGACCGATATTGGTAGAATAGAATTTGTTATAAATATGGGATTTAATTGGTCAGTGAAAAGTCGAGGAATTTTGATTTACCAGGAGAGTGGGAACTCTGTATAATGTTATTGGCCTACATGTGTATTATATTGTATTGGTAGGCCTCTGTGTAGTTAATATACTGTATCAATTAGGGAGGTAGTGCTGTTGATGGTGTAGAAGCTGCCGTCAAGAGTCTTGAGGATAACCCAGTATTTAATGCTGGGTATGGTTCGGCCTTGACTGAAGATGGCACCGTGGAATTGGATGCCATGATTATGGATGGAAAAACTTTAAACACAGGTACCATATAAGTCCACTTGTTTTCAAGAGGACTTATTTCAACCTTCAAGAGCTTTATGGTCAAAATAAGGAACATATCAATACGACCACTGTTAATAATACATGACTCTCCAGTGGCAGTTGAGAACCCTTTTTAAACTCATGAATTGCAAATCCACAAGCTATTTTAGTATCTTTCTTTCACAATAAATAATCTTTGAAACTTCAATTTTTCTTATACACAGACATGTTTCAGTAGTGTCAACTATCTTCTTCAGTGTAGATGACAAAGCAAGATTGATTCAATATATACACAAACATATTAAACATTAAGTAAACACATATTTGTTTACTGATAAACAAACTCATTTCAAATCAAAAACATTTAAAAACATGCATGTACACAAACTAAAGTGAGTTGCCATTGCACTTAGCTCATGGATTTTCCTGCACTTACATGTAGTTTTGCTTGCACTCATGGTAAATATTCTGATAAATCACAAAATCATGCAGATTCTCTGCAGTTAAAGGTGACCATAGACTGCCTCTTCACACTTTAACATTGTTCTTTCTTCTTTTTTCTTCTATTTTTTCAGGAGCAGTAGCATGTGTCCAAAATATAGCCAACCCGGTAAGTCTGGCACGCCTAGTCATGGATAAAATCTCACACTGTATGTTAGTTAGTGATGGTGCCCTCAAGTTTGCTGAGAAACAGGGTGTCCCCATTTTACAAGATCCTGAGGCTCTAATCTCTGAATATTCAAGGCTAAAGGCTACTATGTTTGGCAAAAACACCAAACTGAAAGATAACTTTGACTCCATACTTGCCGCAACAATGAACACAGAGTCACTAAGTACAGATAAAGAAAGAAATATCAGTATCATTAAACAACGTCTTGCACAAGATCAAGAACATGATACTGTTGGTGCCGTGGCCATGGATTGCCATGGAAACATTGCATGTGCCACTTCTACTGGTAAGCTAATAGTTAACTAAAGTAGGTTGCTGGTCAACCATGGATACTTAACAATTAGACCTCGAGGCCGAATGGACTACGAGTCAATAGCCCATGAGGCCGTAGGCCGAATGGGCTATTCAAACTCGTAGTCCATGAGGCCGAGAGGTCTAATTGTTTTAGTATTCACCAACATATTGGGCCAAAGGTGAATGAGACTAAACAAAACAAAGAGAGAAAAATGTTTTATTGATATTATTACTCGTGCTTCCTCTCAACTTGGGCTATCACCAATAGCCCGAGGTTAGGGAGCCAATCAGAATGCAGGATTTGTAATAGCCCTTATGTTGGTAAATACTAATATTCAATAGCCTGCATTGCTGGCGGTCTGCTGTTTTTGGGCGGAGGAAGAAATGAAAGACCGCCTGCCCGAATACGTTGGGTCTCGAGTAACCGCCTACTGATCTTTTGACACAAGAGCATACATGTAATTTGACACACACATTACTCAAGCGTAGCATTCAAAACAAACATTTCTTTGAAAATATAGTAAATCCAAAAAAATGTGTTAATAAAACCTCGAAAGAAACAAAATCTATAGACTGTAAATGAATTTTGTAGATTTCAGTTGTAAAAAGCATTTGAACTAAAACGGAAACTTTGAGGAGAGGACCTTGGAACAAAATTTATTATTGACATTATGGTAAAACTCGTAACAGCCGAGAGCTGGTCAGAAGTAAGACTTAATGATCAATATATATACCAGCACTTGCTTACTTTCAAAATAGGACGGAGATACATATTTGTGACCCTCAAAAGAAGGAATAAATATTCAAGTAAATTATTTTATGTTTTGACTGTGATTATCAGTTATAGATTTTGATAAGTCGATGACAGATTTGATGGCATTTCATTCTGGTTTTGATGTTGATGACAGATTTGATGGCGTCTCATTCTGATTGACAGCGTTTTAGCCAATCAGTAATTCCCATTCACAAGTGGATGGACAACTCGAAAACCCAATGTATTCAGGCAGGTGGTGTTTCATTTCTTCCTCCACCCAAAAACCACAGACCTCCAGCAACGCAGGCTAACTACTCAATATATAGCCATATGCATGAATCTTTATAGGCCTTATTACACTGTGCAGTTTTCTCAGCAACTTGTCTGGCAACACTGTTGTGAGACAAGTTGCAAGACAGTTGCAAAGTGTAACGGAGGCACTTGTCTTGCATTGTTTTTTGTTGTGTCCAGCAATTTGCAGGAAGTAGAACTCGGTTCTTCTTTTTGCAACAGATTGCAGCAACATGAAACATCATTGTGCCATGTAACACCCCTCTAGCAACTTGTCTTGCAATTTTTTGTGTTTTCCCTGAGGAGGGCGTGTGCACACCAATGAGACTAGTCCTCCCCAGCCATCCTCAGTAAAATGTTGCTGCAATGTGTTGCACGATGTTAAGTCTTGCCATGGCACTCTGCAATGATACAGTTTTTACAGCATTGCCAGACAAGTTGCTGAGAAAATTGCACAGTGTTAAGCAGCTAAGAGTGTTTCTCTAACAAAGGGACTCTGATATATTTTGGTCAGGGATGATTGTCTTACCTTTTAGGGATTGAAATCACAGTATTTGGTACGTTATAGGGTATTCACGGACAGATGCTGGTACTTTTATTGAAAATCAGTATCTTTTGGGATTTTTCAAAACAATGAGGATGCCAAACTGAAGGAAAATTCAAAAAATGCTTGTTGGACAATATCAAAAAAGCAGTGACAATTTGAAGAAGTCTTGTTTGTCTATTGTTTTATTGGTGCCTTTTAGGGGTAAAACAATAGCTCAACTCACACCCACTTTGGTACCTTTTAGAAGTGAAAATGGAAATTCTCAATGATCACCCTTGACCAAAATATATAGGGGTCCCCCCCCCCCCTCCCCTGTGATTGTTTCCAACAGAGAATGCCTCTACTGCTGGAAAGGATACTTCAGTTCTATAAAGGGTCACCATTAATCAAGGGAGCATGTCAAAATTTTGTTGAAAATTTTAAGTGCCCGATGTTCCAGGCTTTCCTGGTTGAGATTGAGATATACCAGACATTTCTTGTCGTGATAATTGCAGGTACACCTTTAGACGATTTTCAAACTTCGGAAAGACAATTATTTTATTGTGCCACTTTGTGAAGTTATGACGAAGTTGTTCTTGTCGTTGCCTTCTCAAACAACTTCATCTGAAGTCCGATTTATTAGATCATCATAAAAGAGGAATACCTGGCAAATCTCCATCTCTGCCAGAAAGCCAGAAAAATTTCAAACAAAATTTTTACGTGCTCCCTTAAATCAATAACTAATTAAAAGCAAATTTTGTTACTGGAAAATACTTCTATAGCATGATTATTTCTCACATATACTGTAATTATTTCATCATCATCATCATCATTTATTAAGTCAGTAAAGCATAGTGGCATCACACTAACTATAAAATAAACTATATACAATAATAAAATACATATGCTTAAATTCTAAGATCATCAAAATAATTATTTTTACAGGAGGTTTAACATTTAAGATGCCTGGACGTGTTGGTGACTCACCTATGTGTGGATCAGGAGGTTATGCCAACAAATTTGCTGGAGTTTCAACCACAGGTCATGGAGAATCCATCCTGAAAGTGTGCCTTGCTCGTGATATTGTAAGTCGAGTAGAAAATGGTCCCACACCATCGCAAGCATGTGCAGATGGAATCAAGATGATGTACGATTTAACACAGGGCCAAGGGGGAGTGATATGTATTGACAGTCAGGGAAATATTGGAAAAGCATTTTCTACAACTGCAATGCCGTGGGCCTCTATAAAAGATGGTGTTCTTAGCTATGGTATCTACTCCGGTGAAATGGAGCAAAAACAGAATTGTTTTGACTAAAGCAATGCAATCTCATAATCTTTCAATCAAGACAGTCTTGTAAAATAAAATGGAAAGGACTGAGCTTTTTTTACTTTAATTTTGGGAAATGGATTTTATAATAATTCAATTCAGTGTTTTTGGATAAATTTGGATTTAAATTTTGGGAATTGAATGATTTTCCCCTGGAGTTGTCGAATACAAATTTGCACTTACAGTTGATTTCACAAAACTCTCTAAAATCATATTTAAACTTTTGATTAAGCTGGGGCCTGTAGATATAGTATTTGATACAATATTTGATTTTTAGATGGAACACTTTACACTTCAGGGTCCATGTAGGCAAAATTTTGTGTAATTAGCTGTAAAGGCGCGGAAATATGAGCAACAAAATCGTGCAACTTGTCGCACATTGTTGCGTTGCAAGTTGTAAAGCAAATGTTGCTCGTATTACCGCCCCGCGCGCAGCAACTTATCGTTGTTGCACGAAGTAGAAGCACTGTCTACTTTTTGCAACAAAGCAAATTTGTTGCGCGCGGGGCGGTAATACGAGCAACATTTGCTCTGCAACTTGCAACGCAACAATGTTGCGCGACAAGTTGCACGATTTTGTTGCTCGTATTTCCGCGCCTTAACATGTGTGTGTTTGATTTGGCACATCTACTTCAGCTATGAAAATCATTTTATATTTAGTGGTTTAATATTTATAATTATGCCATTGCTGCAAACATCTGTAATAATTATTCAGTGTAGGTTGCAAAAAGTGTAAAGAAACATATTGATTTATTGATTGACAGATATATTTCAATATCATATCAGATTTTAATATAAAGGAAGAAAAATGCATGAATAAGTACATTTCTGTAGAAAGTACTATTTACGTTATTAAAAAGGTAGTTTGAAACACTTGTGTCCCGTGTGATCAATATTCCAGTTTTCTTCTCCCTCACATCACTTTTCTGCAACATTCCTGCAAAATCGCGGGCAACACAGTGTTGCACCACGTGTCCATTCCAGCAATGTTGCGCGCAATAGTTGCAGGTTTAGGACCGCCTTCTACTTCTGCGACATTGCACGCAACATTGAAGGAGTGGACACACTATGCAACTGTGTTACGCGCGATGCTGTTTAAAATGTTGCAGGAAATTTTGCATCGTGGGTCCAGGCCTTACAGCCAAAATCGTTGCATCGCGACCAGCAAATTACACATTTTGTTTTGATTTTGGGTTTTTCTGAGCCGCCAATCAGTTTTGGGGCGGAGCTTCTTTAAAATCAATCAATCACTGAACGAGTTCGTGAATGCTCCGCCCCCAAGAATGATGGACGGATCAGAAAAGACCAAAACAATGATCTTACCGACGTTGGAGGTCGCGATGCAACGATTTTCGCTGAAACGTTTGCACCGTGAACGTATGCTTCTCCTAGGTGAAAGTAAAGCAATTTTCTTAATAGAAAACTTGTAAAGCTTGATCATGCTATGAGGTCACAACATCGAACGAGGAACCTGCACTAAAGCAAATACACCGTCCTTTCTACTTTTTCCCATAAGAATCTGCATAAGCAGCTGGAGTTAAATTATAGATAAAAATCCTCGAATAAAGTCGGCGATACAGCGCTGACAATGCAATTTTAGAGCGTTGCGACGGAGCGAAAATGCCGAGTGTATTACGTCTAGCAACAAAGGAGGCAACGATGTCTCGCAAGAAAAAAACTGTTGCAGAAAGTTCAAAAGCGTTGAAATTTTACAAGCATTTAGTGGCTTCTTTGCAAGTTTCCAGCTAAATCAGCTACAAAGCTTGCGCTTTGTCAATTTGGAGATATCCGTATATAAGATTTATATATATGTTGCTTCGTCCTCGGAGCACATTTTATTTGTTTTGCATTATAACAGCTGCCCCAAAACAAAGTAATTATGAGACATATGATTCGCGATAACAATCGATTTGTTTAATTTGACCGATCAGTCTTTGCTGGCGTAGCACCACATGACATTTAGAAAAAATTAAACTTAACTGCAACGAAGAACCGGGAGCTGGGAACACTTAGAAGATATGAAAGGAAGCTAGGAGAAAAAAGATATTTTGATATTTCAACACATTTTGAGAAATCTGTATATTGAGTGGTTTAAGAATAGATCCCTGAATAATACCACAAACCAGAAACAGCTGTACTTTCGTGCAAACGACTTCACATGGCCAACGCCGATTGTTTTTATGGTAATACGCATTACGTAGACTCAAACTATATTATTTCCTGTTTCTATTTGACTATTACGATTTTTTTGTTCATAAGACAGTACTCAATTGACTTTATTTTTCTTTAAGATCAAAGGTTTTTGATAACAGACTCGTCTGATTTTCAGACTGTCAGGGTTCATTCAATTTCTTCCTCGCCACTGACCGTCTGAAAACCACAATCACAAATCAAAATTTTAATTTATTGGATGTAGAACATCTCATAACATGATTGTTTTAATACAATGTAATTTCAAATAAAAATAGTATTAAATGCTCTTTTGTATTGTA
The DNA here is from genome assembly GCA_029948255.1 of Telmatactis stephensoni. Taxonomy (NCBI): domain Eukaryota; kingdom Metazoa; phylum Cnidaria; class Anthozoa; order Actiniaria; family Isophelliidae; genus Telmatactis; species Telmatactis stephensoni. Next base: position 380,248 of record JALIZF010001895.1, read on the forward strand.
TTGTATAGTAGATAAGTTAACTTAAGCTGCAAAGCGTCCAGGGTAAGTAACTCACATCACTTCATCTCAGCTCAATTCAAATCAATACAGAGCTAAATAACATACAGTCATAGTTTGGAGGATGTTGTAAACAAGCAGATATCATCACGACTGTTAGGATAGGCAGCAAATTGCCCAGTCACAGTACTTTCAGTATATTTCCCTTCATCTGAGCTCCATTCAAATCCACACAGAGCTACTGATAAAGTCGGTCATATTTTGGAGGATGTTGTAAACATGCAGATATCATCAAGACGCTTTTGTATATAGGCAGCAAATGTCCAGCCATAGTAATTTCTGCCTCCCTTCATCTAAGCTCTATTCAAATCCACATAACGCTACATAAAGTCGGTTATAGTTTGGAGGATGTTGTAAGCATACACATATCATCAAGACTCTTTTGTAGGTAGGCAGCAAAGTGTCCAGGGTTGGTGTTTGGGTTACTATTGTAAGTTGTTACACTAAAGAGTAGTTTACTTGGGCGAGGGTTGTAACATATGCCATAACCATCTGGAACAGCAGGCCCAAATATCACATAGCTGTCCACTTTCATGGGAACCTAAGCGAATATATAATGAATGATCAGTAATAGACCCTTATCATGCTAATGTGACAATATAAAATATTCTATTTATTGAAAAAAAAAAACCGATTCACTATCAAATTGCCCTTAAACTGACGAAGTTATGGATTTTTGAAGCTAGATATTTTTGTGGAATTTTTGTAAAGAAATGTATGTGTTTAGCATGATAACGAGGCTCGCCATGCATGTGATGCCCATCCACCATACATTTCTTTGTAAAAATGCTAAGTTTTAAAAATTCATATCTTTGGCAATTTAAGAGCAATCTCCCCAAAAAATTGCAATTTACTAATATCAGTGTGATGAAATTGATAGTGAATTCCTTTTTCCGATAAATCAAATAATTTATATTCTCACACTTGCGTGATATGGGTCTATTTGAAAACCAATTTTAACAGTTATTTTTACTGTGTTGTTTTTGTTTTTTTGTCGCTTTGCTTTCCAGGTTGCTTTGTGTTATTATAGTTAGTAGTAGTATAACATGCACTGATTTATAGCAACTAAATTTACTTTATGAAATAACCATCATATAACGAGCGCTCTCACTGGCCGAAGGACGCGTATACTGCGAACTCTAAATCTGCACACAGCACGCGGCGCACTTTTCAAATTTTTGGTCAGGTAAACGAACAATGAATATAGTTAAAAAGAATGTATTTTATAAAAGAAATAGAAAACTTGCTCGCGGTGCTGTACGCCTCGTGCTTCACTTACACTTCTCTCGTGTTCTGATCGATCCCCGCGTGCTTCAAATCTGTACACAGCACGCGCGTGCGTTTCCTATTTCTTCAGTACATGTGAAATGCTCTAAGAATCCTCATTTGAGTTTTATGGTTACAGTGAACATTTATAGCATGTATAGCATGTATAGTATATGTATATATAAATTCCTGAGTGTAGGGGTACGCATAGTGCCACGTAATCCCAACAGTGATTGGTAATTGGGGGTTTACTTAAGCGGCGGGGGGGGGGGGGGGGGGGGGTATTTACAGTAAGCTATGGGAATCACCCGATCACTTAAGCGCCGCTGAGGATCACTTAAGCACAACTTTTTCGAAAAAGGTAAATACATATGGTGCGAGAATTTTTCGTTCACAGGGAAAATGGCATACCTGGCTTGTAGATATCTTAAAATGCAAGGAGTAAGCATAGGTACTGTCCATGAACAGTTCAGGTAGGTTAATTCCCGACTCAACGGCAATATTCTTTAATCCTAGTAGATGTCTGTCAACTCCTTGTCCTTGTATAGCCTGAAGAGATATATAAAATAATATTATAGCCAATAAAAGGAGCGCAACAGTACAACAGTCACGTCATTCAACTTCCTCTAGTGACATACTTTTTCAGTGTTTTCATCACATTTTCACGTCATTCGTGCATCTAAAAATAGACGCATGGAATTTTCCTATTTGTTTTATATCAAATTTATGAAACATGTCAATCATCAAGAGGGATGACGTCATCTGTAGATTTGTACATTAATAACACACGGTTCTTGACCAATCGAAAGCGTGCATAATATACCTTATCATAGTGTAACAAAATAGATGTCACTTACTGCTTTGGTATATTCTTTGTGAGCTGCGATGGCTTTACGCATAAGTTGCAGTCTTTCACCATTCTAATGCCATAAGAAGAAAGATAAAGGTAATGAGAAAAAAACCAGAAAATTGCAATGCACTCCTTACACTATAAAATTATCACACATTTCTTCACGTTTATGCTTAGGTAGTCCTACTACTGGGTGCCAGAGTTCATTAACAAGTATCATTACTCCCAAATAAGTTGTTAACAAAATGTAACATGAGCTAAAGCTCTGAAACTAGGGTACGGTCTTCACTTTATTTTCCTAATAATTCCAAAACTCATTTAATCTGTAACGAAGACTTGTGTTTAGCATGTAAAATTATGTCTATATGCCTTTATTTGCTGCTTCATCATTTTTAGAAAGTGGCAAGGCAAAAAGCAACCTCGGGAATCCAGGGTATCTACTGAAGTTTGGGTCTCTAACCCTTGTTAGAGACCCAACTGTCTATATTTTCTGTAACTTCACCCCCAGATTCCCTTATGTGATATACTTATTAATCATTTAATTAACCATTTTAAGTCAAAGATAAAAACACAATTACCGAGGAAGAAGGAGCAGCCATTGCTTTTACAAACTGCAGAGTAGGAATCAAGCCTGAACGTATGGTCTCTGTGCGTCCATGTAGAAACTTTCTTGTAGATCCCGTCTCATATGCAGGCCCAAGATGGCCGTGTAACCTGTAATAAACATCACAATAAAGTAAAACATCACATTCACAAGTCACTTGTAATCAGAAATTGATAAGGGGATTGGTTTTACTACACTCTAAAATTATAGAAAATCGTAAGTATTTTTGTATATTAAATGAAATCAATAAAGTATGTATGTACTTTCAATGCTTTTACAAACACTGCATGTATTACACTTGAAGAGTTCCACGTGAAAACAGCCTAAGTGACTTTTTGATGATATTTTTCCAATGGTATAATTAACTTTCCTATGCTGGAAAAATTATCTCAGGACATTCATCAAAAAGCCACTTAGGTCATTTTCACAGGGAACCCTTCACTTGCATTAGAGGGTAACAAAAAAAACCCTACACCACTATTCAAGAAGAATACAAGTGACTGCTGTGTAAATATATTAGTTAATTCTAAGGTTACACAAACAAACATCAAGTGAAGTGAAGTGAAGGAGATCCTGGACCTCTTTTCTTTGTTTCAAAGCCTATCCTTACCTAGGCTCAGTTTTCAGCGGGCGCACGAAACCCCGACGGCTGAAAACTGAGCCTAATCCTTACCCCGTCACGGGGAATGGCAATAATTATAAGGTAATCATAGGCCCACTAAGGAATTATTCTAAAAAAGGAGCGTAAACATAGGCGATATAGGACAACATAAGGAATCATTGTGCGATCTTAGGCAATGAAAGGTGGCATAAGGCAATCTTAGGCGCACTAAGGCGATCTTAGGAGATTTAAGGCGGCGAAAGGACCACGAGTAGGCCTGATCCTTTATGTGTGGACTGTTGTAATACCCTTCAGGGACTAAAGTAATTGATATAAGCTGTTGTGATGTCGCTGTCCTTCTGATCAACAACGACAACAACAACCCATGTAATAACTGTTACAAAGGTAGCACCTTCTCCTTAGTTATTAATTAAAGTCCCTCAGTGTTCCAACACATGAGGCTGGCACTCCATTAATTTATCCAACCCTGTGGGCTACTCATTCAATAATCAATTTACAAAACTGTAAAATATTTTCATTGGGCTCTTGCTGTGTATGACGCTCATAATAAATATTTTACCTATAATCAGCAAGTTGTAGAGCTATCTGTATCCATCTTACTATGTTCATGTACAATGCTCATAATAAAATATTTTACCTATAATGAGTAAGCTGTAGAGCTATCTGTATCCATGAATCAGGACTTAGCTTCTGGCTTTTGATGAAATCCTTTCCATAATGCTCAAACTGAAAACACCTTACGTCGACATCATTAACAGCACTGAAAAGTAGTGAAAACATAATTTGTCATGATGTATGGAATTAAAATTGATGTGTTGTTTTGCAGTTTTGAATTCTTTCATTTTATTCAGGCCAGGCTAACCAAAGCCACCCACACAAATTTTCAGACAAATTTCAATGTACATTTTTGATGGTTAACCACAAATTTGTGGCAAGTTCCTACAGACTAAGATGCTTCATGTTCAACCTCGATATAGTTCATACATAAAGTGGCTTAAATTAAACATTTGCAGAGATTCTATTGTTTATATACTCAATCGTGATTTGATAGCTTGCATGAAAATTTGTTTGGATGGCCTTGGTTGGTGTAGTCTCACTGCGTTTTGAAGCACATGCAGAATTAGGCTAATTAGTAGCTTTGAAAGAGGGTACCAAAGATTAGCAGCAGCAACAGCAAAATGAGACAAAAGCAATGGCTGAATATACTTCACTAAGGTTTTTAGTCAGTCTTCCATCCTGATTGCTCTATCTATGAAAGCTGTGCCTATAGTTTGATATTTACAAATGTTATTATACCTCTCCATTTGGCACTTGGCTACTTCTATAGCCTCTACAGATGGAGCCTTCAGATTCCATTTGAGTTTCAAAGGAATTGGGAGATTACTGCTAGATGGATTGGAAGTGATTGACTCATAGCCTTCCCTGTAAAGTTAACGACATAGAATTTTATCGTACTTAAGCAATATAAAACATGCATGCATGTTTCTGTACTGTGATATAAAAAACACAATGGAAGATGTAGAGCAAGAGAAAAGCAAGCTTAGGAACAGGAGTGCTTCACATCTTCCAGAGTATTTATATCACAGTACAGAGACATAAGTGTTGTTTTATATTATATTGCTTTTATAAAATATTTTCAACGTTTTTTGTGTGGGCCATGTCTATGTATTCTGATATAAACATGGTAGCCAGCCAATCAGCGCACATTTTATATCTCAAATATTTTATAAAAACATAATTCTATATAGAGTGCCATCACCTATAGCAGAGTACAGTCATGTAGGGGAGGGACCTTGCATCGTTGTGTGCAAGTTACCTGCCTTTGGCCAAGGCAAAATATTAAATAAGTACATTTTATAACCCTAGCAGGTTGCAGTATAATAATACTCTGCAATACAAGATATAATGTCAGAAAAATCACTGAGATTGTGAAGAATCATGGTATTGTACCTGTTTACGAAGGCAAACTCCCAAAGCCGAGCAACAGTAGGTGCTTCAGCAGGTGTGTGTTCATATACACAACCACAATGTCCATCTTCACTAATACAGAACTTCAAGAAGACAATTTCTATCAGTAATACTCTAATACTCTTCTCCTGATTGGCTAATTAAGCCCCCAAAGTTGGAATGTTTTTGTTTTCATCCTCAATTGTGATTGGCTAATGTTGTTTAAGTGGCCCTGGTTTCAGTAGTCAAACTGTAAGTGTACAGTTAGTATGGTAATACCACTTGGAAAGATATTGTGATATGGAAAAAACAAGCATCAGATGAGGTTTGAACCTGTGGCCCTATGAATATCAGACACTCCAGCTACTGGGGCTCTTGTGGCAAAGAAACACTACACACATGTACATACAAGACAGTAGTCTAAGTAACACTTACATTTAGTGTTTTATCAAACCATCTGTTCATACTGTTAGAGTCTATTCCATCACCATGTAAGCTCTGCCTTGCAGTCACTGAGTTAGTGGGGTCTTCCATGACACTTGGTGCCTGTGCAGATGGTACTGGAGGTTTGTCCAGACACACCACAAATAGAGCTCTGGTGATTAAATCTAAGTTTTGCTTGTTTGTTTTATCTAGAGAGAGAGAGGAGAGAACTAGTCAAAGTTGTAATACATGGGTGAACAAGGGTGAGGGTAAACCACAAGGTGCCAACCACAAACAGGTGAGCAATGGTTATTAAATTAAAAGGTTTTGCCTGTTTGTTTTACATGTACATACTAGTGCGAAAGAAACTAGAATATGCACTGCACCCATCATTGTTAAATTCATTAACATGGGCATGGGGTGGTGCCATGGGAAAATGACATCACTCAATGTGTTTAGTATCCAGGGCAGGGAGTTTTGTGGTTAGTATCTCAACAGAATGAAAGGTGACAGACCTGGCACATGGCTGGAAAATAGGAAGTTGAATAATTCCATCAGAGTTAATATCATCCTTATAATGTCAATTTTTCCTGAGGTAAGCCTCAGGCATAACATGAACAATAAAAATATCAGGTTTGCCTAAGTAAGTGACATTATAGAGCAAATTTCATATGAGTGTGAAACAGACCGCGCCGTGCCGTAACCGTGTCAGTGCCATGATCTCTATAAAAACATTCGAAATTTCTGCCGCAACCGTGCCGTGACCGTGCGGTGCTGTTTTCACAGTCATATGAAATCTACTCTAAGCCTTTACCCTTATGACATTTCATAGCTACATTTCCAGAATCCTTTTTCAATTGGTAGTTTTATTGTTACATTCTAGTTCTCAATATTGTCTCAGTTGGTGTTCTCAAACAAGTATCAATATTTGGATCGTGGTAGTTTAGGTATGACACAGCATAAAGGTGAGGACCTATTCCAATACATGACTTTCACAAATGGCAGGCTTGTAACAGATTGCCAAAAGGACTAGACAAGGAATGAGTTCTATTGGAACAAGCTGTCACAAAGGCCTCTTAATCCATGGTATCAAATGAGTCTTTAAAATACAGTAAGTATAACAGAGATCTTAAAATGCAAACAATATCATCTTTGACAGCTACACAAGAGTTGCCATTCTTGTTTTTCTTATCTTATTCCCATGAAAATGGTTACCAGTCCTTATAACAAATCCAAACCCGCCATTTTTGAAAGTCTTCTGTACCTTTGCAAAGTTGTTTTCTATTTTTAGCCCAAAATGTCCTGTCAACAGATGTCAATATTCCTACAGGATGTTGCTGGGGTTCATTGTTCTCCACCACCTTCATCAGTTGGCTCAGTAAATCACTTTCATTCAATGGTTTCCCATCAGAATGATAAACATCAAAGACAAAAAACTATCAAACAAATAAACATATCAGATATAAGTCTTGGTTGGATAAAAAAAATACATGTACATCTGACTGTGATTCAAATGCATGCTATGCTCCCACCCTGATGCACAGGCTTGTCAACTGTGCTCTGAGACAAGTGATAGTATTCTGTGAAAGCGCTTGTACCATGATCCAAAACTTCAAATCTTTGTTGAATTTTGAATTATTTTCTTGATCCAACCAATCATGTGAAGGGGGTGGAGCTTATGCAAGTGCCCTTGATCTGACCTCAATCCATGTTTGCCATCTGCCTTGAGGCTCCTTGAGGGCTTTTGCATAAGCACCATTCCCCCATGACTGGGGGGGGGGGGGTTAGAAAAGCCCACTTTCTCATCAATTTCCTTTGTTTTTATGGGGCTAAACTCAAGACATTGCTGGCTAGCAGTATTTCCCATTTAAATGGGTGGATGTGGGGGGCCCTCAGGGTGTGTTTAAGGGCTATATTGTACTTGCCCCACCCAGTTCTGCCCTTGCCCTGGGGAGGGCTACCAGGTACAGTGTGGGTATAGTTCCACTGTTCGCTCAGTGTAACGAATGCAAGGTGGTAGACTTTGGCAGGGTTGCCATGGTGACCTCTTTCAGGGACTTGGATAGGCAATGCCAGACCCTCTCTTTTGGCACCCAACCCCAAGCTCATCTAATGATGATGAGTTTGACTTTTTTTGAGACTCACAAAATCTAATGGAAATTTTGCAAGACTTTTTTCTTGAGGAGACCATTCAACGCCCTTTACTTCTGTACCTGATTTTTATGAGCAACAAGAACATGCTTTGCTTTCTCATTTGGAGCCATGATAAATTCGTCATTGTCAACTTTAGGAATTCTCTCACCACCCAGAAGTAGTTTATACTGAACCATGTTTAAAGGATCTTTACCCATCATATCAACTGATAGGGTCTCACTGAAAAACAATCAAGAATTGAAATTTTCTCAAGCTATTTTGTATTTACAATGAACATATTAATTTGGGCAATAAAATTTAATTCTTGGTAAATATAAACTTGCAACTGTTACAAGTTACAGATGTGAACAATCTTCCTTATTGTTGCAAGAACTTTTGTTTTAAGACTACATAATTATATGATGTGCCAGATAAAAGTGTCATCTTGTCTGAGAATATGGTTGGCACCATGTTAACAAAGGGATTTCAAAGAGTACATGAGATTTGGGCAAAAAATAGAGTGAAATCTGTGAATGAGCCTGTGCATGATGCGTGATTTGCTATTGTATATAAAGCACAGTATCAGTGTGATTACATCAAAATTCCTGTATAATATTTGATTGGTCTCCCAAAAATGTGGGAAAAACTAATTCAATGTCATTTGATCCTTTATTATAATTTTTTTCAAGACAAAATGTTTAATTTCATACAGTAAAATAAGCAATGAGTTCATATAACAACTTGTTTACAACTAAGTTACTTACTTGTCAATTTTGTTCTTAAACTTCAGTACATTAGCAATAAGTTTAGCAGTGTATTTCAGATAGCTTGAGCTGTCTTGAAAGTATTCTTTTTGGAAGGTTGTAGCAGGGCTGTAGCAAATTGGCAAAGGAACTCTTGCTGAAGTGTAGGTATTATTCCACCAGTCTATAAGCTACAAAATACAACACTGACCCTTAGGGAAAGAGTCAAAAAACAACTTTATCCTCTGATACACTCTACCCTGGGGGGACTCCTATATATAAGAAGGTGGTCAAATCAGGGATCTTGTAACTTTTAGGGTGTCCCAGACTTTAGTGGACTACCAGATACTTAGCTGGTACCTTTTATGGTGATTTTTGGTAAATAAAATAATTTGATACTGGGATAATTTTAATGACTTGAGTTTCTTGAGCACTTCGATAAAGGAGATTTTTGTTTTTGGATTCTTCTATTTTTTTGTTTTTTAATTGGTACCTTTTAGGGGTGGAAATCAATTGGTGCCACTCCCACCAGGACAAAACTTGGGTACCTTTTAGGGGTCGTTTTCGAAATTTCCGATGGGCATCCCTGCCCTCTTATATGTAGGAGTCCTCGCTGGGCACTCTATAAAATATCACTTATATAGCCTATGGTCTTACTGGCCAAATTGAAAATTTGTGATGGGGGAACAGAGTTTGGGGTGATAACGATGATGATGATTATGTAAGGTTAGTGTTCAATGTCTTCTAGCACTTGTTCACTAATTGGGGGACACTGTACTCTCACACACACTACCACTACATTCTAATATTCTATGCATAAAACTCTCAGCTCACTAGTTCATTTTTACTGAGGGACAGAACCAATTAACAAACTGAAGTCACATGTGATGCCCTGTTTGGGAATCAAACCAAGGACCACAAAGGTGACAAACTGGTGTTCTCACTGCTTGGCCACCCTTCATTCCCTCAGAATTGACTTAACATTTTAATTTTACATTGATACACATGTAGTCTGAGAGTGTAGTCAAACTTACAACCTACCCAATTTTCTTTAGCCTTGGCACGTTCTAAAAGTTTATTATGCAGTATTTCACCAATACCCCCTGGTTTTCTGAATTCTTCCACTAATCTTTTAGTGTTTTCAAAATCTTCCTTATCAATTAGAGCCTCTACAGCTTTAAGGTACTTATCCATTGTCTGTTGCAAGGGTGGTACTGGCAACTTTGGAAGGCTATCCTCAAAGGCCATCATACTCATATGACGAGGCTTGACTTTGCCTGTCTTGGACATTAGTAACTTTGGCATTGCAACTGCAGTCTGTATAATAGATATAGAATAAATAGAGGGATTTGTATACAGTCAAACCCCTCCATAATGGCCAGAGGTGGCCACTGTACTGAGGTTTTAATGGATTGCATTGACAGTTTGGGGAGTTAGTGTAGAAACTATGCCCTATCCCAGACCAAAACAGTACCCATTCCCAGACTAAAAAGGCAAAAAATGATGCCCTACCCCAGACCTGGGAGTTGAAAAACCATACAGCATATATGTATATAGGGTTGAGTCAGGCCAGTTCTTAAAAAGTACATGTCAGTTCTTAGCATATAATATAGCCAAAATCTACCCCAAGAAATCAGGGCCTGCGGAAGGGGAGGGGTTGGGTGGGCTATAGCCCTACCAATTTTTCCCTTTCCCATCTAGTCTCTTATATTTTCCAATCTTAGTCCCACCACTTTTTCCCATACTGGTCTGTTATATAGCCCCACCACTTCTTAGGGTGCTTCCAAGGCAGTCCCCTGGAAATGGTACAATTTTTCTTTAATAAAAGAAAAATGACGTACACCTGGCTGGCTTAAGTTCCACTAAACGAAAGATAGCCTTTAAATACACACACGTGCATTCCTCCCCCACTGCACAGTAAAGAATAAATTTTACACGCGTTTTGAGGGCAAAGATCTCATAGATAGGTTGGGGGCATTGTTAACTTATCCCACTTCGTGGATCTATCAAATCTTAGCGATTTTCTAAAGAATATTGCTCTCAAAACTCAGAATTTTGCTAAGTTTAAGGTACTCTTTACGGCTGCATTATTAGATTGTCATATCAGGCCAAAATCAAAATTTTAGGAAAATCGTGAGGGAGGCCCAAAAATGTGACAATCAATAATAACTACAACTATTCATTACCATACCTTACAAACTCGTTTGGAAATTACACTAACGGCTAAGGAACTATTGAAAGCCCTGCAATATGAAAACATTGTTTCTGCTAAACTTTTAGCAGTCTAAAATGTAACGAAGCAGCAAAGAACCTCTCACATCTTGAACATTTGAGCAGCCTCATTCACGGCGCCATTTTGGACCTCCTTAGTGCCTAGTCTTTGCTCTGCCTAAGAAAAATAAGGAATCCTTTTGCCTAGAAATATACCTGAAAACCTGATTTAGTTGGTTTATGCTCTGGTTGAGACCGAAAATCAGTGATAATCTGTTCAAAAATATTCCTTAAGACTTCGTGTCGGCTGGTAGTTGTCACAAAAGATTGAAATTTGGACTTTGGACTATGTAAATGAAACCACGCTGGCAACTTAGTTACACATGTTTACACGTAATAGGTATCTACTTCATGAAGATTGAATATTGTAGACCGTTCATATCAATGAAATATTTCCTCCCCATTGCTTAAAAATGAATCTTTCTGTTACGGTTAGGTCTCTCATCCTTATCAGCTAGAACGGCGAATGCTTTTTCTTCATTTGGTATTTCCATTTGGTATGTGGGTATGCGGGGAAATTTCAAGTGCAGTCCGGCATTGCAGTCGCGGGATTTCAATCGAGGGAAAGTCATCGTTAATGAGCTGACTGACTCTTAGACTGCGAGTAGCCCCACTTTGGCTCCTCAAGACTCAATAAAGACGAGTTTTTAGAATACGTGGACAAGTAGCATGCAGTGGGGACGAGTTGGGGAGGGGAAATGGAGATGAAACTAGTAAGGGACGCAGACAACACACACTGAGAGATCGGTTTCCAAAACCTTGTGAGTGACAAAATATTATAATAGAGTGCCAAACACCAGCCACAACCTGCTTGTTTTTGTGTTGATCAATATTTGAAAAAAGTCAAGAAATTCAGTTCCTTGCATTGTGCCACAATTTTTCGATCAGATTGTGAAAGTTCTTGAGTCTCGCGCGAAAACTATTCAGTGTAGCTTTAGTTTTTGCGCCAGATTTTTACTAAATCCCAAATAGATGAATAGTTATAAAAATATGCTATGCTAATTATAGATTTAAATCAAAGTATTAGACAAACAATCAGTTGAAACTGATATAAGAGTCAATGAAGTGAGAGTCATAGAGATTTCACCGTTGTTCGGCCACACTTACTGTCCTTACTGGTCAAACAAAATCTAATAGTTTCATAATAGTTTAAAAAACGTGTACTAGACAAACAGGTATAAACACTTTAAGAATAAATCCAAATTATGAAAATTGTCAAATATAAATACTCAACTTTACAGACTTTTGACGGTTTCGGTCAAGATTGATCAGCTTTAGAGGTAAAATAACAAATGTGGCTTCGGCAATACAAACTGAGAACTTTCAGTACCAGATCCTGCGTATAACTCGATCTTAACGCTTCACGTTTATACAAAGTGGATGCACTTAACTTTTAAAAAAATTTTAATTTATTCTTTATTCAATTTTTCTATTTCCTTATTAAACTCATTCTCTGATTGGTTCTGTTCTCTCCCTGAGGAGGTGGGACAATCATATTAGCATTACAATAAAACTTCGCCGAATAGACTACCCCAATTACACATTTATTTCATTAAGTGTCTAGGTAGCGCAGCGGTCTAAGGTGATATCTAAAGGAATGGATTAGGGTCCGGATATCGTCTCCCTCCCTGGCCTTCGGGCTAAGATAACTGTTTTATTTAGCACCGGGATAGCGTGGATGGGGCCGAAATCTTCATCCGTAACGTAAGTCGATTCGATGTCTCAGCTTCTTTGAATGTCTCGGGAGAATCGTCCCAAAATTTTTGCTTTTTCCCCAGAAATTTCAGTCATTTATCCATTTTGCTATGTTGCTTCCAGGGGTACCGATTTAGGAGTTACAGGTTCGAGCCTTGTTGACGCCAGAAATTCTTCTCCTTTTTTCTTTTCTTTTCTTTTTTCTTTTTTCTTCAGTTATTCTGTTTTTCCTTTTCTTTTTATAAAATTGCTGCTTCTTTGCTCTTAATATTTTTAACTATTTCGGGGTTTTTTCCCCGTTGGGCGAAGGACCGCTGGCCGTTTGCAATCGCTGCTTCCCTTTCTCAGAAATCAAACAACATGTGAACATGAGACAGTTAACAAATCATATTTACATGTTTTTACAATTTTTTAAAACAGGAAAAAGTTGAAGAAAAATGACCACTTTTACTTTATTCAAAACTGGAATTCGGCAATACAGTCCGAGAACATTGTGGATGTACTTGGAGAGCAAGATATGTACTGGCCAGGATGCTGTAAACTTGGCTCGCTGTTACTGCCAAGTCGTCCATCCACCATCGCCTCCAGTATTTGGCTCAAAGGTTGGGTTTAATGATTACGAGAAAGAATGTTCTAATTTTCGTGTTGAGGTACCAAAATTCTTTAACTTTGCCAACGTGCTTGATGAGTGGGCAAGCAGTGAAGAGGTGAGGCAGTGTTGTTTATTATTATTAATCTTTTGTGTTGTATGGCGGTGTATGGCTATATTTGTAAAAGCCAGTTTTCTGGCCATGCAATGAAAGAATTATTTTTACTTTATTTGATTTATTACTTGAAACGACATTGCTCATTAAAGAAATCCAGGAAGGAAAGGTGCATGTATCAAACACGAATGTGAAATGAATTATTAAACCCTTTCGATTAAGTAACGCCACTAGTGATGCGTGACATCTGAATAACGTAACGCCATCCTTGCAACTACGTCAAGCGGAAGGGTCGGTTCACACACCGCATAAGCATAACCATACGCAGACTCAATAGCGAACTGCTCATTATAAGTTTTTGTTTTTTCTCACACCTGAGTGATAAATGCGCTACTGAGTCTGCGTATGTTGCTTGCGCTTATGCTTATGACCAAAAGATTTTTCTTTAGGAGCACTAAAAGTTTTCATGCATGAATTTTGATAAAATTCAGCCCAATTTCATGTCTAAGTGGACGTACGCTGGCGGAGATCCAAAGCACTTTCTGACGTGCAACTTCGTCGAGAAGTACTAGCCTGATATATATGAATCGAACAACACTCGGACAGTCCAAGAGTTGTCCTGTTGCGCCTCGAATAACTGCAAATCCGTTTATCAGGAATCTCTCCAAAATTCGTATTCTGCTAGGCAAAGTCCTAAATATTAACGCATTGTGTGTCGTTTTAAAAGTTTAGGTCGAAAAACGTGTAAAATTGCTTGGGATCTAAAACGGTGACGTCATCGTTTCGTCGCTATATGGTAACCCTGATGCAAACAAAACACATACCATTAAAAACGTCAGTCTTTATGTAGTAAGTGGACAAAAGCTCATAACTGTGGGTGCCTCCATGTAAGAACTACAGCCGTTTCAAGTTGACCGGTCGAGCACTAGAGAAATTGTGGAAAGCCGGGCCGCCTTAAAGGCTCAAGATGAACATAGTATTACCGTAATCATTAGTTCGGAAAATAGTATAAGAAATTGATAGTATATTGAATTGAATATAATGCCAAATGACAGCGTTTTCAATGCAAAGCATTGCATAAACTAATCAGTTGTCACACACGCTTTATAAACGTCTTTCCATGCACGAAAGTTCGGAGACGATTAGATTGCGAAATCTCTACCCAGCGAGCAGAGTCTCCCTTTACCTTCTCCGCGGACGAAAGGAAAGAAAAGGAGAAAGTAAAGGGGGACTCTGCTCGCAGGTACGAAATCTTGAACCCGATGCACGTTTAATTTCCGTTTCACGCTCATATATGAAATCTTCTCTATGAGCAACTTGGTACTATTGGTGCAAAAAAAGCTAAGCCATGCATTTTTGGGGGGTGATTATCGTATCCACCTGATCATATTCGGCCAAATTTCTCATATATGGGGGCCTCGTTAGGACGAATTGTAAGACAGAACGTAGTCTTTAGATGTCATTTGGGGTTGAAAATATACTATAAAATGAGGACAATTAGCGAAAACTGTATTCTACCAAAGAAGAATGGAAATCTTAGCATAAAAGGTCAGCGCGGACCCAAGATCAATCCTTGTGGAACACCACAATTTACTCCATGGTCTTTAGAGATACTAGCCATTTCTCTCCTCTGTTTGTATGATAAGAATTTCAAATGATCTACTAAGGTAAGTGATAATAGATACGAATAAATGATAATCTAATAAATAGACACCGACTTTTTAAAGAAATTTAAAATGCCTTTACTTGTTCAGGTAGGAAAGCGATCTAAGGACAATCCTGCGTTTTGGTGGGTCGACGATAAAGGTCAAGAAATAAAATGGTCCTTCCAGGATCTAATGGTCAACTCTAAACGGTACCATATTATTAATATTAACTGTCAGGGGAAAATTACTAGTAATTTTCCCCTGTAACTGTACAATGTTGTCTTTTGAAACAAAGATCTACACCGTGTTTGCACTTGTTGTTACGGAGCCGAGATTTTAGTTTACGTATACGAACAATTGGCACATAAAATGTCTTCTTAGGCTGTGTTTGCACTTGAGTATTGATTAAGGTATATATGTGTTTCAAAACTTCCGACCAAGGTAATATATATCTCAGTAAAACAACATCTAAACGTGGCTTTGTTTAAGAATTTCTATTGCGGTCAAAACCTCGTTCGTATCGCACGACGACATCTTAGTTACGTCCATTGATACTAGCGGGTCAGTGTTCGGCCCATTCGCAGGGGGAAATGGGTTGTTTTCTTTCCTTCCCCTTCCCTCTTCTTCCCCGTCCCCATTTCTCCCGACTCCCGGGGCATCCGAGGATTTGTTTGGATCTCCATTCGCCCCTGTTAAAAATCCAGCGGTGAACACTGGAGAACATTGGAAATAGGTAGATGAAACTTGATTGAAGAATATAGGGCCCAATAATCAGCAAGCAAAATATTTTCCTCATTGAAAAAAAATCGAATCAAAAATGGAGCTCATTACTAGGAGCATCCATGTTAAATGCAATAAATAGGATATTTTTAGAACATCACTCTGTTAGATGCGTTATACATGACACGCGGCACAGTCAATAAATATGATATTTTTAGAATATCACTTTCGGTCATGACGTAAAAATAGTAATCTTAAGGGTAAAACTGAGTAGCTCAGTTTTGTAACGAGCTCAAAAATTCTCGTAATGCATTCTTGACGAACGCCTAACCACTCGCCATACTCGTCTAAAACTTAGATTTCTCACCTGAAACATATGTTCAGACTTTGACCTTTTCGCTAGGACAAAACCATCTCATCCTTAGAGCCGATTTTTCTTACTGCGCATGCTCGCATAAATAGCCCATTTATTGACCGTGCCGTGACACATATCACGTGGATGCTCCTAGTAATGGCTTCTGGTAAGCAGTTATTAAATGTTGAAGCGGTAACTCATACTTAAGCAATGTTTATTTGATAGAGTGGCCAATTTGTTGACAGACGGGTGTAATGTCAGGAGAAGAGATCGTGTCATGGTTATCTTACCGAGAGTCCCTGAATGGTGGCTTATTAGCATTGGATGCTTGAGGACTGGTAACTACTTCCCGATTCCCAACTTACCCATTCATATATTTATAACATTATATGCCATATATTATATAATTTGAATATTCTATTTTATATACAGCTCTTAGGTAATTTAATAAACACGTAATTTAGCCTCACGACTGCTCAGTGGGTTCAAACGATAAATCGATAAACGAAATATCTCTCTTCCTAAATTTGTCTTTCCGAAGTTTCCCAGAATTCATTACATATTCAGCGTGTCTGGAGGTCAGAGCTCTAGAGCACCGTAAAATTTATCAAAAAACGAGCGTAGTACCCTCAATTCTGATAAAAATCTATAAGAGGGCTATTAGAAAATTTTCTGAAGTTTTTACTACAAATCGAAATGAATCGAATTAAAACATTTGATCCTTTTATTCTAAACGAAAATATTTTTGTTCAGCAAACGATTATCAGTTCAAAAAACGAAATTGCGTCCCACCAAAAGCGCCCTTCCCGCTCTCGCTCTCAATCCCTGCTCTCAATCCCCGCTCTAACCTAATGTCGTGCCTTCACTTCCGCCAGAATGCTTTCCGCCAACTCTTTTTGTTAAGCTAGCTAGTTTTTACATTTGAATATGAAACGAAATGTTGAAAGGTATCAAACGACGTACTATTATATTTTGTAGCTCTCTTATATGCCGCATTCAATTAACCCAAATACTATTTTCAATTAAATGAGTATGAATGATGTTCTCTTCATACAATACAGGTAGTGTAAGTATTCCTGGTACTACTCAACTTAGGGTCAAGGATATCTTAACTCGACTACTTGTTTCCAAGGCAACGTGCATTGTAGCAAGTCCCGATACAGCTGAAATTGTTGATGAGGTATGCTGTAAAACTCAGATTATATCATTGGTGTGCTACGTGCATTCTCATTGGTCAAGAAACATGCATGATTAAGTGCAGATGCACGGATGACGTCACAGAATATTACGCGCATGCAGTTTGACTGGTTGAAACATTTTGATAGACATTATATAAAACAAATAGATTTCATTTTCCATGCAGTGCATCTGATTCTTACCAATAAAGCATGGAAGACGTGAAAATGTAGGTGTCAGTCATTTCCTGTTTACACTAGATTGAATTGTTTGTATTAATATTTGTTCTAGGTGGCGACACTGGTTCCAAGCCTAGAATGTAAAGTAATTGTTGGAGAAACTGCTGATCAAGAAAATAGGTGACACCATCTTGTCTGCACATGAAAATAAGTCAATTCTTTTACATTTCTTATATTTTCGATAAGATGATCTACAATGCACTTTACTTTATGTTTACAGAAAAGGATGGCTTCCATTTCACAAGCTTTATGAAGAATCCTTTCCCACACATAACGTATGTCTTATACACACCTATTTCAATAAACGTTGTCGCTATCAAGCCTACGCGACTCACCCGAAAGGGAGTATGGGAAGAAATCACTAAAGTTATACAACCACAATCCCACACGATTACTCAAATTCAACTTGCTCTCATACACTAAAGAGCTTCACTTACTAATGCGTAAGTCAATACCAAAGCGGAAAAGAAAATAAAGTTTTACTACTACCCATTCTCCTTTTCGGTCTAGTCACTGGGCTTGAGAGCTCTTATACGACAACCTTTTCTGAAATAGGTGTATATTGAAGCGCATAGCGTATGGAATGAGCACTCATGAAAGTGAACATCTCAAACATAGAATGTCCTACACGACTAGGCAACATATGAAATAGGGCATGGACCACCACAAGTGGAAATTTAAAGTTGAGATCTAATTTAAGTGCATTTCCTGCTGCATGCATGGCTAGCGCCTGTCACGGCTATGAAGCTGCATGCTGAAACTGACTCTCAAACGACTCATATGTCGTATTTTCGGTGATGCTCAGTCATCGATCGCAGAACCACTTTTCGTCCAATACATTACAATACGTTGCACTCTTTTAAACGCGAGAGCTTAACTATTTTATATCCGAATAACACAGATTTAATTCTTAAAGGAAGCGAAACACTATACAAGACACAGACTTAATTTCTAAAGATTTTTTTGCTTTGTCGCTCGCTTTCCCTATTTGGCAAGAAAAATCCTTATGGATTCCTCGAAGCGGCGGAATTTCGAATATTTGTACACACGGCATAGAACTAGCACGCGATCACAGCACAGCGCTTTCGAATTCCGTACCACAAGCTCTTAAAGCCCGCCGCACACGTTGAGAAACTGTGTGAGGAAACTGCCACGCAAGGCACTTTTCTCACCATGTGCTCTTTTACTTGCTCTGTTTTGGCCTCGCGTAGCCAGAGATGCAAGGCGTCTGCGGCGAGAAATCGTTTGATCTGAGTGCCTCGCGTGGCAGTTTTCTCACGCAGTTTCTCAACATGTGCGTCGGGCTTTACATTACGAAAATCAGCACAGCATGGGTTTCGACAGCGCGTGCATTATTATCCGTCCCTGTTCCGTGGAATTGTAAGTTGCCCACACTTGTGTTCACCATTTGTTGCAGTGTGCTCCTACTCTCAGTGACGAGGCTATGATGCTGTTCTTTACAAGTGGTACCACAGGACTCCCAAAGATGACTGAGCAACCTCATTCTTATGCACTTGGACATATCAACACTGGAAAGTAAGGAAATATCCTTTTGATTTAATGTGTTTCTGAATTGATTTGTGATTTGAATCCCCGATCTCCTCATTATAATAAGACCTGTGATCTACCCTCCGAGCCAATTAACGCTGTGGTTGGGTACAGGCCATCTTCCTTTGATGCTCCACCAGCTCGTAATTTTTAACCCATCTGCTCCACAGTCTGTGGAGCAGTAGAGCATATTCTTTCCCTGGATGATTTTGTCAGTAAACATTCAAATTCACGTAAACAGCAATTCGTCACACTTTTTTCGTTTTGAAATTTATGCAGAAATGAGTTAGAAAAGCATATTTTAAATTTAAAATCTTTCTAGCTCGATAGTGGATTTTCCGACTTGATGATAACAAGAGACAATAATACTAAGAGAGCGAAGCTCAGTATTGATGTCTGTGCCATGTTCGTGGCGGCTAAGGCTATTTTTAGTAACTTCGCCATCGCGCGCGCAAGGCTCTTAGACAATAGAATTCAAACGGTCCCGTCCGCGCCCACGTCAAAAATCAAATTCTATTGGTGGAGGGACTTGCGCGCGCGATGGCGAAGTTACTAAAAATAGCCTTAGCCGCCACGAACATGGCACAGACATCAATACTGAGCTTCGCTCTCTTAGTATTATGGTCTCTTGATGATAACTAAAGTTGAAGCAGAATTTACATTATTATATTTCAAATAAAGCTCTTCATTGCTTTAATTAGACTCAGACTCTATAGTCACTTATGATGTGCTGTGCGGTGAGACTCCGCTTGGAGAATGGGCTAATCACCTTTTTTCATGAGTTGAAAGAGTCCTAAAGCGTGATCTGATCGATGGCTTGACTATTATAGGTACTGGATGGATGTGAGCCCAGATGATGTACACTGGACTTTATCTGATACAGGCTGGGCTAAGTGCGCATATGGCTGCCTGTTTGGTCCATGGATTCAGGGCGGTTGTTCCTTTATTTATAACGGGCCGTTCAACGCCAAAGAGATACTTGAAGTTCTTCAGAAATACCCGGTTTCTACATTTTGTTCGCCTCCCACTGCGTACCGTATGATGGTCCAGGAGGATATAAAACAATTCCACTTCCCAAATCTTAGGCATTGTCTTAGTGCAGGGGAACCAATGAATCCAGAGGTTATGGATGAATGGAAAGAAGCTACTGGTCTTGAAGTACGAGAGGGTTATGGACAAACAGAAACGGTAAAGCAACTAAAGGCCCTGACTTACGAAGCAACTTTTTCTGTAACATAGCTAGAGTTTCAACCGTTTGTCCAACTCAGGCTCAACACAAAGTTGCACCGTTTGTCCGCCTCTGCTGCAACAATTGCGCATAACGTTGCGTTGCAGAATTAGGATCGAGTTTTTATTTTTCTGGGTGCCTGAGTGGATACACGGTGCAACTGTGTTGCGCGCAATGTTGCAGATTAAAAGTTGCTTTGGCGCTCTTCGCTCGATTTCAAGCCATGAAGACGATTTGTGGCAACACTTTCACAACTCGAAATCGAGCCTTCATAGCATTCTTTATTATATACGTGCATTCGAGTTATTCGTAAATATTGTTTTCTAGACTCTTTTGTGTGGCACATTTCGATGTATTGAGAAGCGTCCAGGATCGATGGGTAAACCCGCTCCAGGCTATGATGTCAAGGTAAGTTACGACTCCCGGGGACCAGGGTAGAGTATCAGATAAAGTATACCGAGAAACTGATCAGAAATATGAAACATTATGTGGATTTAGAAATATTAGTTTAGGGTAAGCTATAATACGATAGCAACAATTTCTGGAATGCTAATGATTGTGTGATATGCATGGGGTGGAGTTTTCGATCTAGTGTATGATCTTTTATAATACTAAATAATATAATGTATATAGCTATAGCGCATCAAATATTCACGCCTCTTTACAATTAAAACAACATTATAGATGAGCGTTAAAGGAGGATTTTCAGTGACACACCCTCAAGAGGCAAATGATGCCATCCAATATGACCGCTGCCATGTCGTGTTTGTGCAATAGACGTCATATCCGCTCTCGTGCATGAACGTCTTTTCTCAGCTGAATGACAAATTTTCAGAATACTGTATGGTTGAGAGCACATATAGGGCAATGCCCGTCATTTGAAGCTAGATAACGAGATTCAAGGACTTTTATTAGTTGATTGAAAACAAGGAATTGTTTTCTTACGTACAATTAGTCTCGCTCATGCTATGGACAAACATATCTTCAGGAGCGGATCCACGACTCAGATCAAGGAAGCCCCCTGGATCCGCTCCTGATGTTTGCTACAATTTTACATTTTACAATTTTTTAAATTCTTTTTGATATCTAAGATCATAGATGAGGAAGGTAACGAGTGTGGTCCAAATTCTGAAGGTGATATTGCAGTACGGGTTAAACCACATAGACCTGTAGGGCTCTTTACTGAGTACAAGGTAATGGCTTACACTGTCAAAGATAAAGAGATGGTAGCCATGTTGGATAAGCGAACAGAATGGACGATAATAAATCTTTGGTTGAAGTTCAACCAAGATGGCTGCCGTGACTTCATTGCAACCGAGGAATATCAATCAGTAAATAGACCTTTTTATCTTCGTATGATACTCTTGGGAGTTGATCAAAATTCTCAAAGCTGATTGGCTCTTCAGCGTGCGTTAATGAACGATAAACGCACTCTATAATGCACAGTACTCAAGGGAATGTCGCGTGGTTTAAAATGGGCAATTACGGCATTATTCAGATTTTTCAGTATTCCCTATTACATGTAAGAAAAGTGTGTCTCTAACTACTTTACAAAAAATTGGTGGACAAACATTCTGGCAATTGTATTCAACTGATGGCATCATGCAACAGCCTGTTTCAATTGCGATTATTATCGTTGTTACTGTTTTGGTTTTAACCCCTGTCATGCAGTAGTTTTCCCATGTGCCTGATGATTATTTTGATCCATATGATGATATATGATGATGAACAAGACGATGCCGGTTGATCGATGTCGCAATGATAATATGATGACGATAATGATGATTGTTGTCATGATTAATTCTGATGCCAGTGTTACTGTAGGACGATCCTGAACGCACATCTGCTGTTTTCCGTGGTGATTACTACCTTACAGGTTTGTTAACTTAATAACGAGTAATGACGTATAATTTGGAAAAAAATGATTGGCCGGTCCAATGGGAGAATTACGCTCTTCGTATATCCTTTGTATGCGATACTTGGGCTATGATGATAACACAAGTCTGGATATAAAATCACTGTACATTGTACAATCTGAGATTTTGTGTACCATGCAAAGGCTCTGTGCATGTTGAGGCTTTCCCTTGAAATCGCGTTATTTTCATATATTTTTATCAGTTACCAAATTTATTCTTAGCGCGCGTTGTAGAGGCTTTGCAAAATCGCTCGAGGGGGCCATAGATAATTTTTATTGTTCCCGACATACAATATAGACGCTGTAATGCGATCATCCAATGTTCTATTCGATACAATTAATTTTTATACTTAAGACCTGTGGAGACGCATATCCTTCCACACATACTATCCCTCGCTTTATTTTGTGTTTTAAAGCATTCTTATCTACATGTTTACATATTGATTTTTGAGGCTGTAAAACTGGAGAAATCTGAGAATACCATTGCAGCATTCAACGGCACGGGTTGAGCTAAAGATATAGCCGGGGCCTGCGTTAAAAAAATTCGTACTCGTGCTCATATTCGAAAATATTAACTGACGGTCTCTAATCAGTGACGCATCGGGCTCGGATAATTAATTCTGCTCTCAAATGCAGTACATATTACAGCTTTAGAGTTTACTTCTATTTTTTATATATCCTGGTGGCTCTTTGTCTCCATTTTTCTCTACTTCTGCTCAAAATTCAGCTCGTAGGGCAGTTTCCTGTCCGCAGAATGCTCACGAAGGTGGTCAATGCCTCTGGAAAAATCAGGACCTCGAAAGACGATTAGCGTAAACCATGGATAAAATTCCAAGAGCTATTGATTTTAATCCAGGATTCGCGTTTCGAACAACTGGGCCCGGATGTAGAGTCCCTTATATCGAGCACTGTTCCATTATAAGCGGTGCTCCTTCTTAATCAGTAAATGACGGAACGCCCCCCATTCTGCCGGAAGAATTTATCCGCGCCTAGTGACATATCAAACAAACTCGATCTCGATATTCACGTCACACGAGGAAGTAGATCGAATCTTTTGTATTGAGCATTGTTCTATTATGAGCGGCACTCCTTCTTAATCAGTAAATGACGGAATGCCCCATTCTGCCGTGAGAACTAATCGGCGCCTAGTGACATATCAAACAAACTCGATCTCGATATTCCCGTCACACGAGGAAGTAGAGTCCTTTGTATTGAGCATTGTTACATTATGAGCGGTACTCCTTCTTAATCAGTAAATGACGGAACGCCTCATTCTGCCGGAAGAATTTATCCACTCCTAGTGACATATCAAAGATACTCGATATTCACGTCACACGAGTAGTGAGTCGACACCTGTAAAGGGTGCACCCTGTTGTATCACCAGCAGGTCACCGCTTGCCATTTTGCAAAATGTGCCCCCGTGTCTTCTTAATCAAACATATTGAATTCTGCTACATGGTGTATATCGATAAATGATTGTTATCGTTACCAGGTGACCGTGGTATGCGTGACGAGGATGGTTACCTCTGGTTCGTTGGACGAGCTGATGACGTCATATTATCTTCCGGGTAAGCCACTTAAACGGTGCACCGTACCAGGCGATCATTTTCTATTTGCTTCATAATTTTTGTAATCGGATCACCACCGTGACTGGCATGAGATCGAATTTTGCAGATCTCCAAGGCACAGCCGCATGAATCCACTTGCTAGTTTGTATTGAAATATAATTGTGACCAAACTAATCAGTGAAGGAAAGGAAAGTGAGGAATGCTGTGTTCAAGCCACCTGGGTGAGCCACAACGGTTCGCTTAGTTGGTCAAGCAACGGCCTTTCGAGATGGAGGTCGGGCCAAGCCCAGCCGGACCAACGCTCTGGGTCTTAAAATAATTGAAGAGAAGGTGCTGTCTTTGTATTAATAACGTTTGCAAATAGCTAGACCATCAAGCTAGGTCTTCTCGCTCAAGACATTAAACCGTAGGCCCCGTCTCTCCATAAACGCCTATTATTTATCAAGGCTGTCAACTCATCACGGAAAGTAAGATAATAAACAAGTTGTAGCTCAAATAATAGTTAAATTTCTTTGTTTTTATTAGATATCGAATTGGACCTTTCGAAGTCGAGAGTGCTTTAATAGAACATCCTGCTGTAGCTGAATCAGCGGTTGTCAGTAGTCCAGATCTCGTCAGGGGAGAGGTAGGTTCTTACATTCAAGAAAAAGAACCTCGAGAACATTCACATTAATATTTGCAATATAATTGTGCGTCAGATGTAAGATAAGGTTGTATTGGCAGGCTTAAGGTCCATGTATGCAAGCGCCCCTAACAATTTTGGCCCCATTGTTAGTTCCAATATGATGGGATGCGTTTGAACATGCTCGGGGTGTTGTTGTAAGCTGTTGGGGTGAGTTTGATACGTGTCAAACTTGAGGCTCGCGTGCAAACACTCTCACCAGTTTTGCCCAACAATTTTTTTCTCCTCTCAGGAGCTCAACAAACTCAGCTGCGGGAACACCTAATCGGTACTCAGAAAGTCGTGGATTCAAATTCTCTCTTTTTGTTCGAGTCCATTTCCACTCGGTGAACTCTCTAACATCTCTGTATAAAATATGTCTTTCCGAGTGACCTGATCGAGTTAAAATATCTAATAAAACTTTGCTTGTCGACTAAGTTGGGAGAGTGCCTGACCTGTAAGACAGGAGGTATCGGGTCCCAACCCCATCTGGGGCTCGGATGTTTTTGGAGCCATTTCCGGAACGATGAACTCTATCTGCAAATTTTGAGTGTTGTTAGGAACCTATGTGTGACTAATTTCTGTTGCAGGTTGTGAAAGCATTCGTCATTTTGGCTCCTCATTTTCAAGGCAATAAGAGCGATCTTGTTGTAGAGCTACAAGACCATGTCAAGAAAACAACAGCACCTTACAAATACCCAAGAAAGGTAAACCAAAATAGTATAAACCTGAATTTTGTTTAGTATCTTTGCGTGGGTTAATATGTGTCTGTATATTTTGAGGGCAATCACTGGAAATGAACAGAAAAGCTAAACCGTAGCTCATTGAGTTTTACCTCAAACAAGCTTTCTATTTCGGATTTTTCCGTCGTATTTTCCAAGAAATCATTATCTAAAGTTGTAAAATATATCTAACAGTATTCTTCTCAGTGCACAACTATCCATGTTTTACCTGTTTTACGTGGAATTTATTATTTTTTTAACAGATCGAATTTGTGGATCATTTGCCCAAGACAGTGAGTGGTAAAATCAAAAGAAAAGACCTCAGAGCACTGGAATGGGACAAACTGACTGAAGACTAATGGCAGGAATCAATGGTCGCGGTCTCATCAGAACATTTATTAGTTAACTGTAATTACCTTAGCTCCTGATAATGTTAGTCAAGAAGGTATAAAATGTCTGGATGAGTCAGTTAAATCAGTTGAGATGAGAAGGCTATCAACATCTGTTCAGAGCTGCATGTTTCATATTGAGCGGTGTTTAGTACTAGTTGTATAAATATCGTGTAGTTTAATTTTAAATTGTTATTGCTTTCATTTTATTATTAGTCAAATTTCTCGTTCCAATTTAGATTCTCTATACTATATAATTTCTACAATAAAAACATCAACGAACACGGACACGGCACGGAACCTCGCCTGCTGATGTCTTTGTAAATTTGTAAAGAAATCAGCAGGCGAGGTTCCATGCCGTGTCCGTGCCGCGCCGTAACCGTGCCGTAGTTTTTCACACTCATACGAAATCTGCACTATGGCCCATCCCATCTCCCCTTTTTTCGGGCCGCTACACAGACTATCTTCAACTACAAACTACCACGATGTCATGTCCATAAGTGTTGGCCTGTCATGGGTACGATATCGCGGAGGATCATGAGGAAGATGGCAAAATATTTCAGTTAAGAAATTAAATACTCTCATAGCTCGGATCGATGTGCAGTCCTGCGTGGGGCTCGCCAAATTAATACGAAATGACTGTGAAGGTTTTTAGAATCGTCGATATCTCAAGAAAAAAATAAAATGTTCAAAACTCCAGCCGGATATCACGTATCTTCAATTTTTAAACTTTCATTTGGTATATATCTTATCAGTCAGAGTGAAAAAACTCCGTCATTTAGACGATATATATGTTTAGACCACTATCATTTGGTACATTTACAGTGTTTTTTTGAAATTAAAATGGCCGGGAAGCTGTTTATAATCATCGATATCTCAAGAAAAAAAATTAAGACGTTCAAAACCCCATCTACATCATGTATCTTTAATATGTAAGCTTTCATTTGGTATATAGCTATTTCAATTAACGTTGTCGCTGAAAAAAGCCTAAAGGCTAAAGCCTTTCAAATATCGTTTGTGTACCAACAAACTTCTCTGTAGGCTATCTGAGAAATTAAGGAATATGTGTCCAAGTTGTAGAATTTGCAAGCTGATACAGTGAGTTTTTTATTGTAATAATGTCACGGTGAAAAAAATCATGATCTCCGCTCTCAAAGCTTTAGGCTTTAGGCTTTTTCAGCGACAACGTTAATTGAATTAGCTATATATCTTATCAGTCAGAGTGAAAAACAAAACTCCGTCGATCACTTTGACGATATGTTCAGTTGGAGGCTATTGCGAGAAGGCTAAAAAAGTCATAATTTTCAAATAGGAAAAGAACTAATTTTTAACTTTGGTTTCTATGACAACGATTTATCCTTGAGAGCTCAGTAATTATAAGAACAAAAGGATCGAATTAAGCTGTTGACTGTTGGCCTTGTACAACACCTCGTGTCAATAGGTCAGTAATTGAATCTTATTGATTGGGAACTTGAAAGTTTCATTACTCTGGAAACCAAAGTAAAGCTTTGGACTGCACCTGTTAAGCAAACTAGACCAGTTTTCGACGCAAGTTTTGACGCAGGCGCAGTAGCAGACTTTCTGCCTAATATTCTAAGATGGCGTCACCAATTATAGTAATTTGTTTACCAACAGACCTTGAGTCAAGAAATATCTACTTGATCTTAAATAAGACTTTAGTTTATCTCTGTTTTGACTTAAATGTTTTGACTTAATCGACGCTTTGTTAAGTTAATCCCTTTTACAAAGAGTTTTAGTAGGATTAAGGTTATTAGGTCAAATGCAATAGGCCTTATTCAGGTCAAGAAC
The DNA here is from genome assembly GCA_029948255.1 of Telmatactis stephensoni. Lineage (NCBI taxonomy): Eukaryota > Metazoa > Cnidaria > Anthozoa > Actiniaria > Isophelliidae > Telmatactis > Telmatactis stephensoni. The sequence goes on from JALIZF010001895.1 coordinate 407,539, forward strand.
GTGAATATTTAATGAGACTTTAGGAAAACCCAGCACAAACCAGTTTAGTGGGTTATGCTAATGACCTCCTATATATAAGGCTAACTACTAGCTTAGATCACCTCTCACTTCTCTACACTCACAGTTTCACTCTAAAGCTGTAAACTACTACTGTTTGTGACGACGAATAAAGATTCCGTGTCCACTCTGCCGTTTGGTCTCTCATTGTACCAAAACCACCGTTGTAACAATTGGCGGAGAAAACGGGCAGAGTCCAGGTATTTCATTTTGTCTATGTTTTTAATTTAGGGAACGCTTTCTCTCTAAAAGTGATGATTGACGAGCTAAATTCTAGAAAGCAAAGACCTGATGAGATTGTAGCCGACTTTAGTGCGGATATATTAAAAAAGATGTCAGCGACTCGGTATACCAAAGGAAGAGCTTATGTATCTGTTTACAAATGGATTGCTAGAAAATTTAAAAGAACATACAATTTTGTCGCAACCTAAGACTTTTGAAGATGCTGTGTCAGCAGCTTAAGTAAGGTCCCGGTTATTAGGCCAACTGTAGTAGCGAGTGTTGACACACAAGAAATACAGAATTTCAAGGAAGAATTAGTTTTAGGAGCACTTTTGAAATCAAAAGTTCAATATAGCTCTTTTCTGACTGTCGAATGACTGCTGAAGAATTTTAATAAGTTCCTGATTAGAAGCTGTTATACTCTCAACCAATTCTGTCGCCTTAACCATGCATTTGCGTTTTCTTGGCGTGAATAGATTTAAACATGTTTTCTTTGAGGCAATGCGTAAATCTGAGATCAGGACACGTTTCGTAAACAAACAGCCTACCTTACAAAAACCACAATGGCCACCCTTATAACACTATCATTTGATACATTTACTGTATTTTTCCAACTTTGAGCGCGTGGTCTACTTACGTTTTGTGCTGATACACCAAAATCTTCGTAATTCATTCATGCATCTATTCAAAACATTGTGGACGTTTTCTCGTTGATGCATGAATCAGTTGATTTACATGTAAATCAACTGATTCATGCATCAACGAGAAAACGTCCACAATGTTTTGAATAGATGCATGAATGAATTACGAAGATTTTGGTGTATTTATTGTCAGGATGCATGATGATTTAGTTCGATCCGTCATTTTCGAGGTTTTGATTTTAAAAGAAGCTCACCCATTTCGCATAAGTCAGATACATGTCAGATAGGTACCTCAGTTAATTGTTTACAACCGGCTACTCATTCTACATGCATTTCCGAAAGAAGAGGTCTCCAGACGACAAAGATCGAGGTAGAACATAGGAGAATAAATACAGCCAGACAATATTCTTCGATTTGTCTGCGACCATGTAAATCTTAATTTCTTTTTGTTTTATATTGTATAAATACCGACAAATCTAATGTTGGCGTAAAATATTGCTAACCTTCGTTTTATAATTAAGAGGAGATTTTTTTCAATGACGAGCAATAATGGCGAAAAGCTGCGCCAAAAACTACACCTTCGTGCGAGTTTTAATCCAAATTTTCATTCTGGATTAACACTCAAATCCTTTTTCTACCTGTTAAAAACTGATGTACCAAGATAAAATTCCTGTTTAAAACGGATTTTTGAATTGTACAAAGACTTTTTCTTGAAGTTGTGTTGGGATTAAGTTCTTTCAAGCTGAATATATAGAAAACATACAGCAAATGAGCAAATGAAGGCCTAAATCTCATTTTCGATCCAAATTTTCGCTTTGGATTAACACTTTGATTCAACTTTTATCGGCCAAAACTACTTACAAACAACTTAAACTTTCTTATAGAAATGGTTTTAGTTTTGTACAACAGCTATTCTTCAACTCAGGAGTTTTTGTCGTTCACTGCTCGAACTTGAAAAAAATCCCCTCTTAAAGCAATATTTTGGCATGCATCGTGCATGGGTCGTGGGTACGATATCGCGGTGGGTACGAGATGGTGGTGGGTACGTCATGGGTATGATATGTTCGTGTCATAAAAACAAATTCAACATTATAAGCATGTGGAAGGTGGACATCTACACAAGCACAGGAAGAGATGAATGGAAATCTTTATTTAAACACCGTAAAAAAGGAATAACTTACTAATTGGTTATCAATTTAATAGCCATGTTTTTCTACAGGTCGTAACACATCACTCTATTGTTCCTTAATCCAGGAACAATAGAGTACAACTTGGATCGACAACATCTTTTTAATTATGGTAACTAGTGAAAAAGTTTCTCGATGGCTAACCTATCTAAACACTTTTGTAACCAAGTAGTTTGCACTCGTAGTAGTTTTCTCAAAAGAGGGCGAATAAGAATAATTCAGTTAATATAAACATTGAACAAAAAATATCAAATATCTAGGAGTATATGTTGATGACACTATCTAATTGGAGCTACCATATCAAGCATGTCACTAGTAAAATAGCAAAAAATCTTGGAATAATCAGGTGAAACTGAGGCTTTTTTTTGTCAACTTGAAAACGTTATAATTAAAGGATATTTATTATTCACTAATTTTTCCATATCTCTCATATGGCTTACTTCATGGGGTAACACATATAAGAGTCGATCATATAATCAGTCTTACCGAGGTTCACACTCTACATAATAATTGTATGAGAGCCATATTTGTTTTGCAAGTTAATATGATAATGCAATGCCATTTTATAATTTACTTAAAATCTTGAATAGTCGATAATCTTTTGAAATTCAAGATGGCTTGTTTTGTTCACAAAGTTACTTACAATGTACTTATATGATAAATCAAAAATTCCACAAGTCTTTTGGGACGTATTAAAACCTATAACAGCTGTTCATTCATATGATACTAGACTTTCTGCAACTAGTACAGACCTGTACAGGTCTTTCAGTAATCAACTCTTTCAGTCTATCTTACATGCATTTTCTTTTCGCTTTTTGTTTCTTAGGTTGCAAAGGCTTGTGTAACGCCTAGGGTTGTTCTTTTGCATCCTCCACATATCTATTTTATATAGATATAATTGTATATATCGAATGTAATATGATATTGTGGAAATAAATGAACCTTTGAACCTTAAAGCTGTTCTAGTTTTAGTTTATTGACCAATAAAGTAGCAATTCTATATGACATAATTGCTATCTGTTATCTCATTATCAAACGTAATGTACAAGGTGATGCTGACATATGATTGCTCCTGATGGTGCAATGCAAGCAAAAGGACAAGTCACTGAATCAAAGAACACATATGACACATGTGAATATGGTGCTGGACGTCACCCAGCCCTGTGGGATATTGGTTCACAGCTCGAAATACTACGAGCATGCTCAGTGAACCGGGCATAAACTAATGCCACAAGGTGTTATAAAAACTGACACATATGACACATATGATACGTACATTATTTGAAAGCTCTTATAAAGAGCAAAAAGTTATAACCAATAATGTTCACTTAGATGATAACTGTTATTGTATCATGATCATTTGATTATCACCAGAAAATACGGTCATCTTTTTTGAAATGATCTCACTGACTCTTGTTAAAGGCCAACTGGGATGAAAATGGACTGAAAATTGGAAACTGATTATTTCTTTCTGAAGATGAATGTAGTTAAATAACTAGCTTCTCTCTGCCCAAAAAATCTGCATTTCAAGCTCATTATCCAAGAGAAATTTTGATATAAAGTCTACAAGAACAATAGGGTTGAGTAAATGACTTTATTTACTCACAACTTAAATGCTAAAATCTGTAAAATACTTGACAATTTCGATTCGTCTCATTTCTTGAATGTGTTCACCGAGCACATTTTAAGAATTTCATCAGTGATATTTTGATCAGTCTTAAAACACCTATTTTATTAGTCAGCAATTGATTTCCAATAGCTAGGTATTAACATGTTTCGTCATGAGTTAGTCGCATGATGTATTACGTATAGTGACTGACCTTGAGTTACCTTGAATTATATGACGTGTAACAACATGTTTACTAAGCAGTATTTATAGAATTACCTTTGTAAAAACACACACACGCAGTAGATATCAAGACTACAGTAACACAGTGAACTAGATTGGGTGGACCTCGAGTACAGGATAACGAGCCGAGTAAGGAACGCCTACTAAAAGCCACTGCTGTCTCAGGGAAAATTCATTCTAGTTCTACTGGTTCTGTAAGTCTAACAGTCCAAGTGCTCTACCAACAATAAAGACAGGACATCGACCCAAAACTAACTGTGTACCTACTAGTCCTCCACAATTTTAGAGTATATTGACCTCTACAACAAATGTAAAGAAAATGTTGTTTTTGGTGATTATTGGAAGTTTTTCAAATAGGTTTTACTAAGTTTCATGTCATTTCGAATTTTAATTTGTTTTCATCCAAGTACCCCTTTAATTCAAACCCACAAATGTACACTTTGAAACTATCGCGTTCCAAATACTACGACTTCAGTTCAGTTCTTCTTGTTGAATGAACAAAAGGTTTCTCTCAGACCAGTCGTTTAGAACAAACAGTTCCTCATTAAGAATTTTCCGTACAACCACTGAATCCTTGTGTTGATAGAAAATCACTGCATTATCTGCATTATCTGCATACAAAAGAATTCTGCACTGCGTTACTACATCCGGGAGATCATTTATGAATAATACAAACAACAACGGGCCCAGGATGGAACCCTGTGGGACGCGCCTGCAGACAATTCACATGGGTCAGACACTGATGATTGGAAGCCCACAACTTGAGTTCTGTTCTTTCGTAGATAATCTTTAAACTAATCTAGCTCCTTGTCCTTCATACCATAAACACACAAATTGCAACTAATTTTCCAATAGCAACTCGTGGTCGACGGTGTCAAACGCATTCCTTAAGTTTCCTTTAAGTTTTTAGAAGTGAAATTACACATACGTAATTCGAGGAATCTTTACGCTTCGATTTTCACTTTTGTATGTGTTCATTGAAGCGGTAGATTAATTCATGTTTGCACTTTTAAATTACAAGTTAAAATTAAATTAAATTAAATTAAATTAAATTAAATTAAATTAAATTAAATTAAATTAAATTAAATTAATTAAAGTGCTTGTAATTTAATTAATTCAAAATAGATGACCGCAATTCTGGCCATGCATGAGTATACTATTCATAATACTCGTAATGATATGCAAAGATGAAATAACATGAAATAACATTCCCCGTGCAGCTAGATACAAATAGGCACGTGCCTCCCTTGGGGCTATGGCTATAAAATGCCAAATCCAAATGAATCACTCGGTTCTTGCTCAGTTCCAGCGGAACAGCGAACAGTGGAACTCTTTTCTTTTTATCTTGGATGACCCACGCGAATTTCGAACTGACTATCGTCTCTACAACGTCTACAGCCCAGAACGAACTCTGAAGTTCCTTTTCAAGCATCACATAAAGCTGTCAAGATTCTTGAGTAATGAAATGAATTTCGGTGAACAAATTAAGGTAACGTTCTCGTCAGATTGCTCAATATTTTGTCGTTCCTTTGTAACTGTACGTTTATATGGCGCCTATACGTGATAAGGGCCATGAAATTAAACGGTTATTTTCCATAAATGTGTATGTTATTTTTTGTTGTTCAATGTTTTCGTGATGAACAGGCGAATTTTTTCGCTGGAGATTTTAACAAGAGTCATAAGAGTGAGTTTTCACTGATTCCTTCGGCGAGTTGGTTCGTAGGATGACTACTAATTGTAGTGTTAAAAGAGTCTAAAGCTGGCTTTACATGTGATATTCTCTGTAAAATGATTCCTTCGGCGGGTCGGTTCGTTGGATGATTACAGAGCGAACTATTTGTAGAATGATTCCTTTCGACGGGACAGTTCGTTGGATGACTACTTATAGTGTTGAAAGAGTTCAAAGCTAGCATTTACATGTGATATTCTCTGTAAAATGATTCCTTCGGCGGGTCGGTTCGTTGGATGATTACAGAGGGGACTATTTGTAGAATGACTCCTTCGACGGGACAGTTCGTTGGATGACTACTTATAGTGATGAAAGAGTTCAATAATGAGCGCCTGTGTCGCGCTGGGCGAGGTTTTCGCCGGAGAGAAATTGGTGACCAAGCGTTCACTAGAGTGCCATTGGCACTGGGCGAGGTTTTCGCCGGAAAGACAATGGTGACCAAGGGTTCACCGGAGTGCAATGGCACTGGGCGAGGTTTTCGCCGGAAAGACAATGGTGACCAAGGGTTCACCGGAGTGCAATGGCACTGGGCGAGGTTTTCGCCGGAAAGACAATGGTGACCAAGGGTTCACCGGAGTACAATGGCAATGGACGAGGTTTTCGCTGGAAAGACAATGGACGAGGTTTTTCGCTGGAAAGACAATGGTGACCAAGGATTCACCGGAGTGCAATGACACTGGGCGAGGTTTTCGCCGGAGATACAATGGTGACCAAGGGTTCATGCACCGGAGTATTCACTTGAACTGGGCGAGGTTTTTTCGCCGGGGAGACATTTGTTATCCAGCGTTTGCCATGCAGAGTGCCATTCTGTGCTGGGCGAGTTTGCGTACCAATAAAACTGAATTTTCACGGTCAGCAATTCGTGTGGTGACCAAGGTTTCACTAAAGTACCATTCGAGGTTTGGTCCTTTACTCGAGAGTTAATATAATGGTCAGCAATAGGGAGTTTTTTCTGTGCTTATTTCTTGACATGGCCGAGGGTTCATGCCAGAGTACCATCACTGCTGTAAGAGTCAGAAATACTTATTTTCCACTGGTGACCATGAGTGGAAAGTTTTTCCGGCACCGAAATAGGGGTCAATGGGTCAGTAACAGTCAAAGGTTTTGCAAGTTATGGCAAAAGTAAAGCTTTGTTGTATTTGTGGTATAACAATCTAACCTCACTAGAATTTATTTTTTCTAGTTGAGTGTTCTTAAGACTGGTTGATACTCCATGTGCTTTGCATTGTGAGATTTTTTTGTGCAACAAATATCTTTTAGAGTTTTCTGTCGTGCATGCGCAAGTGCGTGCCAAAGTATTATCTCGCTAAGTTCAGAGTGTTTCCATTCTTTTAGTCTTCTTGCGTCAGCTTGCATGTTAATTGATGCAATCCAGACTCTCACTGAATATTTTCAGAACCAGTTAGTTTAAATTTGACATGTTATTCAATAACGGATTGAACTTATGGATCTATTTAAGTGAATTCAAGCGGGGACTCAAGAAGAGTCAACATGCTTCACAATGAATACATGATTGCTACTTTATTCATGAGTTTGTGGTACTAAATGATTGTTTTCTTTGTGTACCAATTTGGAAACTAGATTCCATCGCAAGTAATAATGATTACTGTTTGATTCGCTGTCGAGTTTAATGTGCACTTTCGTGCAGAATTTAAGTTATTTCACCTCAGTGGTACAAGAAAGTACGCATGCACCCATGGCATGTGACTGCATATTTTAAGTTGCAACATACCCGGTAGTAATTAAGAGAGATTCTTAAATGATTCGTTTCTATGAAACAAACAGCACTGCTAGTCCACCAACCTTTTCCATTTTATTCTACATGATGTTCAGTTGTCGAGACAATACAGGTTCCGTCTGTTCCGGTAGTTGTTTGCTCCATTGTTTCTAGTTTTGAAGTCGCAGTGTTTTGATTGCTTTGAAAAAAGGGTACCTAAATCAACCCTCCCAGTCATGCTGGGTCAAGGCGATCATCTCTCTGCTGACTTGTCGGGGTTTTCCTTGGCGGCGCTATGCGCTGTTGGCTCAGCTATTTCTAGTTCTAGGAAAAGTAAGTACTCCTTGGTTTCCATCCTACTTTGCAGAATGTTAAGATATTGCATTTGTGTGGATGGACTGGACGGGAAACCCCGTCATGTTCAGTGGAGAGGTGATTGCCGACTTGACCCATTAAAGACGTATAGAAAATATCGATCATGAAGGGGCAAGTAACACTGATACCCAAGCCTACCGGGACCCAAACGGTTTTCATTAATTGCTGCAAGCGAAGCGAGTAGCCTCCTATTCGGAACACAGTGTAATCTGTGGATGTCACTAGACGAACATGCGATATATACGATCAGCGGTTCAAGTCCATACCGTATCGAGAGTCGATGTCACTAGACGAACACGCGATACATACGATCAGCGATTCACATTTTTCCTAAATAAACTAACTTTTTTAAATCAGTTAGTTTTATAATTATTGGCAACGCTAGCCGTTTGTGGTATACGTTTGTGGTTATTTGAAAAATTGCTTTCCTCAAAGTGCAAAATATTTTGAACTGTGTGTGTCCGACACTGATCCTGGAGAATTATGTTTTGTAGTTCAATATTGGAGGTCAACTAGCAGTGTTCGTCACACAACGCACAGGAGGTTGACAAGAAACATTTGATCATCAGAGAAGCGGTGTACTTTCGTGCGTTTTAGGGGAACAGTTCTGCTAACATGGATATACCAGCTGTTTTCTGCTCACAGCACTTCACTTTCTATTAGAAATGGCTAGTAATAGTTTTTCCCCCTGTTTTCAGTTGGTGAAGAACCGCAGAAATAACCTTTTGCGAATGTCAAGCTTGTCCTATGAAATGAAAACTGACTTGCAGATTTTGGTGTTTTGAACAATTGACGAGAGTTTGCACAGATTTAGCAAATATTACAGAAAATACGATTTCAAACAGTGCATTTTCTTACCACGTTAATATTATAATGAATCTTACTCCGACGAAGGGCTAAGCCTCGAAACGTCAGTAAGTTATCTCCGTTTTTACGGTGTTACAGGTTTCCCATTTATCTCGTAGTGGGGTAATTCCATTGACCTCTAGAGCTATGCCGACGGTAGTCGTGCATAACTCTAGAGTGGGTCACCCATGCCGAACAGGTCGAAGGTCATTGGACAGACGAAGAGAGATCCCACTGGTCCTCCAGGTTTGGGGTTGGGCTGAAGGCTCATAACCCGTTTCCAAAAAAAAAAAAAAAAAAAAAAAAAGGTTTGTTACACAAACCGGATGCAGAGTAAATTCGCCATATAGGAGGGACGCCGTGGCACCACCTCTTGGGGTTTCAAGAGAGGTAATAGGCGTTTTCCTTTGGGAAGAGAAGTTGCTACGTTATTCTATATTCGGTCCAGATATCCCCTCGATTTCATGCACTGTTTGAATCTAGCTGAATAATGATGGGATGGAGGTAAATCAAGTCACTTTACACTTTGAACACTTCAAGAGGGCGAAGTCCAAGACGAACCCATTGAATATTCCTGCTGGGTTTCGGGTTTAATTTCCTAGCTGAGAACGTATATTCCATGGTGCCTGTAAGGCGTACCTTGTTGGATCTTTTCGATCGATTGCATCTTCGGCATGTCCTCATATTTGCCATAGTAACTATTCAAGCGAGTGTAACCAATGGGCTGGTTCAGCTGATCCATTAATGCACCTTGATGATTAAGAGTTGGACCACGCAGTTGATTCAGTTTGCACATGTTCACATCATTTGGCTTTTCGCATGTGTAGAGCAAGTTGAGATTGCAATCAAATTGAGAAGGTGAGGTATTAAAATGGTCTTGCTCTATCTCGTTAGCGAATCTCGTTAGCAAAGTCCATGTAAACTCAGATCCTGCAAACGCGTTGAATGGAAGGAGGAATGAGGAATTGGAGCAAAGGGGAATAGGCCAGGTGAAAGAGAGCTCTGCGTAAGACATATCGTGGATCGATGCTGTGGTCAGATGAATCCAATAGGCTGTACAATTGTATTTTTGAGAGCACTAAACAATTCTCCTAACATTAATGTGTATTTTAGTGCATAAAGAAACTAACACCAACTGAATATTAACCGTTCGTCTGAGTCCGTGTGCACACGCTTCAAGATCAGAAAATGTGACTGGAATATGGAGACTGAAATGAAGCTAAATGATAAATACATACAACTTGATTTACAGAGAATGACATCAAACAGTATGTCAACCCAATGTCAAGTGATATTAGACAAGTACTGCCTCTAGTGAACTGTCAGTGAAAAGGATGGAAAGCTACGACCTGACTCTTTGTTCAGTAGACTCAGTTGTCTGTCGTTGTTTTTTGTAATCTAGTGTACAATCGCACGTTCTTGAATAACGATGCTGACATGATCTGATAATGTGGATCTTACTCGACTGTCGTAAAGTGTGTGGTCACCACACCTCCGCTGTTCTCAGTTGGCATCCACGAGTTCATTTTTGGTACTTTGATCATTTGATGTGAGCTTTGTCATTTGAATCAGTGGTAAGGCTAGGGGCTCCACTCATGCCCAATTTTTTCTGAGTTTGGGGTGAGGTTTGGGAGGATTTTTTATGAGGGTTGGGGATATATCTTAACAGTTTGGAATGGGATACGGCTCTAGGTGGATAGTTGGTGGAATATGCAGATCCAGAGTTACAGTTTGTTTAAGGTGGTCTGATCAATATTTTTCCCCATTCCTTAATTTCAGCTGAGCATGAATGCGAGTGTTATGAAATAGAATACTATTCATAATACTCGTAATGATATGCAAAGATGAAATAACATGAAATAACATTCCCCGTGCAGCTAGATACAAATAGGCACGTGCCTCCCTTGGGGCTATGGCTATAAAATGCCAAATCCAAATGAATCACTCGGTTCTTGCTCAGTTCCAGCGGAACAGCGAACAGTGGAACGGCCCACCCACCCGCCCCTGAAATTCGCGTGGGTCGTTTGTACCGCTCCCCTAAGCCAAGCTGTTCCAGCTTGTCTTAGGCCGCTGATCAATATTTTTCCCCATTCCTTAATTTCAGCTGAGCATGAATGCGAGTGTTATGAAATAGAATACTAGTCGGTAGAGGTCAAACGTTGGTATGTTACAATGTTACTAATCGCTAGTATCACGTACCCGTCTACTGGGCGATTTACGTTAATCCTGGGTTAAAATGAATGGCTTTTCTTTAGATTTAATCCTGGGTTAACGCTAATCGTCTTTCAAACAACCGGGCTCTGTATAATGCAAACATAAGCTTGAATTACATAGATAATGGCAAAGGGCAAGAACAAGATATTCCGTCACGTAATGCACCGAATAAAATACGGTCAAAAGGGCACATTTAGAAATCTTGTGAAACGAGATTTAGTTTTGACACAGGCAGCCCAAGCTCATTATCTGACAACATAAACAGTTGTAAATACACGTAAATGCATGTAGCCTAAAATACGACTTTTGACGAATAATATTACAGAATACATTAATATAACATTCTATGTAACTTGTAAAGTTGTTATAATTGTAAATAAAGCCTTATTTCACGGTTTTTTTCAAGATCTCCCTCCCCCTACTAAGAAGAGGAAAACTTTTCCTCTTCTTAGTAGGGGGAGGGAGATCTTGAAAAAAACCGTGAAATAAGGCTTTATTTACAATTATAACAACTTTACAAGTTACATAGAATGTTATATTAATGTATTCTGTAATATTATTCGTCAAAAGTCGTATTTTAGGCTACATGCATTTACGTGTATTTACAACTGTTTATCAGTTGTCAGATAATGAGCTTGGGCTGCCTGTGCTTTGACTGCATCAGTGGTATCTAGTTTTCTTCTTCTACGTATAGGAATTAGACTGAATTCTTTTCCCACTAGCTGGCTGGAATCCAGTCACGGTATCGTGAAGACGGAAAGGAACTGCGTTCTCTGCTGAGTCATTTGAGTGATGCTCACAGCGTAAGGTCATGTAGGGCCATTTCTTATTCTGGTTGCTATATAACAAATCGTAACTACACAGTCGATCAACCGATTTCTGGTGAACATACCTCAGTGAATCACGATATTAAGTAAACGTAATATTTTTTGTAAATATGGAATCATGTTTCCAGGGTCAGTCTATAAGTTTTAAAGGAGCGATGCATGGATACGATATTTATATCATTGGATATTGTTACTAGTGCAAATAAAAGGATTTGTTATTGGTTGTTGTTGTTGTTGTTGTTGACGTTCTATTACAGCTGCAAAATAATATGAATGGCTTTCCGAGTTTCTGGTGACATACAATGGACAGTGATTGGGGAGATCAAAGATCAAATAACTCGTGATCCGTTGTATGTTTGCTTTCAAATTACGTGACAGTGAAGGCGGTTAAAACGTAGGGCATGCACATAAGAGCCAAATGAATATTAGCCCTGGGCCTGTGCCCTTTGACTGCAGAATAGCAAAACTGTAAAAATGTATCCAGGATGGTCAACAAATATGGCAGTAGGGCCCCGTCTAAATGTGGTTCAAGACAACAGAGGTCAGTATTTACCAAGTACCTTGAGTGTCCATGAAATCTTTTCATTAATTCTTAAAAACGATAGAAATATTAGCAAGTTCACTGGCTGGCTGGCTGGCTGGCACAGTACTAGAACATAGTGATCTGGGAACTGAGGTTCAGTTAGCCAGGCAAAAAGCCCGGCAGTGGTAAATAAAGACCGTTACTATACTGTAGCTTCGGATTGCAGGCTTAGCCGCCATTTTGTTTGAGAATATTTCTTATAACCTCTCATTAAGACATAAAGGACAAATTTGGCATCCTTAAATTCAACATGTGTGGCTTCTTTAATCAAATTCCTCGGACCGGCGTCACGACGCCATGATAGCTCAGTTTGTACCCGTCAAGTTCGATGACATACTCTGGATTTAATTGGCATTGCCTGAGAAGATTTGAATTTATCTACACGAAAATACGAACAACAAATGGGACTAGTGAGCTTTCCATATTTTTTAATAATGTTTGGTATTTTATAATTCCGCTCAAAGTAGCAGAGTTCAACTGATACTCGGATGTACTAGCTATACCGCGGTAACCTTTTGACCTTCCAAAAATTATTGCTCGAAAACTGCAAATGTACATATTGGAAAAATCAAGTTTTATTAACGAACCTCGATTACCAACTATCTTAATTTAGAGTATACTATACTACTGTTAATATTATTACTCATAATTATTAATAGTATTAAATAGACAGCCCACGTTCTCTAGGTACAGCGGAGTACACAGTTGAGTATGCGTTGTGCAGTTGCTATCGATTTTCGCGCGGGCGAAGATTCAAGATTTTCAAGGTCAGCACAAACGGTCTTTTGTAGGATTTGATTTGATCTTCTGAGTTATTTTTTACTTGGGACGGTAGGTGGCCATAATGTTATGTTCTTTACAATATTACATCAGCAATCGGCCAATATATTATTCAAAGTCTTTGAGTGCACTCGTGCATTCGGCCGTTTTGGTATGTTGTTTACGAACGGTGAAAAACCAGAACTGAATTCGCCTTACGGATGTGAATTGATTCAAGGCTGAAAGGCGTTTCGTTAGCTATCAAACCAGCATTCGTGCAAAGTTTGTACATCATTAAATGTTCGTTAGCGATATTAACAGGGAAAGAGAAGCACGCGCTCAACAGTGATTCGCCGCCTTCGCGTTTATGCAAATCAACGGTCCAAAGTCGTTGTATTGAATCACGATCGTGTTTGTGAAGGTCATACCTTTGTTCAATGGATTATGAGCAATCTACCTTGGGTTTGTAAGGTTTGTTTTTATTTAGAAATAACGTATACCAGGTACTTTCTTCATCAATTAACTAATCTTACTATTTATTGCTTCTTTTCAACATTATATAATATTGAGTAAGCTTACAGTTATTTACATTTACTAGGTTTCAAATTTACGTTAGTAAAGAAACTGTAAATTTATCTAAAACATTGTGAAAATATGGACTGAAGGGTAAATTAATATTTTTAAGAAATATGAAAAATAGAGAGTAGTTGGTTGACCCCAAGTGTTTCCTTTTATTCAATTTTTTTTTATTTATGTATGTAAGCTTATTTATTTATTTATTTTTCATCTAGCTGAATGACCCAAAAGTATTAATTCTTTGAGGCTGAGTTCTCTTCTGAAAAATTTACACCTGTAGATAATTAATTAAAAGAATAAAAAATAAATAAAATTAAAAAAATCTAGGTCAGTCTAACCCTTTTCAAGATGCTTACTATGTGTGGAATAGGAGGGAACATGGCTGTTGAATAATGATCAAAAGAACAACTAAACAATGATAGATGATGTTGGAAAATGGCCATTGAGAATCAATTGGGCTTCATCTGAAAATTTAAAGGACCCTGTTTCAAGAATCTGAGTCCCATTAATACCTGCTTCTGTGGAAACAATACACACAAATACAAAACAAAGTGTCTATATGGCTGGCAGCCAGTCACAATCTTCAAATTACTAAATGGCCAGCAGTCGACTTCTCCTCTCTTCAGTTGGCTACTCTGTGCCGAGGAAAAACCAAGCGTTGAAATCCAGCTATATAGTGATGGAGAGAAGCTTCTGGTGTTTCTTCCTTTGAATTGATGAATTGCTGTAGATTTCATGAATTATTGGAAAGAAGTCGACTTCCAGCCATTTAGTAATTTGAAGATCGTGATCGGCTGCCGGCCATATAGACACTTCGAATACAAAAAGCACACAAATGCTTTATATCAGAATATATCATAGACCTTTCCTAAATTATCCCTCAAAATGAGGTTGGGCTTGAAGCTTTCATACTTTAAATGTACCTCTCTAGTCCAACCTTGACTTGAAGCTGTTTTCCGTGTTCAGTGAAGTGAAACCAGGAAAGGTCTATTCTTGAGAGACAAATGGAAGCTAGTGAGTGAACTCATCTGGGCTGCTTTTGTGTATAAAGATGAAATTAGGGATGAATGGAAATCTGTTACAGTGTATAAAATGGAAGCTAGTGAGTGAACTCATCTAGGCAGCTTTGGTGTGTAAAGATGAAATTAGGAATGAATGGAAATCTGTTACAGATTATGTCTTGCTACACTAATTTAGGTTTTCCTCTGACGTACATAATTATAATACTATGAATAAAGATTTGCTTAGACCTCTACCAGCTCGCATCACAAAATATCAAAATTCATTCATAATAAATGGAGCTAATATATGAATTTGTTACCACTTAAATATTGAAAAGAATCAAAAAAGGTTCTCAAGAATCACTTTAGACGCTAATTATGTAATTAGCTTTTTTGTCCTTTTTCTTTGTCTTGTTATGTGTGTAAATGTATTGTAATTTTGGTTTTCCTTCATATCAGGATTCCATTTAAACCAGCCTTAGGCTGAACTGGACAACCTGTATAAATATTGTTTAAAATGAAATAAAATAAATTCAATAAATATAAAGAGAGTACTTGTTACATTACTGAGGTTTCGAGCCTAGTCCCATTATCAGCCCTTTTACTCTGATAAAGGACTTAGGCTCAAAATGTGAGTAATCAAAGTACTCTCTTTACATGTACGTACAAGTACCATGTGTTGTCCACTTGACCAACCAACAAGTCTTATGGAACAATATTGTTGGAAATGTAAAAATTCCTCAACTCAGTGTTATTCAGGCCGGAGTTTCTGAAAGCCAGATTAGTGCCAGTCCAGGATTAACCCTTAGAAAACCATTGGATTTAATCCTGGTTTAGTGCTTATTAGGCTTTTTTGGAACCAGCCCCAGAGATGCGAAAAGGGAACCCCAAATTTGGGGAAGCCATCACTTGCCTACCAAGTCCTTAAGGTGGTTTGACTGTGTTTTTTAGTGAGCATACCTTCCAAGTTTGAGCCACTAGTACAACATAAACCATTCAATTGAGATATCCGTGCAAGGTATAAATCCTGTTAAGCAATTCTTCTGAAATTTTCTTGGTCACAAGAAATTAGGTTATATTAAGTGTTTTGTTATATACCAACTGTCAAAGGACAAAATAAAATGCAAAACATCGCTGCCTACAATTAAAGTTTTTAATCAAAATTCACACAAAACTGACCTTTTTATCACACATAGTTTTTCGGAGAATTGTTGCAGCTCTTTTGGTGACATTCCTGGTTGATTATCATCTTTTCTCGGAATAAATGTTGTATATTGGTCTTAAAAGTTTGGCAATAAACACGAGTTTTGCCCCATGCATGTCTGAATGAATGAATTTGTAAACGCGCGCTGCCAAAAACGCTCCTTCAAAGCTCAATCTACTTCAGGTTTTGTTATTACCAGTCAATAAAACTCACTGTTGCCCGCTGAGAGTTGTTTCTGGGGAAACAGCAAAATTTGTTGACGTTCACGTGATGCTCTCTCGCCCAATCAGAGCACGGAAAAAATTGACTTTGACAGTTGGTATATAAATATATATAAATCACGATGGTGTCCTTGCGTTGCTATGGTAATTCCAATCATGACCACACAGTTCACAGCAAGCTTTTATCTTTATCTAGGTCAGCCACAACCATTATTCAATTGAATGGTTTATGATGTTGTACTAGCGGCTCAAATTTGGAAAGTATGCTCACAAAAAAACTTAGTTGACCACCTTAAAGGGATTGAGTCCTTATGGTATGTCAATGTTATTATTTTGTCCACTGAATGTGGCAAGTGCCTTAGACACCATAAGTTAGCAAAATTCCAGACCACTAGCACTTCTGAAAAATAATGTAAAATGATAAAACATTATTGTATAGACCTATATATACCTACAATGCTAGACTGAAAGGTGTGGAGTGAGGTTTTTCCTGAACATCTTGACTGAAAGTGCCAAACAATGGCGATGACAATGTATATCACCAGCTATTCATAGCATTTTACAAAATCTAATATTTAATTACTGATTAATATACTAAAAACACCTAATATGTCAGTTGTTCCTAATTAAATGATATGATAAAAGATAAAATAATAAATAGGAAAGTAGTAAATGATATGTTAAGAAAAACGGCCCGAATAAGACCAGTATCTCAAACAAATTCATCTCATATGATGCAGCCCAAGTTGAGCTTGAATCCAGATTAGAAGAGCTGAGAGATTATCTACAAACAATGCATATCTTTGGTGAACTTGAATACCATGACAGTTTGAGAACATGTTGTTTTTTGTCCAAACAAATTTTTATGATTAAAACTCTAACCAGGGGAAAAAATCACATTAAAATGCAGTATATTAAAAGAACAGCAGTTTTTTTACAGATGATAGCAAGTAAACACATATAATTATATGTACATTTAGAACTAATAATATGTTGTAAGTTTGTTGTCTGCTTTCAAAAGTTCATCCTTGATTTCACATTTTCACATAAATCCAAGTTAAGTTTTAAGCAAATTAAGACATCTCATTTTCAGACCCCTGTCAACACATTTCTCATGATTTTTTCACTTTTTTCATTAATTTTTAATGTCAAGTTTTTGAAGCAAAATTAAGCCTGTTTTTGACAAATGAGGTCTCCACTCCTGCACTCTCCTGTACTTGGGTTTGGACCCAGTCAGGCTTCCAATAGGGTAGGTTAGTGATATGTAAATGGTTTACAGTCTAGCAGACACTAAAATCCACTTGAGAAGGTCCAAAAAGTACTACCAGAGACCTTACTTGAAATATGAAATAAGATGAAAGAAAATGACAAACTAAATTTTGTTACAGCAGTATGATTTCAAGCATAACCAATGTAAATGAAGGTTTGAGTGCCTTTGGGTGATTTTCCTCCTTACTTTTTAATGAGTTTTGAAGCAAAATTAAGCCTATCTTTGACAAATCAGGTCTCCACTCCTGCACTCTCCTTCAACTCCTTCAATGAAAACTCTGATAATTCTAATAATTTTTAGGTAAAAAAGAACACTTTTGGGCATGCTTAGCTCTCTAACTTAGTATTTTGACTGGAGTCGAGCTAATGATTTATATTGTCTTCCAAAAGTGTGCACAACTCTCAATATTGAGTAGAAAATGTTTAAAATTAAATCAAATTTCTTAGATTTTCTCAACAAAGAGAGATCCAAAGAGTTTAAGAAAGTGGACCCATAACCAATCCCTGAGGAACACCATAAATATCATAATCACTGATGCCCCTAAACATGAAATACTCATTCAAATAGTCTGTAGTATTGAAGGTAGCATAGTACATATCATTTTGAGGGGGTCCTAGGGGTTTGCGGGATTGACCATTTCTTTGTACGGTATTGCGTTATTTTACAAAAAAAATTGTGGTATTGCAGGATTCTCAAACCCTGCGGTATGCAGTATTTTCTTTTTTGAGCTGCGGTATTACAGGAAAAACGATTTGAAATTGCAGTAATGCGGTATTTTTGAGGCCTGCGAGATGCAGGATTTTGCTTCTGGCGCTCGATAGAAAATTTCATGTTTCTGTGATTCATGTTTCTGCGCGTGA
Organism: Telmatactis stephensoni; assembly: GCA_029948255.1. Lineage (NCBI taxonomy): Eukaryota > Metazoa > Cnidaria > Anthozoa > Actiniaria > Isophelliidae > Telmatactis > Telmatactis stephensoni. The sequence continues at coordinate 425,677 of JALIZF010001895.1, forward strand.
GGTCCCGTGGGAGTGGTATTTTGAATTTTTCGTGTGGTGAGCTGTATTTTCGAATTTTTCATGCGGGATTGTGGGATTAACCATTTTTTCGTTCGGGATTGCGGTATTTTCGATTTTTTTGTGCGGGATTGCGGTATTCGTAACCCCCCTAGGCCCCTAGGCCCCCTCCATTTTGCACTTGTTTTTGTTATAATAAAATAAATTGTTCCTAATTTTTTTCTTTTTCTTTTCCTTTTTTTCTATTTCCTTTTTCTTTCTTTTTCTTTTCTTTTTTTTAATCTCTTTCTTTCTTTTGTTTTTCAGGTCTTCACTGGATACCATCTCATAATTTCCAATGGACAATGAAAAGTGGTAAGAATATTACTGTTCAAGCTCTTTTTTGTTTTGTTTTTGTTTCTGTTCACAAATTAATGAAAGTCATATCAAAAGCTGCATTCATGCACATAAATACAAAAATTAAACGAGACTTACCTGTAAGGTGAAGTTTGATTAGAATTCTACAAGTCATTGGTCTGGGAGTGTGGGAGTTACGTGAGAGAGCGCGCGAACCTGGGAGATCAATATTTAACTGCGAGTAATCATGCAAAATGGATCAAGGGTGGGCATAATAACCATATGGGTGGGCACGTAACTCCCACACTCCCAGACCAATGACTTGTAGAATTCTAATCAAACTTCACCTTACAGGTAAGTCTCGTTTAATTTTTGAATTCTACTACATCATTGGTCATTGGTCGGTGGAAGTCACGTGAGACTTTAAAGCTGCATGATTATGAGCTCAAACACCATGCAACCACAAATAAAAGATGGTGTATAAACGTATAAATGTATATATATTATTTGTGAGAATCACAAACTTCAAGTAATTCATTGCCAAAGTTTTCACTATTAACAATAGGCATATTATAGAACTTCTGAAAAGTCTTTTCATTTGACCATCCAGCACTTTTCATAATAGTCTCAAGTGGTATATGGCCTGACTTAGCACAAGATGTAGATGCTGCCCTAGTGCTATGAGCACTAAACACACTTGTATCAACCCCTGCCTTGCCCAAAACATGCTTTATCCAGCGACTGATTGTATCAGCTGAGGCAGGCTTGTGTGGCTTTTGATAAGTTATTAGCAGCTGATCCTGGTTAGGCTGTCTTAAGCAACTTGTTCTCTTGAGATATTCAAATATGTAGGTAATTACGCACAGGCGATTGTCTGGTCGGTAGGCAAGGAACTCAACTGTGGAGAGATGCCTTCCAGGTCTGGATGTTTTTTGCAATGTTTTTAGCACAAATGTGCACTTCTCAGAGTTCAAATGCATGTCAGACACTTTCAACGAATGTAACGTCTGGCAGTCTCTGCCCTGATAGCAGCGCCATCAACATAACTAACTTGTGGGTTAAGTCCTTCAACGTGAGTGTTTCAGGAGGATGTAAATTCCTTAAATAGTCCAGAACATGTTTTACATCCCAGGTAACTGAATATTTAGGAAGAGATGGCCTGGATTCAAATACTCCTTTCAGGAGTCTGCAGACTAAAGGATGGCTTCCAAAACTATTGTGGCCAGATGTCTGTATGCAGGTAGACAAGGCACTCCTTGCAGTATTGACTGCACTGTATCCCACACCTGAGTCATATAACTCTGCCAGGAAATTTACTCCCTCCTCTACAGGTGCTGAAAAGGGATCAATTTTCCTTTTATGACAGTACTGTTTCCATCTGTTAATGTATGGATTGTACTGCTTTTTTGTGCTATTTCTCCATGATGACATGACCAATAAGGTAGCTTTTTCTGATAGTCCTTGACTTTTGAAATGTTCCCCGATACATGACATAGGAGTAACACCAGCTTCCCCTGTAGTGGGTGGGTTATAGTTGGTTGACTGGGTTGGAAGAGCATCCCTTTTTTCCTGGGAAGTTCCAGTGGATCCTGAATTAACATTCTCATAACAGTTGGCCACCATGGTTGAGTTGGCCATTTTGGAATTAATATTAGCCCTGTTGCCATTTCCTCCTGAATTTTTTGCAGAACAGTTGCCATAAGGCTGAAAGGAGGGAAAGCATAAAATAAATAAGACTGCCATGATAAACTGAAAGCATCTATTGCAAATGCTTCAGGATCAGGCTGATAAGCTACAAATGGCTTTAATTTGTAATTTAAACGTGAAGCAAAAAGATCAATGGTCGGCTTCACATTCAATTTTTTCAATGCATCCCTGAAAAGATTTGGGTCTAATGCCCATTCAGTCCCATTATTAACATTTCTTGAATGCCAGTCAGCCATTACATTCATCTTTCCTGGAATGTGAGCAGTAGACAACCACACATTGTTGTCAACACACCATTCCCAAACACAGCGGGCTAAGTTATTACATGCCTTTGAATGACTAGTGCCCATATGGGCTAATGTGGTTACAGCTGTCATGTTGTCAATCATGACCCTGACATGCTTGCCTGTAATATGGTTTTGAAATGACCTCAAGGCAAAGAATACTGCTAGCATTTCTAGGCAGTTTATATGATAGGAGGCTTCAGATGGCCCCCATTCACCCTTAGCTGATAGAGTGCCCATGACTGCCCCCCATCCTAGCATTGAGGCATCAGTATGAATAATAATATCTGGCTCTCTGTGCTGAACAACATTGTGTGCACTACCTACAGAGTCACGCCACCACATTATATCTGCTAAGGCAGCTTCTGACAATGTCATTGGAATGTCAAAATTTCCTTTTGCATGCTTCAAAGCATCAGTCTTCTCCATATCAATGCTTCTAAAGTGTAAGGGTCCCCACATGACACCTGGGAAACTAGCAGTCATACATCCTAATAATGAAGACACTTCTCGTATAGAAGGATTGCTACTAGCAAGTATATTTTGGCATGCATCCTTGAGTTTGTTTGATTTTTCCTTAGTGAGATAAACTTTCATCTCTAAAGAGTCAAGGATGAAGCCCAGGTAAGTGATTCTCTGTGAGGGCACCAATGTTGATTTTTCAGGGTGAATTATAAACCCTAATGAGTCAAACAATTTTACTGTGTCAAGAACATTTCTAGCACAGTCCTCGAAGTCCTCCCCTTGGAGGTATGAGTCATCTATGTAAGATGATGACAAATGTCCAGACTGTCTTAAGGTGGCATAAACAGGCTTCAGTAATTTTGTAAATTTTCTTGGACAAAATGCAAGACCGTTTGGGAAACATGTAAACTTATAAAGGTTCCCTGACCATATGAACTTTAAATATTTTTGGTCACTTTTTGCTATACTAACTGAGTAGTATGCATCTTTTAAGTCCACTGAAGCCATGTAACAATTAGGTCTCATCATGTTTATGGCTGATTTGAGGGTGTCCATTTTAAAATGCTTGTATTCAACATGCATGTTGAGCTGCTTCAGGTTTAAGATTAACCTGTGAGAGCCATCTTTTTTAGGCCTTGTAAATATGGGAGAAATAAACTCCCCCTGCTCATGAATAGTGGGGATAATTACTCCCTTTTTTGACAACTTTTCTATCTCAGTTTTTACAACACTTGATACTAATCTCGCGATCTGATTGGTTGATTAGAGTGTGTCAATAAGAGGACAGACACACTGCTGACGCGTTTCAGCGCGCGCGCTCGTTCTGTTGCCCCATTTGAAAAGGATTTTTTAACTTTTATGTCAAATAATTGTTGTAAAAAACGAATTGAAGATGGTTTTTCATTGTCTGTCCTCTTTTTGACACACTCTTGACGCCATAAAATGTTCAAAACTTTGCAGTGAAACCACTCACTGCGCTCGTGATTCCACTTGAGTTTTGAACATTTTATGACGTCAAGAGTGTGTCAATAAGAGGACAGACAACTCAAAACCATCTTCAATTTGTTAAACTTATTGACTGCATCTCACGTGCGTCACGAGTCAACTTTTCTTTGGGAGCTACCCTCTGGCAAGGCATTTGTGAAAATTCAATGGGTTGTCCCGAAATCATTTGTAAAATCTCAGTGTTTGAGGTTAAAGACTGCCACTGTTCATAATATTCTCTTAATGCTCCCGCTTTAAAATATTTAACTTTATGCTCAAAATAAATAATATTATTTACTGTTGATAAATCTTTTAAATGTAACTGCTTTAATGAGACGACTTTTTCTCTGTCTCCTTCTGCTTGCTGTGGTAAGGCCAGTGAAACCGGCCTTTTCTCGGTAATAATAAAGGCTTGCTGTTTGACCCTGAGGATTTTCCTCTCCAACCATCATTACGATACAGCTTTGTAGTAGCTATATGACCCAGGTGGTTGGATGCCTTTATATTATTTAGCTGGGACTGCAGTTTGTCACCAAATAAGAATCCAGTGATTGGTACGTGAGAACCACAAAGAGCTGAATATTCATGAATGATGTTGCCAAATGGCCTCAGCAACAATAGTGAGCTGAATATTCCTTGTTAAGGTTTGGTCTTATTGCGTCACGTCAACGTTGAGATAATTCTAAGTTCACATGCCCCAACAGGGCCAGAGAGTCAGTGTTATACGTGACCAATTTCCCCAGCTTCTCATCTAATTCAGCGGCTGAATAATTACTGTGACTGCTGCGAATGGCTAGCAGTGTTTCTGCACATTTTGCAATAGTGCTACCAACTTTCACCAAAGTTTTTTGAGTGTTGGCAACGCGCAAGTTGGCACTTTTTGTAGGATGATTCAATTTACTCCATATCTCAGGATTGACTTTTTGAGTTGTCAGCTTTTCATAATTTTCGGGTCGATGGTATTTATCCATCTTGTCTTTCAATTTCTTTTCCTCTAAATTTGAGGACCAGCGTTTGTTGATAATGTCGGCCAACAGCTGGGTTACAGTCGGATCAGTTTTATCATCTGTGTCGAAGTCTTGAGCGATTTTGCTCAACAGGTCATCCCCAGCAGAAGTGTTGGTTTGACTCGGCGTGTCGCCCGCCTTTACGGCCATGTTTACTAGCTCCTCTGAGTCAGACTTTTCGGCATCCTAATCTATACTTATAGCAGTCAGTACAGAGGTAGTAGTGGTGGAATTCGCTGTTTTTTGTCATTTTTTAGGAGGGCCAGCATCTACCCTAACGTCTGTCAAGCGTTTTAACGTCTTTCCTATTGAGAGCATGTTTGCATTCATTGCTGACAGTACGTCAGCAAGCGATGGCTCGCTTAAATTGTTTTCTTTTCCAGCTCGCTGGGAGTCTTTCTGTAGGTTTTTCGGTACTCGGATCTTCATTCTCCTCTGTTAGTAGTTCGTCTTCGTCCTCATGCAGGTCAGAAGAATGATTAACGGACAAAAGGGAGGATTTCTCACTCATTGTCAAAAGTTCACACAACCTTCCCAAAAATCGCGCACAACTGACCTTCCCAGTTCGTGTGCATTCTCACGTGACTCCGGAGCGACCAATGACCAATGACGAAACAGAATCCATACGACAGGGCAAGGAACTGGGAAAGTGGCTGATTGCTAAGTAGAAGGAAAAAGAGAAGCTCCATCTTCTTTTTGCCCAAATTTCTTGTGGAAGAAGAAGCCCCCTGCTTAGTTAATGGTCTGCCTGGTTTCAAAATCCTTTGAAGTGAAATTTGATACTTTCCTTTACATCATCATCAGGGTTTACCTAGACCAAGTTATTTTCCAAATTATTTTCAATTTATAAATTTGGAGTGAATGAGTGAGGTCTTTGGAGACCTTGTTACAGTGTGTTTCCATGAGGTTTTTTATTTTTCCTCTGTGAAACTTCCTTCAAAATCAGAATTTTTTTGGGTCTTGATCTTCTGAATGCCATCTGGTGTAAATCTACATTGCATTTTTACCTTTTTTCATTGGCATTGGACATAGTTACTAGTTAACATTATTATAAACTACAATACATCTGTAAAATTTGTTGTCTTTAAAACCTGATTCCTGATTTGGCTTTAGTAATGATGGTCTGGCAGATTGTCAGCAGAAATGACTGATGTAGTGGTCTTCCTCAGGGGTCTGTTCTTGGACCACTGTTCTACTTTTCTGTTCTACTCAGCATGTTAGTAATAGATCTGAGATTTCATCTTTGTGCTGATGACTGCACCTCTTCTCCCTAAGCTTTTCTCAAATCTACATCTCCCATTGTTTTAATACCACAGTATGAAGACATGCATGTGTGTTGTATCTTGCCTTCTTCTGATTCAGCTGATGAAGTGTGACTATCTAGACTTTGAACATCCTTCAAACTGCACTTTACACCTATTTTCAATATTACGTGACCTTTGCAGACAACACTTGAATGGCTTTTTCAGTGTTTTGACTACCATCAATCAAATCTCCGACTATTCCTTCTCCCTGAATCAAGCTTAAATTTACATCAAAAGTCGGAAAATACTAAATGTTCTGTCAATAAATTCAAGTTTGTTTTGTTTCTCAATTTAGAAAGCTAAAATTTTACAAATTCTAGTCATTACATTTTGATTGACAGAAGCTTAAAATCCAGACAAGCCATCGTCACTAGGTCGTGTAATTTTGAAATTGATTGTAATTGGAGGTCAATCATCATTGCTTCTTGAAAAATGCACATGGGAAGCAAGGATGGATGAGTGGCAAGAATGCCGCTCTGTCCAAGGTTTGATTCCAGGACAGGGTATCACTGAGCTCGTGATTCCAATAAGAGGACGGACAACTCAAAACCATCTTTAATTTGTTAACTAGCTATTTGTTAATTGTTTGGTATCCAGGTATTATATCCATGTAAATTTCTGAGAGTTGTATGTGTAGAATATTCAAATATAGTGTTAGTGTTGAGTGAGAGGACAGTGGAGTGCATGACAAATTCATCAGATTCAATGTTAAATGAACTAATATCATGTCTCTAAGTTTGTTAACTGCTTCAATTCTATCACACAATTTTCAGAGCATGATAGAAACAGACAATTTGATGAAGTCTTTAAAAGCACAGTGAACACACTTCTGAAAGGAGGCCACAGTAGTCTTCATTGGCAAACTTCACAAACCATGTTGGCAGTAGAAAAAGAAGCACAATTACAGCCCAAAGCATCTGGCAGCCTGTCTGGGAAAAGAAAGAGAAATCAGATGAGCTCTTTAACAAATGACTTGTCTCTTGTATCTCCTAGAACATCAGGTATATATTAACATGTAATAAATGTAAATACGGTGTTTGAGGCAGTTGTGGTAAAAGGTGTGATAAAGGTTTTGGAAGGGTGTTTTTATTTATATATTTTTATTTAGTTATTTATTTATTTTATTTTATTTATATTTTTTTAGTAGTGTTTTGTTTTGTTTGTTTGTTTGTTTGTTTGTTTGTTTGTTTGTTTGTTTGTTTGTTTGTTTGTTTGTTTTTGGGATGTTCATAAGTTTGTTGGTGTTGCAGACTATTCAGTAATCTAGAAGTGTTCACATGTCATTGATTCATTTCTTTTATTATGGGCTGTTTGACTAAAGCCCATTGTTGTATGTGTACATTATAGATAATCCTATTGATACTACTGGTCCATCACTCACTACCAAGAGTGTTGATGTACAAGCAGGACCATCTTTAATTCTCAGTATTAACTCAGTTCCATCAAGGTCACACAGAGATTCAAGGCATTCGCTGGGTGAAAATGATGGTGTTCCACCTCCTAAAACTGTCAAAATTTCTCCTTTTAATTGCACATCATTCAGCAACACTGTATCCACATCTAGTGGTATTCAACCTGAAATAGCTTCGGTAGCTGGAGGAGGTATATCAACTGTATGCCATCCTGTTCCTATACCAGATAACAAGGTTCCTTATTTGAACTCAATTCAAAGTTCCCCCATGGTCCCAGTCGGCAGTGGTGCTGCATTTGCTACATGTGTGCCATCATCTTGTCCAGGGCCATTATCAACTGAAGTGCATGCAGGCCCTGGCGCATCAAATTGTCCTTGTCCAGCTCATATTAGACACCGTGCAAGATATAGACCTTCACTTCAGTACTATGGTGCCAGTAAGAAAGACCCTCTTGTCATTGACTCTGATGAAGATGAAGTTATTTTTGTGGAAGATCCATTAAGTTCTGCTAAAGGTATGTCAAAGCATGATATTCCTATCTTAATGTTCCATTGTTTAAGAAAATCTTTAGCCAACATACATGTACCTTTACTTTTACTGGGATGAAAGTTTGGAACACAATTCCTTTAGATATACATGAATTGAATTCACTAGTTAATTTTAAGTATACACTGTAAATATCATAGATTCAAAAGCAGCTAATATTTATATTTATCATTTTATTTAGATTCTTAAATAATATATAGAATGTAGTTTTTTTTACTGCCAAGATCTTAAATTCGCTTATAGTAATTTCTATCATTATTTAATTACTTTTTGTACTGCAGTTGTATATTATTAGCATATAGTTGAGGGCTACTTGAAAATTATCTGTGATAAAGTGTCACCCTCGTTAAAATTATTATTATAATTATTGTTATTATTATTAATTATTATTATTTATTAAAGTTTCCTAATTGTTTTTTCAAGTACAATCCCCTACTGTGTCTTCAGCAGCCATTGATACACCTCAACAAGAAACAACTGATGTAAGTAATATTCCTTATGAGCCTTCAATGAAATTCATTAAAATGCACTCTAGAGTACAAGTTTTGAGAGAAATTTCATTGGAACATCTCAGTCTTTAAGTCTAGAACACTGAAAGTGATTCCTTTTCACAAGATGCTTGGCTAAAAAAATGAAAAGTACATTTTGTAGTGGTAAAAGTTTGTAGTTCTTTTCAATCTAAAGTTTGAATTTGCATGATGTTAGCTTCAACAGGAGAGGTGCGCACACTCAAACTTGTACTGATTTGTAGAATGTACACTTATGTATGCAAATAACAAAAACATGGTATTGTGGCCTAGGTTCAGATGATCCAGGATGATTTGGAGGATTCATCAGGGATTCAAATAACTGGAGTCATGACATTAGCTCCTCAATCAACAACAGAAGATAGTCCCAGAAAAACAAACGCACCAGTTTCTTTTCCCAGACCAGACACTCCACAATGTAACAACACCCAAGCAGTAACGTCCCCTGTAACTGATACACCTAGTAGAAAGGTTGACACTCCAATGGGCAAAGAACCTCATCTTACTCCAACATCACCTAGACACAGTAAGTATAAAGCTTGATGGGAATGGAAATAAAGACAAATTTTATTCAGTTGTTGCACAGTGTCTCTATTAAACGTCCACTTAAACATTCACAATAATTTTTTTCTCTATTAAGGAGCAAGACTAAGTGCAGACTTTAAAGCCAAGCAGAAACCGTAAGTTAAAAAGAATCAAATCAATTTGTAAAGTTGCCCTCCTTTTTGTACATGTACTGCATGAATATTGGCTTTTGAATATTCCATTAATGAAATTATATATTTTCTAATCAAGTAGATCAAGTAATGGTATTTGTAAAAATAATAGTTTTCTCTATTGTTCATGCTGTGTATGTGGATATAACAGAATTTTGGAATTTTCCTAATAAAGATCTCGATCTGTAGGGAACAAGGTTTTTGAAGGAGAGTAATTATAAACAAGAAGTGGCTACAGAATCCTATTAATTTGCTGTTGCTACCTGTAATAGGATTGATATTTGCCTGTTTTCTTTGAATTCAAGATCCAGCCCAGCAGTAAGGACTCTTGACCTCACTGCTACAAGCACTAGTGATAGCATTAGTAGCATTATTAACACTAGTAGTAATGCACCACACATAGTGCATACAGTAGCAAGGTTTACTGCAAGTGACAGAATCAAAGCTATTGAAAGGGCTGAAATATCAAGTGCTACTTCAGCTTCATCAGGAGTCATCTGCATCTTCAACATCATCAAAATCCGAAGGTAAGGATATTGATTTTGGAAGTCAAGAATAGAATGATAGATTTTAATAGCAAACATGATGCAGTGATAAAGTGGATGCTGTGCCTTCTGACTAATCAATTACAAGGCTGAGCAACATACTACAATAAATTATGTTGGCCTGATTTTTGATATTAAGCTTTGTTTGGGAAAAGAAAGAAATTGGCCTTGGATTTTTAAATGTCAGGCCAATTTTTTGAAAGGAAAATCAAATGAACTGGAGTGCCAAAAACAGTAGAACTCATATTAGGCCGACAAATTGTAGCGTGTAACTTGGCCTACTGTATAGTCACATAAGCCACACAATGAATCTCACATCTGCTGTTCTCATGTCACATCTGACCAACTGTCATTAGATGTTTTCATTATTGCATACATGTATACACAATTTTTATAGTACTTACTACCCATGGGTGGGTCTCAGATGTGATCATTACATTTTAGTGTAACATCCAAACTTCTTTCTTGCTTTAAGTTTAAGGTGGTGTTTAAAATAGAGCCCACAATGCAGGTTGTGTTGAATTTTAACAAAGACCACTATAATGTTTCAATTTTTCTAATCTCAGTCAAACAAACTAAACACAGCCTAAAATCACTTTCAATAACACTGTGTACTAAATAAATTTATCAATATGTCTTTAAATTGTCTAGAAGAAGAGCGTGAAGGTGTAACAGATCCTGATGTTCTCTTACAAATGTTAAAAGATATCAAAAGAGATAGGTAAAGTTGGTGTGCCACAGGGTTTAATATTGGGTCCTTTTGGCTATAGTTTTATTTTGGTACATTCTTGTTTTTTTTGTTTGTTTGTTTTTGTTTTGTTTTTGTTTTTGCTGTGTGTCCCTGTAGTTCCTCTCCTAGATCTGTCCTTGCATTAGAGATAGTAAACAATAACCAGGAATAATCTTAAAATTCTTAGATATTTGCTAATCCATAAATTAATGATACATCTGGCAGTACTACCAAAGATCGGAGTAACACTGTATCTATGAGCTATCAGAAATACCTATAGTGATACTATACTATTATTTGTTTTTATTAATTTTATTTGATTATTTGTCTATTTTTGTGTTTAGACCATTTAAAAAGCTACGTGTCACAGCAAGAAACCTTTACCAGGCTGTGAAAGCTAAAAATTTCAACAAAGTTCTAGCATTAATAGGTAAAGCATAAAAGGCTTTTAAAAATGAAATGACTGGCCAAGTGACTGGTTAGAATATTGAATAAGATAAAAAGTATGCATTAAAAAGTAGGGGTGTAGAATGGTAGAGACAAGACTATTTATTGATTGATTTTGCTTCGCCTGCAATTAGGCGGGTACCCACAATAATAATGGGTCAAACTGATTACTGTGGGCCCAAAAATATTTGGACTTTGCAAGACCTGAGACAATTAAGGCATATTTTTGCATGCCTGAGATACTTTTTCATTGATTTTCTTTGTTTTCAAAATTTGAGACCCTGAGATTGTTTTTTGTGAAGAATCTAGAATTCAAGACCCATGAAATATGACTAAAATTTTGTGAACCTCTGACTTTTTGTAAGAACCATTTGACACCCCAACACTTAAATAGAGTTGTTCACAAAATAACACATAATAGTATTTATTATTACTGTGTTTGTATCATCATCATCATCGTCATCGTCGTTGTCATTTATCATCAAAACAAAAATGTGCACCTTTTGTCAATTCTTTCATTATTTGTATTAACTTTTTTCTATGATCTATTCATCCAAGTTGAAGGCTGTCAGCCTAATGAACAAGTTGATACAGAGAAGGGTAGAACAGCTTTGCATGCTGCCGCAGCAGGTGGTTATCTAGACATTATTACTTGTTTGAAAATGGTAAGATCCAAACAATGGACACTTGTTTTCAGTTACAAAAATATAATATAGTAATGTACAAATTAAAGACTTTTTTGCTATTGGCAATTGAAAATGGTTACAGTTGAGTTACTCAATACATGACTGCCTCCCCTTCTTATTAATACTGTAAATTTGTTATTTTAGTATGTTTGTAGATCTCCTATATATTATTTTATAAGATTTTTGTATTCTAGAACTATTTTAAGAATATACTCCAAAACGTGTTCACACTATAAAAAGTTGAAAAAAACCATCATGAATGTTGATGTGAAGCTGACGTTTGTTTAGCTGATGTTTGTTTAGCTGCAACTATGATTCAACAAATGATGGAATGTTTTCTGTATTCTTTTACAGGCTAATGCAGATCTTAATGTATTGGACTATGACATGCGTACACCTATGGTAGGGATTTATATGCTGATATAGATAGTCTCCATGATCTTTGTTTCCAAGATTAAATTGTTCTTATTTCTAACTCAGTTTGATGCTGTTGAAAATGGAAGACTAAAGACTGTAAAATTTCTAATGGACTGTGGAGCCTCAATTCATGTCAAGGTATTTTCTAAAAGATATGAAAATTTGTTATCAGTGAGTTATTAGTGAACTGTTCTTACTAGTGCTTGATCACTTTTCTTTTTAACTTAATTAAAAGCTTTTTCTCTAGTAATTTTCCTTTTCACATATTCTCCACAATTACAATGTTTCCATTATGTCTTTACGATAATATGAATTATACGTCAAAAAAAGCTAAGGTTCAAATGAAGAGGACCCATTAAAGAGCACTGTGGCACACCAAAACTTATCAATGTGTTAATTCCATTACAGGATCAAGGTGGTATGAATATACTTCATGTTGCAGCTAGACGTGGACACAATGATGTAATAAACCTGCTGCTGGACACAGGAAAATTTGATGTCAACCAGAAGGTAACATGTTGCCTTGCATGTACAGTGTCTTATAATCATACCAGTTTTATGAACAGATACTAGAAAATGAACTAGCTTATCTACAGTACACAGATAGTAGAATTTAGACTAGTTGTATTATTTAAGATTGATACGCCATCTTCAAATAAAATTTAACATTGTCAGGAGCAGGAGCTGATCAATACTCAAGAAACTGAAATGCAAAGTTTGCACTCCATGTCTCAAAGTGCAAGGCATGAAATGTTGGATATTCCTTGCATGATCCAAAAACATTGTTCAATTCTAAAATCCTCAATACTAACCAAACTAACCCCATTAGGATGATGGAGGCTGGACTGCCATCATGTGGGCTGCTGAAGACAAGATGGTTACCACTGCTAAGCTCCTTCTAGAAAGACATGGGAATGTTCATCTTAGAGATTTGGTAATTATACTGCATTTTTTCCTTTTTCTATTCCTAAGATATCCTTTTACCATTGATAGAACCTGCCTTTTTACACCAAAAGAACTGCAATGATATCTGCCAGTTATTTGAAGCTACTTACTTATTTCCACATTGCAGTCCTTTATCCCTTTTGTTCCTTTTGTCTCTTGTTCCTTTTTGTCCATTTTGTTCCCTTTGTGCTTTTGTTACATCTTACCTGATCTCCCTAATACAGGAACTCAACATTCCTCTTCACTGGGCTGCATTTGCTGGTGGTTACAACATGGCTCTACTGCTACTTGAAAACCAATCAGATTTACACTCAGTCAACAGACATGGAGAAACTCCACTGTATGTAGTACAGACTATTCCACTCTCTTTTTGTTACCTTTTCATTTTGATACTATTTGTCTTTCATACATACTACATATATGATATTTATTTTCATATATTATGCTTAATATTCATATATTTTTATTTTATTGCATAGGATGGGTGGGAGCGTTTTTAGTTTTGTTAAAAAATCACAGCTTTCATGTAAATAAGTACTACTTTTGAAATTCTGTGGAAAATAAAGTTTATCATTATTATTATTAATAGTAATATTTAATATATATATTAGAAATAAAAAGAGGTTTTGATATCTAAATCATTTTAGACTCATTTTAGTTCAAAAACTTTCATTAACATGGATAGGCTAATTAAGGTTAGGTTAACTTGGGATTTGAGTGAAAATATGTTAAATTTTGTCTTGATGTATCCTTTTTCACAGACATGTTGCTGCCAGAGAAAACAACTTTTCCTGCGTGCAGTAAGTAAATTTCTTTTTATGGTTATTTTGTTTTACTGGCATGTATTACTCATCATAATACGATTTCAATTTATACAGTTTTATATCATTTCTATTCAAAAGTGCCTGAAACAAGTCCACCACTTCTGTAAAGTTTAACTATCCAAAAGACCATAATATTAAGTCAGCGACTCTCACGGATTGACGTGTGTGCGATGTGCTTGGCGCTCAAGGTTATTTTTAGTAACAGGAAGTTGACATATCGTGCACTCAAGGCTATTATAAAATAACTATCGTATAACGCACGCTCTCATTGGCTGAAGGATGCGTATATTGTGAACTCTAAATCTGTACACAGCACACGCGTGCACTTTTCAAATTTTTGGTCAGTGTAAATGAATGCTTGAAAACAATGTATTTTATAAAAGAAATAGAAAACTTACCCGCTGTGCTTTTGCAGATTTAGAGCACTTGGGGATTGATCAGGACACGAGAGAAGTGTTAAGAGAAGCACGAGGTGTAGCCTTTAAATCTGCACACAGCACGTGCGCGCGTTTTTTTTATTTCTTTATCAAACAAAAACCGTAAGCCCCAAACACATCATGCAGACATCAATACCAGTATCGCCCTCTTGGTATTATATATGGTCTCTTGATTGTCTATTTGCAAATGTAGCCTTTGTAAGATACTTCCAAATGTAACTGTAAAACTTGTTGTACTTTAGACTATTTATTAACAGAGGAGCTCGAATTGACCTAACAAACAACGAGGGACAAACACCATTAGATGTGAGTCAAATAAAATGTTTTTTTTCAAAATTAAAAAACAGCCGAAATATACTTAAACATGGAAAAGGCCGTGTGAGGTTATTTTTTCACTTGAAAAATTGTTTTAAATAATGATTCCATACTTATAACTAGAGATCTGTCTCATAGAAACTGCGTTGGAACCCTTCATTAAAGGCAGTGTTATTTCCTTTGCATCTTGTCTTGCAGTGGCACTGCAAAAGAAGCTACATTAGATGATGCAACGCTGAAAATCGTTGTAATCATTTTCCCGCAAATGGTAATGCACTTTGCAGGATATGTTACAAGGTACAATGGTTCGTTTGACTTGTTTGCAATGCCATTGTGAGTCAAGTTGCAGAAAACATTGCACCCTTTAACAGTGCCTTAGGGGATCACCCTGGGAATCAAAGAAAGTGTTCCTTTTTCCCGTTCAGGAAATTTTGGATTGGAAAAGTCAAACAAACTGCCAGCAGCTTGACTGTGGAATTGAATAGAAATTGTTCTTGGTGTTCAGTAAAAAGTCAGTGGTTGGTATCTAGAATTTTGTTTTGCCCGGAGAGTGGGAACCCTGAGATGTCTTCTCCATATACAGAAAAATGTTTATTTCAGGGACATGCTTCTGGAACATGTGTAAAAAGTCCCCAAGCAGTAGAGGTTCCCCTAAACATAATCTTCAAAAAAATTAGGAAGTTGAATTTTCACCAGTTTTAGATTTGTAAGAAACCCTAGCATGTCAAAACACAATTTCCTAACTGGCAACGTATCAACTGTGTACTCTTTAATTTGTTTGTTAGGTATGATTCACAACAGTACTGTCTTGTCATTATTGGTATATCTTCTTTTAGGTTGCTCTACCAGAAACTAAGTCACGACAGCTTTTAGAAACCAAACAGTTATTGTTGCTATGTCAACCAGATACAAAATTCAAGCTGTTAAGCTGGTAGGGGGCTAATAACAATTCATACAATCATTGATACATCAAAAGGACTGATTGGTCAAGAACCAATTGAAGGGCTCCCTATAAAAATGGCCTAAGTGACTTTTTGATGATATTTTTTCAATGGTATGATAATGATATCAATTAACTTTCCTATGCCAAAAAATCAATGTCTGAACATCCATCAAAAAGTCACTTAGGTCATTTTCACAGAGAACCTTCAATTATCAGTTGCAAGTTGGTTCGCGGCTTTCGGATGTGAGAGGTCCCGAGTTCGACTTCTTTCCATTCTGTGTAACTTTAATTAGCTTAAATAGCCCTTAAAACGGAAGCATTGATAAAGAGAGGGGAGTAAAGAGCGCACCGTTGGCTTCCTGGAAGATTAGCTTGTGCTAAAGCAACTTGTCTACCGACGCTAAACATAGTCCTTTGCCTTTACCTTGATTAGAACTGTGTTTCATGTGTCTTAAGTAGAGACATGTGGATGATGTGTGTTGAATTATTACATTCGCCCTCATTGCTAGATGAATTTTTATAATACCAGGGGCCCGTTTCTCAAAAGACCCGATAACTTTACGGACCCGTTAACTTATTCGATTTATTTAGGTTAACGGGTCCGTAAAGTTATCGGGTCTTTTGAGAAACGGGTCCCAGGAAAGCATAACTAGAAACTGTGATATGTGACGTGTGAATCACGTGATATGATGGGTTGCTTTGTATTTTTAGACCAATGGTGTGTCTGTGTCTTAAATAGACGTCAAAATGTGTCAAAAGCAAAACCGGCATTTTGTTTGATTTCATAGCAAATGTAAACTGTTTATTCCTACAGTGATATCTCAAGAGGACAAGAAAATGTGGCTATACCATGTATAAATGAGGTATTTCTATTACTGTTCTACAATTTTCCGACAATTTACATTGAGGCCCTATTGAGAAGTTGGATGGAAATTGTATTTTATGATGCAGGGCCGTAGTCACCGGTACGGTTAGTCAGGTTTCAACCGGACCAACTTTTACCGTTAAAACCATTGTCATTACAGTTTTGAAAGCATGAATTCGTGTAGGAAAACGAAAAAACCGGACCAACTTTTAAAAACCGTACCAATGTTTAAATGGTGGCTACGGCCCTGTGAAGCATGTTATTTCATCCCGTCCTCTTTGAACAGAGTTGTCCATTGATTAGACTCAAATGCACCAACCTTTTCCTATCTCATCGTTGATGAGGATGAATTATCGGATTAAAGTTATTAATTATACCCACAGCGAGGGCGAATTTTGGAAGAAATAGTTTATTTGTAGCAAGGGGTATCATATAAATTGTCAGCAACTATCACTCAGTATGCATTTCGTTTCTCGTATCCCATTCTCATTTCCTGTTTCACCTTTACCATTCTTAAGTATCTGTTGCTCGTCAAAAACATTTCCTTCTGTATTGATTTCTACAGGTTGATGATGAACCTATGCCATCATTCACGTTTGTCAAAGAGTGCTGTGAAGTTGGTGGAGACAACATTGAGTGGAATATTAACACAATTCAGGTTAAATTGGCTGCTATACTAGTTCTCTACAATGACTTATTGTCTGAAAATACGAATAAGAGGACCCTTTTGGGTTACATTTTGCTCTCCTGTTCACAACTAAGTCCTTGCAATGCGCTCGTCTTTTACCTCAATGGCCCTGGCTCTAATACTGGCTCGAAATGAGCTTGTTTGATATTGTTCACTGCCATGCCAGGAGGGGGTTTTAGTTTTGTAAAAATAAGAGGTTTAAACTTTTTAAGCACGTCTACTTTAGTCAGCATATGCAGAACATTGAATCAATTATAAGTATTCTGGGTTTGTTTTTTAAATAAATGCTGCCTTCAAATAAGCCTCGCATCTAGAAGCCCAAATTTAATAAACACTGCGATGTTTAAACAAGTAAATGTAGTATTTCCCCTTGTACAAAGTCTTACACCAAAAATAAATTCGTTCGTTCTTTTGTCCTTCCTCCCTCCCTCCCTCCCTCCCTCCCTCCCTCCCTTCCTACCTTCATTCCTCCCTCCCTCCCTCCCTCCCTCCCTCCCTCCCTCCCTTTCTTCCTTCCTTCCTTTATTTATTTTATTGTGATGTTGATTGGTTGTTCAGGCATGTGTCTGTGAAGGTGATTGTGGAAATAATCCAACCTGTTCGTGTGGGAAAATGTGTGATGAGGAAAATATTTGGTATGATAAGGTAAGTACCGTCGTATATTAAATATAGTAGAAACCCGCTAACTCGAACTCCCAGAGGAAACTTAATATTGTTCAAGATAGCGAGGGTTGGAGATAACCAATGGTAATCAACGGAAAACATGACTTAAGGCGGCGAAATACGAGACACAAAAACCCTCAACTTGTCACGCAACATTGTTGCGTTGCAGGTTTTTGATCGGTGTTGCGCGTTTTTCACCTCGCGATCTCAATTTTTTGTTGCGTGACAATTTGAGATCACGAGGTGAAAAACGCGCAACATCGATCAAAAACCTGCGCGATGTTGCGCGACAAGTTGAGGATTCTTGTGTCTCGTATTTCGCCGCCTTTAAGGGAAAAGGGTTTTTGCTCAAGATAATGGTGTTTTTGAGTTAAAAGGGTTCGAGTTTGCGGTGTTCTTGTGTAACAGTAAAAAGATTATGTGCAACATTTATGGGAAGCGGCAAATGGTAAAGAGCATTACGTGAAATTCTCCACGTACACCTTCGGGACCTTGCATGGTGTCCGCTTAATAGAGGGTGTCTGCTTAATTATGGTTTAGGCCTATTCCGGGCCCTAAAATCGCCCTAAAATGGCCTTAAGGACGTTCGCGGGCATTGTTCACGCGCACTTTTACTGCGCACGCTAGCGCGCGCTACCTCGATAAATCCAAGATGGCGGCCTAAAAGAATTTTTTTTCCGTAATGACTTTTTCGATATTTTTTTAATGGAAAGTATTCAAAAAAGTAAAAAAAAAGTAAAAAAAAGTAATTTTACCGAGGAAAAAAAACCGTTCAGGTTGAAAAACTGCAGAAAAAAGGATGGAAAAGATTCTACTGGGCCCAGTCTCCTCTCGGTATTCAAGATGGCGGCCAATTTTTGAATCGATTTTGAACTTTACGGCTCAATATCTCGGAAACGAATACGGTGACCCCCACTTTTTATTTCAATGTTTGACAAAGAATTACATAGGCTGTTAATATTCTAAATTTGAGAAAAATATTATGGTAAAATCATATCAAAAACACGGATTTTCGTGACAACTTTGAGCTAAGTCGCGGCAAAAGCGTCGCTCATGACTGTCAATTCGAATTAAAAACAACAGCTATTTTTTAAGTATCTACAAATATTTTCACATAATATTATTCCATGGATTATTTAGTGGTCGTGTAAATAAACATTGAGCAATCCATTTAGTTTTTCTACAAAAAAATGACTTCAATGCTCGACTCGTATAGAATGGCGCGCAAGCGATCTTCTACGAGAAAGTGGGTGCACTTTGATGTCACCTCACTCCTCAACGAGCACGGTGACCCCCATTTTTTATTTGCTCTTTGAACTTCTATGATGACATTATCTCACCATGCGAAGTATGAAGGAAAAAACATGGTAAACTTTTTTTCCCGCGAACGTCCTTAAGTTTTGGGCATCTTTGGGGATAATTTTGCTTAAATCGCCTAAAATCTCCTACGATCGCCCAAAATTACGGCGATTTTAGGGCCTGGAGTAGGCCTAAGTGGTTTGTTTATTACTCGGAATATTATTCACTTGTTCCCAACAAAGAAAACTGTTGATCAGGAAATAGTCATAGAAACACATGCTGAATTAAACATTACAGGCAGTTTTTGACTTTTGGTCATGAGGAACCATTTCTTGAAGCAAATCGTTGTAATTCTTTTCAGGATGGCTTATTAACTCCCGAGATCCACACGTTAGATCGACCACTAGTATTTGAATGTAATAAGATGTGTAAGTGTTGGAGCTTTTGTCGTAATCGAGTGGTGCAGAAAGGAATGCAATACCCACTACAACTATACAAAACCAAAAATAAAGGTAAATTTCTATCTTCTAAGGGACCGACCATTAGAATTTTGATGGGGGGGTTGGGCAATAACCAAAACAAAATTCGAGCACAGCCTTAAAGGAAGAAAAAAAATTCGTGCAAAGCCAAAGTCCTCCAAAAAATATTCATGCAAATTGAAAATTAAATTCGTACATCGTCACTAACGACGAAAAAAAATTCCTGCACGACAAAAATTATCCCCCCCCCCCCCCCACCCCCATCACTAATGGTCCGTCCCTAATGACATTTAGATGATTCCTTTGTAATAGATTCCGGCTGTCGATAAAAATCGCTGAAAATTTGATATTTTGTATATTTTAAGTTACTTATTTCGAAAAACTAAAAAAAAAGAAAGGGGTTACCGAAGGTAAAAAGGAGGGAAAATATTTCCAGCAATAATTCTTAAAAAAATCCTGCCTTGCCATTATCACAAAAAGTATTCCTGTCAGGTACACTATTTCCAAACAATATTTCCATCTTTGGTGAAATAATAATGATAATAATAACAGCTTTATTTAGGCAGGGAACACCATCAGATTAACTGTTCTCCCTGGTGCCCCTGAGAAAGAAATATGAAAACATGAAATATGAAAAAGAAATATGTGCATCGTCCATCCCCCCACCCAAAGCTCGATGAGCTGCTATTAGTAGAGGGTCCACTTTAGCAATTCTGTTGTTGATGTGTATATAGGATGGGCTGTACGTGCTCTCTGTCAAATACCAAAAGGTGTATTTTTATGTGAATACACTGGAGAACTAATCTCTGATTCAGAAGCTGACATGCGCAGTGACACTTACCTCTTTGACCTGGATTGTAAGGTAAGTGTGCTTTACCGATGGTGTTTGATATGTTGATGTTTGAACAGAGACTTATGAAGTACCCTTTGAAGTTTCTATGAGTGTGAATTGACTTGGAAAAATCCGAGCCAGAGACAGAGTCTCAGTTCAATCCCCATCTACGACTTGGATTTTTTTAAAGTCATTTATACTTGTGCAGTCAGGGATTCGGTTGGTCTATCATCTGTTCGTTTTTTCGCTCGTTCATTTATTCATTTTTCACGTGTATAGTTATTTGTTACTTTTCACGTCTGATGCTAACTTAAGGATGTTGTACATGTTGTAGGAAAGCGATCACATGTTGTATTGTATAGATGGTGACAAGTATGGCAATATTAGTCGATTTATCAACCATTCTTGTGAACCTAATTGTATCCCAACACGAGTATTCATCGACCACCAGGTACAGTATGATGATGATGATGATGATGATGATGATGATGATGATGATGATGATGATATGCAAAAACAAAAGTCAGAATTGTTTCGACATTGTATTCAGAAAACGTGATTTCTTTTCGTGTTAGGACATAAGATTTCCAAGAATAGCTTTCTTTTCGTCTAAAGACATCGAACTTCATGAAGAAATTTGGTAAGGCTATAGTTTCATACTCACGTCTATTTAAAACCCGCCGAGCAGTAAGAAAATGCATGCTCAGCTGAGGAGGGCCGAAAGCCTGCCGCGGAATGAACTTTCAAACAACCGTCTTGTTTTATGAAAATTCACAAACACCGTAACCCCTTAAAGTTTGCATGTAGTGCATACCCTAATGAAGCCCAATTAGGACCTTGTGCGACAGAAGTTAATCTTGGTTCCCTTTTCATGTACTGAGATTAGCATCTCTCGGGCTACCTTACGGTTACGTTACGGCTACGTTACGGTTCCCTTTTCACTTACTGAGATTAACGTATCATAATTGGTGAAAATGTTTCGATGAATATTATATAAAATAAATAGATTCCATTTTTCCGTGGGTCTGCACCCTAATAGATGCATAGAAAATGTCAAAATGTGGTGAGAGCAACAGTCAGGCCACTCGACTTTGTACATGTCTCGTGGCGTACTTTTTTGTTCTCGTGACATTTTAACGTCATCTGTGCATCTATTAGAGCACAGACGCACGCCAAAAATGGAAAGTTAAGTCTGCAAATCATTCTCTCAACCAGGGCATAAAATTAAGACGGAATATTTGATGAATCTTCTTTTTTGTGTGTTTCAGCTTTAATTACGGAGACCGCTTTTGGGAAGTCAAGAAAAACGAGTTCTTTTGCGAATGTGGTACCCCGTCGTGTAACTATAAAGCTCCATCTTAATGTCAGTGTTTTTAGAAATCCTATTTAAATTTGTAGCTTTGTTCTAATTATTTTTTTGTGCTCCAAAATAAAAACATATCATAGTAGAACGTTATAAATAATTCCATACACACATTACACTGTAAATAGCTTTTTATCATTATGGATTTTCAGTTCTTATTTTTGTGATGCTATTTTTACTGTATTGTAATGTAATCATGTATGTACTGAATATCGCATTTTAAACTATTGTACAAAATTAAACAAATTATTTCGGTAAAACGTTTTCCTGGTAGTTATTACAATGAACGACCCATTGATAGCTTTCTAATAGCTTTGTAGATAAAAAGTCTGGTAAGCTGGGCTTACAGGCAAACATGTTAGTAGTGTCGTGAAAACCCTAGACTTGCTCCAAGTCTCTCTCGTTAATTTTTTCCGTTGTTTTGGGCTTCGTCATTTTCCATTCCTTGGGCTTCCTGTGTCGAGTAGTCCAGAACTGGACCCACTTTTCTCAATAACAATTATATACAATAAACAGTGAACGAAGAAATAAAAGAAGCGCGCGCGCATTCGAAAGAAAATTTTAGCGTTACATCGCTCGCTCCAATTTTAAATTTTGGCCGCGCGCGCGAAGATAAAGTGGGTCCAGTTCTGGACTATGTGTCGAGACACTCGTTTTTCTCTCCTAACCAACACCGCGGTCAAACGCAACGCGCATGCTCATGACCTGTGTTGTCGTTCCCGGGAATGCGCGGCTTTTACTATATTTACAAATGAAAAAAAGCCGGCAAAAGTTTTCAACTTGTTTAAATGCCAAAAATAAGAAAAATACTGTAAAGATAAGGTTTATAACTTCATAGTTTGTAGTTCTATTTGCGATTAAGTTATTGTGAGTTTCACGAAAAAATGTATCATTTCTCAAGTACGTTTTTTACAGTTTTTTCTCGACGTATCTTTCAAACGCCGGCTTTTACGTACTGTCATGTTTCAACCTCAAATATTTATTTATTTTATTACTTGTGATATTAAGTGAGTCTTTTTGTGGGAAAGAATGTGTAAGAAAAGGAAGAACAAGGACTGAACGTATGAAACAACCAAAGTGTTCAGATGGGAAAAATCTTCGAAGAGTTAACAAGTTTATGGCTCGTGCTGGGGGAGTTGAATTTGTTTGAATCATCTTTATGAAATCCAGAAAGTGGACAAAATATGTTCTTGCCCTTCGTCCTGGGGTGACAGACCAAAGCTCTCTCTGCAGAGGATCCCAGAGCGTCTGTATGACCTATTTTATGAAATTGGCAAAAATATTGAAGGCTACAAACCAGGGACAAATTGGTGTGACTTATGCAAAAGCAAAGTCGATTCTGAGTTTCAAGAACATATTGCATTCCAATCATCAAAGAGAAGGAAAGTAAGGAAGGTATTTTAGTTTGAAAAAATGTACACCTAATTTTTAAATACAATAACTAATTTATTCCTTTAATTAGTAAGACTACAATAGGCAGGGACTTTTTAGGAATCAATAAATATGAACACCTTGGGAGTTCTAGAATAAGTAATAAAAGTGAGTTAGCAATAAGAGTTTGAAGACCAAAAAATGTAGGGTGATATAAAAAGAGGGAATAATAAATGGGATGAAATGTACAATGCAGATAGTCAAACTTATGGATAAATAAGTGCTTTAAAATTAAATTCTAAGTAAATATGTTTAATCAGACAAGCACTAGCCAGGAAATTACAGAACAGGGAACACCAACAAGGACCATGACTCAAAAGAGTAAGTCCCTCTGATATCCTAAAATCATGTTGTAATATAAATTGACCCCATTTCATGAACTTAACTTTTTTGTTTGTTTGTTTTTGGTTTGCAGATTATGCAGTTTTCTAATTAAAGTGGGACGATGATGAAATTTGAAAATGACTTGAAACTCGGTTGAACTTAGCTATATGGCTCCTATAATCACACAGCAACATATTCTATTTATATTCAAAAGAGAGAGATCAAAATTATCAAGTATATTAGCATCTGAATTGTAAGTAAATGACGTTATTTACTCAAACCTATTGTTCTCTTGGCTTTTAAAGCCAAATCTCATGGTGATAATGAGCTTAAAATGCAGAATTTTTGGGAAAGTAATTCTTCATATGCATTTATTGTCATCATTGAGTTACTTCAACTAGGACATTTGACATTTTTGACATTTGACATTTTTATTCAGAAATTAAATATTATTTAGATAATTACACATTTACCTGCTAATAGCATAGCGCTAATCGAGGCAGGTTGAGAATGTAAGATAGTTCATTAAAATTTCATACACTAGTATTAAATGGATATTAAATAGATGGCAAGAATCAGGTTCATCAGATTATCGAAGTATGTAATTTTATATACTAGAATTAGGTTCACGCCAAAAGAATACACTAATTTATAAATATACTGAAATGCATATCTAGGAAAATAATCTAGAAATAGATAGTTTTATCGATCTTTGAATAGAGAATTTAGAATTACTGTGTAGCTTTCAGAATGTAAGTTATTAAGTAAGCACAGTCTAATTTCAGCTTTAAATTGCTTTTTTGAGACATTTTTTAGGTGAGCTGGTATCTGATTCCATAATCTTACACCCATTCTAGAAAAAGGAATAATCCATTTCCAATTTTAACCGATTTTGATCGTCGTCCCCCTTTAAACAATTGGAAATGCTATGCCAGTCAATGGAAAAAGCCAATGAAATTCTAACAAATCATGATGGGAGCTTTGAGGAAATTACATTGTGTAAAAGAGCACTTTCATCAATTAAAAACCACTTCCAAAACCTTTTCACTCATATCTCAAACTACTCTGTGAACAATATGGAATTGTCATTGTCCAAGGAATGTCAGATTGGAATGTAATAGACACATGCTTTGGAACTGTACAGATAAACAACACTCAAGGGGATATCTTGATAGAGAGTTGTGTTTGGAAAAAAATGTCTACAAACTTAGCAAGTACTTAAACTCTAGTGAAGGTAACCATTCATGTCTGTATAGCAATAAACCAACAAACTTGTGCTTGTATTTTCTGTTAAAACAATATAAATCAATAAATATTGAAGAAATGGTCAACACTCAGCATGCATCCATTGAGTTATGGATGCACGCGGGAGGCTGCTAAGCACGAGAGAAGCGTAAGAGTCGCACGAGACGTAGCCGAGTGCGACTATAGCTTCTCGAGTGCTTAGCAGCTGACCAAGTGTGATCTTTTTATGTCATTTTGTTTTTGACTTGTTCATAGCAACATGAATAAGTATAACTCTATTAGAGTGCATTTCATATGTCTGTGAAATAAGATCAAGTTATTTGTGCCTATTTAGTTGTTATTTAGTTACTACCATTGAACCAGAACTTTCTTATAATAGCAATACACTGGATGTGTAGAAAGTCTGTTTCAATGAAAAAAAACAATGAAGGTTTATTTGAAGTAATAAAGTAATTAAAAGCTATTATGCAAAGTCATTTGTCTCAATTCTCTTGTATATTTGATGTCTCCAGTGTATTGCTATTATAAGAAAGTTCTGGTTCAATGCTAGTGACTAAATAGCAACTAAATAAGCACAAATAACTTTGATCTTATTTCACAGACATATGAAATGCACTCTAATGTTGTTCTATGTATATAACTCATTCGACAGTTTGGTAGCTCGATTTCAACTTGCTGTTTATCACCACTATACTGTATCGAAAAAGGAGTACCATTATATAACCCAGTGCTGATGCGTGACTTTGATGAAGAAAATGCAACTGGACTATATGACATGATTTTCAATGCTATTTCAAGGTCTGACAGTAGACTGACCAAAGAGTGCGATGAGTTACAACACCAGCGTAATACTGTGGTTATTCTTCATACTGTTGCATATTTCAGGTACAGTTTGTGTACTCTGGACTGTATTTACATCACCAAGGTGCATCTAGATCAGCAATGAACAGTGGACCTGTGTTAGGGTATAGCATTGCTCCTAGGACACATGACAGGAATTCTTCAAAAATAAGAACAAAACACCCAGAAGTTCTGGCAACAAGATTACAGACAGCATTAACTGTATGTCCAAAACACTTTTCAACTCATGTTTTTCCTCTTGATAATTGGTGATTATATTTTTCATTTACTCATGCAGGAGAAGCAACTTGTGATCAACCTCTTAGATGACTTCCACAACATTTACACCATCCAGCTTCCAACAAGTGTTAAACTCTCATCAGCAGACCACATGGCATCAAGCTTGCTGGATATCCACATATCTGTAAATGCGCGACAAGAGTTTTATCGATAAGTTTGCAAGTTTTAAATTAACTGAAAGCTACTAAAATATCTGTAGTCAGTTGCATTCAAGGATGCACAATATGCAGATTCTTAGCCTTAGTAAATAGGAGGAAGTGACCTTCAAAACCCAAACAAAAAATCTAATGAGATATCAATGGCTAATGATGTGAAGATTCGAAAAAGTTCGTTGAAAAATTAAGACTTATACACTGGGAAGCGTGTATTACAAAACAATCGTTTGTTCTCATTACTGATTGCCTGTTTAACCTACCAAATATATCCTTGATCTTCTATCTTGACATATGAATGATTGGTTCCACGATCTTGCCTTGTTAAAGTCTTAAATTTGAACAATTACAATAAATTTCGGCAGTCACACGTTCTGCTTCGAACGCCATTTTGTTTTCAGGGTTCACGCATGCGCGTTGCGTTTGACCGCGGTGTTCTCCTAACCGGAAGTGCCCGATTTGAAATCCAAAATACACCACAGGGAACCCAAGCAACAAAAAATTAACGAGCGAGA
Source organism: Telmatactis stephensoni (assembly GCA_029948255.1). NCBI lineage: Eukaryota > Metazoa > Cnidaria > Anthozoa > Actiniaria > Isophelliidae > Telmatactis > Telmatactis stephensoni. The sequence continues at coordinate 452,247 of JALIZF010001895.1, forward strand.
CTTGGAGCAAGTCTATGCACAGGTAGCCCAAGCTCACTATTAGTGGCTATTTACAAAAGAATGTATGTCACTCAATAACACTCAAAATTTCTGTCTTAATTTTAATAAAATTCCACGATACTTCTCCATTTTTGAGTGGCTTAGGGTGAGCAGTTAAAATCGACGAATTTCGCTGAAACTCATTCAGAGGTTAGAAGAAAGCATGAACAGCTCACTCTAGAAGTATCGTGGAATTTTATTAAAATTAAGACAGAAATTTTGGGCTACCTGTGGTCTATGAAAACCCCTATGCAAGCTCCAAGACCATAGATTTGAAAGCTGAAAGTCCTTAGGGTTAGAGTTAGGGTTGCACCGCGTTTCCACTACTGGTCTATGGTGTCCTCTGTTCCCATGGTTCATCCCTTGTCCTTAAAGTATTCATTTAAGGTTAGTGCCTACTATTGTCCGCGCGCACGACGCGCGCACTGCTTTCTGCGCATGCAAAAACACTGAATTTTTGTCGGTAAAGCAATCGTAAAAGCAAGGCCTTTTTACGACTTTTTGAAAAAATAAACTTACAGAATTAAAGGAAAACCATTTAGCCTTTCCTGTGTTTAAATGAAATTCACAGTTGATAAATAGAACCTGAGTTACAACGCCTGTTTTGACTATCATTTCTACCAGAAACGATCTGTTTTCGCTGCCATCTTGAAAATTTCCCAAAATGCATTGTAATTCGCTCTACTTTCCGGGGAGGGCTAGGGAATTTTTGATCATTTTCGCGAATTCTGATCAGTTTTCGCGCGTTTATCGGCAAATAACTTTCTAAATCGCACGGATACCCCTATTTTTTATTTCTGTAAATTGTAAAGTGGAGATTAACCTACTATTTTAAAATACTTTTATGAATTTAAAATTGAAACTTGATTGCAAAAATTGGACTTTTCATTTGGCGGTCATGAACCAAAACAGGTCTAAAACTAGTAAAAAGTCATTGAAAAAAAATGTTATTCTGGTTTTTCATATTTCGTATGGCATTGACAAGTAAGAGAATTGTGTTGTGAACGTTTTAGTAAAAAAAGTTGGACATTTTTTCAAAATATGGGGTATTTATGATTTTTTCTTTGGGCCTCTAGAATAGGCAGATTTTGCAACATTTGATGGCGTGTAACTCATTAATATGCACGGTGACCCCCAATTTTTTCCTTGGATTCTAGCTCCCTATGATGGGTTCTTTGATACCCATGTGGTTTTTGGCCAAAATTACCTTCCCATTAGTAGGCACCAACCTTAATTTTACTGAGGCTTTCTTTTTTACCATTTTACCAGAAACCTAGATTTACAAGAACACAGTAATAAGCATTCCAGACATTTTATGTGCACGGCTGTCCTACTTTGACTAGTTTGCCATAATTTTCAGATTTCCTATTAATGTAAGAAAAAAGGGCTCTAAAAATTTTTTGGGCCGTTATTTTTTGGAATAAACAACCATATTTTACTATGATGTCACATCAAAACATCACAGGCATCCCAAGCACTTTTTTTGGGGGGGCAGGTTTGTTTTTTGTTGTTGTTGTTTTGTTTGTTTGTTTGTTTGTTTGTTTGTTTGTTTGTTTGTTTGTTTTTTGTAAAGGCTCGTGTGTATACTAGAAAATACAAGTGACTAGTGGGATATTTCACGGTATGCCACTCTAAACCATTGTATAACTACTATATATGTATGTATAAGTGAGAGGGGTATTATTTTTGTGCCCATATTTATCACTGGTCATGAGCGTTGTTGATCCTCTTGATGTTAAGCTAGGCCTTGGTGAGCACATAATGACCTTAGCAACCGTCAAATGAGAGGCTTAGCAACAACTAGAACAATTTTCAAACACAACATGACAATTTTTACTGAACAGGACGTTTTGGCAGTATTTCAGCCATCCTTAGTTGCACATGATTATGTCTGGTTATATAGATTACTACTACCATCAAGAATAGTCCTTGATGATTATGCATGTCTTCGAAACTATTTATAGTCCAGTGGCGAATCCAGGGGGGGGGTCCATGGGTTAATCCACGGAACCCCCCCTTGAAGGTTTTAAGCCATTTTTTTTTGTCAAACATCGACCAAGCAATAGAGTATTATATACAGCTGGATTTAAGAAATAGTAAGTAAGTAATAACTTTATTTTACGAGGGTAGCACTTGACAGATACAAAGTACTGATAAACTTGTGGCCCTCAAAAGAACCGGAACCCCCCCTTGGAAAAATCCTGGATCCGCCACTGTAGTCGGTGAGTATTAAGTGATTATATAAAAAACTGACTATAAAAATAATGATTTCTTTTTAGGGTGCATGAGCTGCACCATTAACACTTTGCTGAACACTTTGATGTATAAAAATACTGTTAACACCCCAGAATATGCTGGGTTTACGACATGTTTACAGTTCTTTGACAGCAGAATTTGTAATAGTTCTTTCCCGAAGTGTGCTTCAAATTGAGGTTGAACTTGTGGCTTTCGTACATTACTTATTTGACTTCATCACGTCCAACTCTGGGCTCCGAAAACTTTGTTCATGTGCATCGAAGCAGATTCGGGAAAGATGTATTTACAAATCTTATAATGGCCTATCGATCAAAAAAATATTTTGATTATGGTCATTAGGTAATAACCTGGTAATATGGTAATAAGCTAAGCTAGTGCTACACCCTCTGCGCATGTCTGCGGAATCCACAAGGTACTTTTACCTAGGATCGTTTCTAACAGCTTTTCTAACAGCTTGTTTATCAGGTGACATTAACAAGTGATGGCGGCGTAGTGATGTGAGCATTGTGTTTACTCGGCCTTATTATATGATTGAGTCGGTTTTCTTTGCTATTTGTAGGGCTTTATATCGCGTATTTTCCTAGTTATCATGAATTCAAGGGCATTTTACAAATATTGCCCTCATCTGAGGGTAATATACAGATATTGCCCTCGTCCCATACTTCCCTAGGCCTTTATCCTCATATACTACTGAGCTAACTGATGGAAATTTATCAACAAAAAATCGTTTTGTTATAATAGTGTTCGTTAACTTCACCGTGAATAGAATTAAAAAGCAATTGTTTAAGATTTCCTTCTGGGAATTCAGTAACAATGAAAAGATCGTTAATGTCATTTGGGATTGTTTTAGTGTGAAAACCTCCTCAATCATATAATAAGCCAGTTAATTAATTACCGAGAACCGAGGCTTTTAAGCCGGCGATACACGCTGCAATTTTTTCTCGCGCTTGCAATGCAATTTTAGGGATTTTGTTGCGAGAGCGAAATTGCCGAGTGTATCATGTCTGGCAACATAGGCGGCAACGATGTCTCGCAACAAAAAATTTGTTGCAGAAAGTTCAACAGTTTGAACTTTTCTCTGCAACATTGCACGCTCGTACTGAATGTTGCAGAGTGTTGATAGACGCTGCAATTCTTCTCTGCAACAAAATCAAACATTTCATTGCCAGCGCGAGAAAAAAATGCAGCGTGTATCGCCGGCTTTAGCCATATAGGCCCTCGGGATGTATATGGCTAAAAGCCTCGGTTCTCGGTAATTATAACTCTTACTTAATGTCACCTTCACCTTCACCTTGATCCAAAGTCAGCCTTCCTTCACGGATATTGTCGTAGACATTTTCATTAGGATCTTCGTCGAATTTCTCCCACTCGGATGCTTGCCCACTTGGCAGAACATCTTTCGGGTTTTCGTATTGATTGCCACGACTTGGTGATATACCAGCCTTGTCTGGAGTTTCATAAAAGTTTTCGACACGAGGCTTTTCAACTGGTGTCGCTTTCTCTGTAAAGTTGATTCCTTGGTCATCAGGTACAAAGCTAACATATCCTGGGTTCTCCACCATGGTCAAGTCTTCCTTGGAGACACCAGACATTGCCATGGCTCCCTCAGTTGGTGTGTCGAAGCTCGGAGCCTCTGCTCCAAATCCTGGATTAGCAAAGGTTCCTAAATCACTTTGCACTGGACGCTCATCATGCCTCATCTTATAGCGCCCAGTTTTAGTCCTTGGCCTGCCAGAGAAAAAAACAATCAACACATGAGGTTACGATTAGTATTAAAGCATCAAGAAAACGTGTAAAATATATGCATTATTTCTTGGTTCTTGGGGGAATGTATGTATATATATAAATATGAATAACTTTAATCATACGAAACAGCCTGTAGCAATAAAACAATGAATCATTCTTAAAGTCTTCAACAATTAATATATACTAAATATAAATAACTGTACATTGAATTTATAGACCGACCACACACTGTTCTTTTGTTTCTAGTTGGTCTTCCGTACCTTATGTTATAAGACCTCATTCTAAAAAGGCGTGGGGATCGATATGGACTGAGAAGTCGGTCAGGGCTAACTGGCGTTCATAATGGAAAGTTCTTCAAAATAAAATTTGCATCCCAGGATTTAAACATTATGGAATTTGGAAAAAGTGGTTTGGATGATGACTTTGAGGTTTAGATTTTTGTCAAAGTGCATTCATTTGAAGATCAGAAATAAGGAAATGCTAGAAACTTTGAGTCAAACAATTCTTCAGCTTGTGGTTCCCCAAAAGTTGTCATGTTTTGAGGTCACGAAGTTCGATTAAAAGCCAAGAAATTGTGATGAAAAAATCGTGCAGAGTCAACAAGTTTCTGTGGTAGGCCTGTCTATTTTGGATAAATACCCTGCAAAGAAATCTTTATTACAAACACCGATGCTTGAGTGATTTCATTCAACTCGTGAAAAAATAGTACGCTTAATATTTAGTAGTAGAATCTAAACCTATTGTTTATCAGTTTTTGTTCTTTATCAACCAGTACAAACAATATAGTTATCAGTCTTTCTTTCAGGGGTTAAATAAAATAACTCAAACATTCCTTATGATATCCTGAAAGTGTGGGGTCAAAAAACTTGGTATGCAGCCACATCAGTTACAAGTCATACACCAATACCTTATCACAAAGAAGTACAACAAAACAGCCCCAACAGCAAGAAGGATTAATATAGATATTGTTATAGCTGCAGCTTTGCTTCCAGGTGACATCCCAGTTGGTTTGCCCACAGTAGGCTTCGATTGTGGCGAAGACTTCACAGCCAAAACAGTAACCGATTTTTTGAACGTCTTTGCGTAAACCTTCTTGAATGCTGGCTGGGCTTTTTGGACCTCTTTTTCAAAAGTTTTGGATTCCACGACGCTGTCTTGACTTACTGTCCCATTACCGGAGACTTTGACTGCTGCTAAGTGAAGTGTAGTTTTGCCTTCATTTCTCTCTGGCTTCTTAACGCTGAACACTTTTATGTTCGATTCTTGCTGTACTGCTCTTCTCTTCCGCGTACTTAAATTAGGATAGTTGAAACAGAACTGCTTAATTCGGATTTGTCACTTATGTTCTAAGTCAATTGATTTTGGTTGTTTCTTCGTATGAATGTCCTCAAATGATGGCATGACATCATTTTCACAATAAGATATATCTATTTTAGAACTATGATGACGTCATTTGGGCACATTTATATGAAGATACAACCAATATTGTCACTATCCATCTTACGAATTTTGTTCTTGTTCAACCAACGCATAGGTTAAAGCATATATCACCGTCCAAACTTCTCCATCCTAAAAAAAAAGAAGATGATGATGAAAATGTATTAAAAATGATGATATTAATGATGATGATGAAGATGACGTAATTTTTAAAAGTCCATCAATTCGGACTTGACAGGATTTCAAGTCTGCACAATACGTTAGTTCCAGTCCTATGCGCAGCCGAGGAAACTAATTGCAAAGATTTGAAATCTTTTAAGGTCGGAAATCGAGGGCTTTGAACTTCTTCAAATCCTCATGAATATAGAAATGACGAGTTAGAGAAGATAATTACATAACCTACAGCTTTGAAGTGCACCTAACCCCCTGTTATTTACCATTTTGACGAAAAGTTGGAGTATTTCTAATGACTTGTACAAAACTTTTTACACAGTTTTAAAGTTTGAAGTTCCATCAACACTTTCAAAAAACTTAAGTCTGGATAGACGTCACACTCTTTTGTACGCTTCAAAAGTTTATTTTGCAGTACAAAACTGAGAGCGTGACGTCTACCCAGGCGAATATTTATTTACTCCGACTTCAGACTCTTAGGAATTGCAGCTTTTGCTGGGCTTTTTTTCGCCTATAAATACGAAAAATCAGTTTTCAGCAGTTGTGAGTCGAGTGACTATTTGGAAAATACTTAATGTAGAGGTAGTGTGTGAGAGAAGTACAGTGTCCCCCAATTAGTGCGCGCAAGCGCTAGAAGACTTGGAGACTTAAATAAACAGTTATTTATTTATTTTAAATAAACATTTATTTTGTTTTGAGTGAAATTCAAAGTGTATTCAAATCTACATCACTTCAGCGATCGAATTAGTCAACCAAGTTCCCATATATTCTCAGGTGTGCCACCACAGGAAGCTCAAAGGCCCTTTTTGCCGATGTTTAAAATTGTGTAAAAACTTTGAAATTCATTCAAGTCGAGTCATTTTATCGTAGACGTTCTTAGAAATGGTCGGACTTTTCATCAAAATTGGAAATAACATGGGTTAGGCGCACTTTAAGTGCTACACTGGAGTCAAACAAGCATGTATACTCCGATCCTGTTTGATATATTTCCACCAAAACTGGAGAATCTAATTCCATGAATGATTAATGAGGGTTTAAAGATAATGATGATGATGATGATGATAATGATGATGATGATGATGATGATGATGATGATGATGATGATGATGATGATGATGATGATGATGGTGATGATGATGATGATGATAATGATGATGATGATGATGATGATGATAGCCTGATGGCTGATTGTTTAGCAGGTCTAGTGTTAAGGTGTCTAAAATCAGACGCCAGGAATAAGTGTCAAAAATAATAAACAATTGTTAAATCTTCAAAACAAAAATGTATTTTTATCAGCATGTAAGTTACTGTTACTTTTTTTGTGGAGAATAACCGCCTAATACGTACCTCAAGTGTTCCTGACACAACCATTGCAATAACTCCATTGCCTGTATATTAAAATAGGTCATTAAGGTAGAAGTGCAAAATTGAATCAAAGAAAAAATATCCGAGCCCAGCCGTCAAACGCTTCACCCACTGGGCTCTTGGGGCCGTTGTAGTGAGCGAGTTACTGTTAGTCTTTATTTGTGATCAAGTCCGTTAGGACAAGGCCGTATCGCATGGTCCGGTTTTCAAAATTAGCGGGGAGGGATGGGGGAAGGCCCGTTTATTTGCTACTTGTTTCTTCCTTCCTTCCTTCCTTCCTTCCTTCCTTCCTTCCTTCCTTCCTTCCTTCCTTCCTTCTTTTTTTTTTTTTTTGTCGGAGCTTAGTTTTTCATTTAAAAATACCCGAATCAATTAAACAATTTTAATGAGATTTTTTTGAATTAAAAAAACTATTTTATTCAAAAATAATGTACTGTTGGCTACGGCCCGGTGGGGCGATCGCTTTTCGATAGTCGAAGTGGAATCATTCTAGAAACTGATGTGTATGAATTATATTAGATCCTGAGTCACTCAGAAAGATGTTGGCCTGTATTCATTGTCGTTATGAGTCTTACCAACAAAAACAGCGCAGGTCATCTTTGGAATGTAAAAGTCTCTGCATTCACATACGTAGATGGATTCATCTAATTCGTCGGTTATACAGGTACCACCATGTTGACAAGGGCTTGAATCGCAAGATCCAACAAATCTGCTTGGAGGAGGGGTTGGAGTGGTAGTAGGAGGTTGTGTAGTAGTGGGTGGTTGTGTGGTGGTAGGTGGTGGTGTGGTAGTGGGTGGTTGTGTGGTTGTAGGTGGTGGTGTGGTAGTGGGTGGTGTGGTTGTAGGTGGTGGTGTGGTGGTAGGTAGTGGTGTGGTAGTGGGCGGTTGTGTGGTAGTGGGTGGTGGTGTTGTTGGTAAGGTGTTATAACAACCGCTAGCGGATGTAGAATTATCTGGGCATGCGCACCACGATTCACCAGGAGAGAGAAGACACAAATAGGAGCACTGTCCGTTGCAAAAACTCTCTGAAAATTTGAAATAATGTTATATTCAAAACAGCTCGGAAATCCTAGAGGAGTCAGATTTCCCCCCCCCCCCCCCCCCCCTCAGGATTACTTAATATTTTATCAAGTCATTTTACTTCGAATAACATTTGCTATGTGATAAAACAGGGACGGATCCAGGATTATCGTCAGGAGCACAGTCTTCAGGAGGGGGTGCACCATCATATAACTTGGAAACTGCCGAGAGGATATTTTAGAAAAATATTGAGAAAAAAGGACTCAAAATCGTCTCAGGAGGGGTGCGCACCCCCTGCACCCCTCCCCTAAATCCGCCCTTGTAAAATGATATCACAGTACGGAAACAAAAATGCATATCTAAGGATAAGAGGAGGCTGTAATTTTTACCTGAAGGAAGACTTTCTTTTGCTTTACAGTACTTTAGTCCTGCTATGCCGTATTCGTATTGAACAATGAAATTTGGGTATCCTGTGCCGTGGTGGTTCCCAGACAACAATGCTTCTTCCCACTCATCGGTCCAGTATATTGTAGTGTTAGTTGTAGCAATTCCATTGGGATAATAAAGATAATATGAATATCCAGTAATCTGTGTCACCTATAAAAACACATTTACAGTAAGCACTTGAGAAGAACTATAATTGCTGCAAGCATTACTGAGTACAAACACTAAAAGTGTGCAACATAAATAGTACTAAATACTGCTAAATTATGCAAATTATTTTGTTTTCTATTGTTTAATTAGTGCTATTTAGTACTAAATAGTGCAAAGTAGAGCGATGGCACTTAATCCGTGAAACAAAATCTAATAGTCAGTGTCTAATAGTCTAATCAAAACAAAAGAAAACAATGGAAATAGTATCTACTAATATCTGTTAGACTAATACCTATTTCACTGAATAAGTGCCATCACTCTATTGCACACTTTTAGTGTTTGTACTCTAATGTTATTTTATCAATTACATAAAGTATACGCCTATTTCACAAAGGGTCGGACGAGAGACCTTAAAGCACCGCGACTGAGCTGCAAGGGAGCATGGGTAGATGCAAAACTTAACTCAATTTTCGTCTTTGGTCTTGATTTTTTAGACAACAAGAAATGAAAGTTATTTGTTGTATAAGGGTAAGAAAGCTAGATTTGGGTGTCATGTTGACATTCGTATGGTTTTATTGCTTTAACAATATCTACCCATACTCCCTTTTGGGTGAGTCGCGTATGCTTGGAGTTTTTGGTCCGACAACGTTTTATGAAATAGGTGTAGTCTCTTTTTGTATTGCATGTTTTTCAGAATAGACCTTTTCCCAAAATGGCGGCCGAAATTTCTCAATCTAAAAAGACGTAAAGCCCGCCGCACGTTGAGAAACTGCGTGAGGAAACTGCCACGCGAGGCCCTTTTCTCACCGTGTGCTCTTTTACTTGCTCTATTTTTGGCCTCGCGTAGCCAAAGATGCAACGTCTGCGCGAGAAATCGTCTGAGCTAAGTGCCTCACGCGGCATGCAGTTTCTCAACGAATGCGGCGGGCTTAATCAACACCGCATCTGAAAGCAAAATTATCAATAAACATCGCACAATGCGGCGTTTAATCAAAGCACTTTCAGACTATCAACTTGAATAACGGAATTAAAAAGTACGATACAACAATGTTGAAATTTTGAAAAAAAATTGGACATTTGATTTTGAAGTAAACATTTGCTTGCATAATTTCTGAATTATTTTATTTTAATTATTATTTTAATTAATGCCGTCCCTGAATAAGCACTGCATCTGAAGCTTCAAAATTGGATAAGCGCCACGGCGTTTAAACGAGTAAATACGGTAAACCATTATTATAGTGGACATACCACAGCTGATGACGAGGAAGTATCAAGGTTAATGTATTCGATAGAGTTATCGTGCCAGCCAACCCAATAAAGTCTTTTATAAGCCTCATCGATAGTCAATTGACTTGGACCATAATCATCGGGGGCTGTCCATTCGACAAGTGAAACTGGGTTTCTGCCATCCATGAATGCGCGGCCAATACCTGTATGGGTGTAAACTTCGTAGACATTCTTCTTAATGTACCCCCAGTAAAGATGCCTGTTTAGATAGGAAAACAGAGAGAATTAGCAGGTATGTAGTACACCTTATATCTTAACGTATTCACCATCACGTGATGCACCAAAGACCTCAACGTATTCACCATCACGTGATGCACCAAAGTGACCATCACGTGAGATGCACCAAAAACCTCAACGTATTTACTATCACGTAATGCACCAAATACCTCATCTTGTTGACCAACACGTGATACACTAAAGACCTCGACATTTTGCCCTTTTTGAGATTTAAAAGTACAACGGAAAACATTTAATTAATTAAAATAATCCTTATACAGCAGCGTATACACACAGTTGTTCATAGTAAAGGAAAAACCGGAATAAAATACCCTCATTGCATGGTAGAGAACAACACATTGAACAAACTCGGTTCATATATAATCTAGTGCCCGAACTGGGACTCGAAACCACTAGGCCAACTATGCCGGGCCACCCAAAATGGGAACACGACATTGTCATCAGAAACTCACTGATTAGTCAGTGTCTACCCACAGACTCATAGTCAACAAATATGCATAACTGCTGAGTTTCATCCATTCCTTTGGGAATTCAAAAGAGCGGTAGCCATGTTGGATGAACAAACAAGTGACGCTAATGAGAAATCTTCTGTTGCCGAGTTCATCCAAGATGGCAACCCAAGAATATTTATAAATGGTCTATGTTTACCTAGACTTGGAGTGAACAACTATTGCAGTTGGCTGATTTGGCGAAATCTTAATAAGCGTTTTCCTGTTAGATCCGTCCAGCTTACAAGCCATTATAGAGTCAGTTCTATCATCCGTGAAATAGAGGTTCCTTCCCAAGCGGTCAATTGACAATCCTGTCGGTTTGACGTCTCTGACTATCGTTTCTTCCGAGGAGCCATTGATAAAAATCCGACCGATCATTGGTTCATGGTAGTTGTGGAAGAAGTAGTCTCGGCCCCCGGTGTCACCATAGTATATACGATGCTCCACAGAATCGCATTCAACGTATTTTGCCAGCCAGCTATTTTTTAAGTTGATCGTCATCTTTTGTTTTAATGAACCAGCATCCTCAGTCAAAAGAGTTGCCGTTTCATAAAAGGAATTGGTAAACACAAGATGGTCTGTCAAAGCACCTAAAAACACAGTATATATTTAGAGTGGCATTATTCATTCCATTTCTTTGTGTACTAAAGCCTCGTTCACACTAGGGCTTAGGATCCAGTGTGAATCAAAACAACGCAATCAGAATCGTAAGAAGCTTACGATCTAGTGTGCATCAAAACAACGCAATCAGAATCGTAAGAAGCTTACGATCTAGTGTGCATCAAAACAACGCAATCAGAATCGTAAGAAGCTTACGATCTAGTGTGAATCAAAACAACGCAATCAGAATCGCAAGATCATGCATACGATCTAGTGTGAATCAAAACAACGCAATCAGAATCGTAAGCCTCGGTTTCGTGCTCGTTCCTACGGTGTTTTTCCGGGAAATTCAAATTCAAAATGTCGGGTGATAAAAACGAAGACCACCTACTTCTTTTGGTCTTTTTGCTCGTTATTTCGAGACACCGACGACAAAGAGATTCAAATCAAGAGCAAGAAATGGCTGGGTGAAAACGGTACACTCAAAGCGAAAAATTTACCGCGAATATTGGAGTCTGGTAAGAGAAATGAAAACTCACGATAGGGAAATGTTTATTGGGGTAGGATTGTGTTGTTTTATACGATTTGTTTTTCTTCCTTCAATATTTTCCGCCTTTGTTATTCACTTAGTTTAATTCTATATTCATTTGATGAGTTCTGTCATTGGTCAAATCTTCCGACTCCGATTCTTATTCTTATCCTTTGGTTCACACTGGATCGTAAGTGTCATAATCGGAATCGGAAGAAAAACAAACTCTTCTGATCCTTCCGATTCCGATTCCGTCGCCCTTCTGCTTCCGATTCCGATTCCGACGCAGTAGTGTGAACCAGGCTTAAACTGATCTACAAACTTAACTTCACAAAAAAAACCCAGGATTTTTCAATAGAGGCTTTGCTGGTAACCAAGGTAATCAAGATTGGTAATCAAGGTAACCAAAATCGGTAACCAATTTAACCAAGATTGGTAACCAAGGTAACCAAGATCGGTAACCAATTTATCCTTCCGATTCCGATTCCGTCGCCCTTCTGCTTCCGATTCCGATTCCGACGTAGTAGTGTGAACCAGGCTTAAACTGATCTACAAACTTAACTTCACAAAAAAAACCCAGGATTTTTCAATAGAGGCTTTGCTGGTAACCAAGGTAATCAAGATTGGTAATCAAGGTAACCAAAATCGGTAACCAATTTAACCAAGATTGGTAACCAAGGTAACCAAGATCGGTAACCAATTTAACCAAGATTGGTAACCAAGGTAGCCAAGATCGGTAACCAAGGTAACCAAGATCGGTAACCAAGGTAACCAAGATCGGTAACCAAGGTAAGTAATAAATAGACATCTACTGAGTCAGGCCCTATTGTAGCTTACTGTGTTAACACTCAGCAGAGGTACATTCATGCATGGGTGAATAGATATTCGATGGGTTTGGTCTGTAGTGAAACCTCTTTAAAGCAGACACCAAAGACAAGTATGAGGCCCCATTTATGGGAAATGTTTTGAAACTTCCGAGCTGTCGGAACTTACAGACCTTTCTGTTATAAAGGGTCATATCAAGAAATGTCTTATAAAAAGTGTCTCGAAAGTGTCGTTTTTTCCTACTTCCATATAAGGAAACTTGTACTTACAACATTTAGAGGTTGGAATAAATTTCATCGTGAAAAAAAGCGATTTTCATCGAAAATTCCCTCCAAACTTACAGGCTTTCGAGTAAAAACATAATTTCTAGTCAGCCATCTTGATTTCTGACCGAAAAAGGACTGGAAAGTAAAAAACAGGGCTCCCAGTTATTTTACCACAGGAAGCCCGAAAACGATACCAATTTATTGATGTGTGTCCGTATTTTAGAGATTTCCTTAAGTAGAGGTTCTACTGTACTTACATTTCTCGGAGCTTGAGTCATATTCGAAGATCCCAGAGCAGTTACATCGCTGACCTGATGGGATCCTTAAGCACATGGCGCATGAGCTGTCACAACTGGTGCATGCAGTGTTTTCTGTAAAGAACAAGAATGGAGATTTTAAGAGCAGTTTTTGTGTGGAGTAGAAAAAGTGCGTGCCGTGCTGTCACGCATGCGTGTTGAATGATCAGTATTGATCAAAATGCTTAGACATGTCACATGATTACAGATTTAGTTATACGAAAACTGCTGCTACAGACGACTTTCACCTGAAATGGCGGGCTTATTGTTCACGAGAACGAGGCCAGAAAGGCCTCCAAAATTACAATGGCATCAAATCATTCTAAGTATATCCAGTGTAAAATACACAGAAAATAGTTATTTCAAAAGGAAGAGGAACACATCATCATCATGACAATACAAGTGTTGCTTACTTTTCTGGTAACAAGGCCTTTGTGGCCTCGTTTTCATGTGCTAGGCCGCCATTTTTGAAAGTCGTCTATGCTTATGTGATAGTTTTACAGACAGGTAGAATTAATTTCCTAGTCTGCTGGTAGGAACATTCTGCATCGTTTTTGCCATCGAGCACCAGCTGCCTTTGTTGGTTTACGGGTGTTGGGGTTAAGGGAGTACGCGATAACCCGTAAACTAAAACAGCAACCATGTGAATTGTAAAAAGTGCGAGCTTTGAGAATCATCCGTAAACTGGCTCTCGAGGTTAAGGGATATGTTTACGGGTTCGTTCAGTTATGTTTTTTTTTTCGAGAAACAGGCTCCAATACTCCAGAAACAGTTGTTTGTGATACCTGTTTTACATGCCAACAAATTTACGCTTTATCGAAGTCAAATTTGTACCGAACTGCATTGGGGTATTTTTCGACTTTCTACGATTCTTACCTGGTACGATCTCATCTCCGACAGACGAAAGACCAGCAGGATCCATAAATCCAGTGACTATCGGCTCCGTCACGTATTTTTGTTCTGAAGCAAGCCAGTGTGTTCGGTACACTCCACCAGTATATCTGCCTGAGTTGCGATCCGTCCAGTACAGATAATTCCCATGTATAGACAGTTCATAGGGATGATGAATGTTTTCTGATTGAAGTGTGTGGATTCCAGACGAAATCGATGACAATTTCAAGTAATTTATTTTACCCTCATTAATCCAGTACAAAGTGCTATTATCTTTGTCAAGAATTAGGGAGAAGGGGTTTGCATATTCTGGAAGCGATATCAATTTTTTTCTGTTGCTTCCATCCATGTAGCATCGGTAGATAGCTGGATGATAATCTGCCAGGTAGTACATCAACCTTCAAAATATCAAAGTATCACTGATTCGTTCCCTTTTTGGCCATTTCAATGTATGAAAGCACAAATATCAAGCTTCAAAGAGAATCCCCGCAGACATCCTTAGGGTCGTCGTCAAGCAATGCCTGGCTAAGTGTGCATATAATAGGCCTTTACACCAGTATGAGTGTAATCATGAATTGCATACGCGAGCGAGAGACTAAATACAAGTCTGTGTTAGGGACCGCGGAGCACCTTGAAAAGGGGCCTAGCATTTGAAAATAAAGAAGACTATTCAATCAAAATAGTTTTTAAACAGAGCATTTGACTAGGTAGCGTGGAAAGTGGAGGGGCTTAGACCCCCCCCCCACCCCCCATCACCCCCCCCCCTCCCCCCCCCCCCCCACCACCCCCTGTCTCCGCGGTCCATGGTTGGCTTATACCAACAAATGTGTTCATGTGATTAGCCGAATAGGCTTTATTCACTGGCCCCAATGGTTTCAGTTCAATATCCTCTGAGGGAAAAGATTCTTTGCTAGCTAGATCTATAAAACATTTCAAACCGAAATGTATCTCCAAGAAGATTGTATTGGGAGAATATTGAAGCAAGCGAATAAGGTCTAGATCTATTATTATATATATAATTGAGAATTATGAGTTGAAAAGGGATCTTATAGATAACCGAATTTACAGCTGTTTTTATAGAAGTTGTTTGACTCCGTAACAAAAAAGGGATCTACGTCCGTAAGCATCCATTTAAACTCAATGAAATACGTGTTAGCATATGTTTGGCTGTGTTGTATTCTGTGTATAATTTACTTGGCTACTTAACAGTAATTGTCACCGCTTATTTGACTTATTTCAAACCCTTCATAAGAGAATTAATGTATTAGCTTGTATTGGCACTTACCCTGCTTGGATATCAAGAGCTATTCCACTTGGATATTCAACTGTAAAAAGTTCCTTTGCATTGCTGCCATCCAAGTCGGCAACCATGATTTTGTCAGCGTAAAATAAGCACCAGTACAGTTTTTTACAGACGTGATCTACAGTCACATAGTAAATAAAACTTGAAGTAGGGACAATCAACTTGGGGGTGCCAGTGAAGATATTCAACCAGTAAATGCCTGTAGAACGCGATGAAACGTATGCAGTTCCATTTAGGGGGTTAAACGCTATAACATCTGGGTGATCTATGTCTATTGGAAAGGCGATGGAAGTGTGGTTTTTTTCAACACCGGGAAGCAATTGATGAAGCAAGCCACGTTTTTTATCAGCAGCCATCAGGTACGAAGGCACGTCTAAGTGGAAATACAAAGGTTTTGATAAGTAAATAATTGGCATTATTATGAGTATCTCCCTGGAAGGATTATGAGTATCTCCCTGGAAGGAGGTGTGTTGCACCTCAGGCCAAGCCAGTGGCCTAGGGGATTATCACCCCTAGAGAGAGGATTATCACTCCTCTTTGCCACTCCTTTGGAGCACCCCTCGGCGGCCTCGTATGGTCCACCTCACCGGCCTAGGGCATGATCAACCCTAGAGAGAGGGTCGTCACTTCTCTTTGCCCGACCAGTATGTTTTGTGTCCATGCATGTGCAAATGGAGCACTTATTCCCATGCCCCTTTACCCCACAAGCGTGTCACAGTTATTTTATGTGAGGGCCGGTGGGATGCATTAAATTGGAAATACAAGGGTTTTGATAAGTAAATAATTGGCATTATTATGAAGCCATAACGAGGACTTCATACCGATGTTGCCCTCGTTCCACACCTCATTACATTTTAGACATCAGACAAATTTTTCAAAAATTTTCTACGGCATCTCACATGTATAGCAGCATATACTGGCTCACCTTTCGGTTTGTAGCTGGTACCGTGCAACATACAGACAACTCCAGCATTATAACACTTCATTGAAGATCCAGGATAATGGCGACATTGCGTCAGACTAGACTCGCTGCCAGAGCATTCTATTCCAAGAAGTTTGCTGTACCCATAGCCTATTCCAAAGGCATCGCCTTTTAATGCTCTTAATGCACCAGGGTGGCCAAGCTCTCTACAGGCCACATTAGCACCACTAATGTTCCAGTAATAATCACAAAACCAGCCCCAGGTACCGTTGAGGTAAATCTCGACGTAACCCTCAGACGAACCTAAACCTTCACGAAGGCGAATATTTTTGCCCTCTAAAAGGAAAGTTTGATAATGTTAATATGGGACTGACTGGAGTCTAGTTCGATCTGTTATCATACGAGGGATAAATAAAATTGGACGACTGCTTAGCGGCTATAATTATTACTATATTTCCGAGAAAAATGTTTTCATGATAAAAAGGACATATTTCGGTGAAAGAGCGCGAAGATTTAGTGAAAAAATTCCTGAATACACGCTAGCGATTGCGTATAGCGCGTGAAAAGAGGTCACGTGATTGGCTCTTGCAACTGTCCAATTATAATTAATGCAATTAAAAAATAGAACAGTCTCTCCTCCAAATAGATTTACACATATAGCTATTTCACAAAAGTTGACGGAGCGAACGGCGCACGACCAAAAGGAAATCTGAGGTAACAAGAATGGCCTCACTTTCATTAATTAAATACCCAAGCAATGCCTGTACCATGCTGCAGTAAAGACCTTATTGGACAAAGTGGTCGGTAGGCGTTTTATATCTCCGGTCTAATAGTGTGACCACAGTTCCTTTCGGTCGTGCAATCGCCATTCGCCGTTCGCCCCGTCAACCTTTTTTGAAATAGTTATACATATATACTTACAAATTTTATTGATCCCTTCCCTGAAGGCTCTTCCGAATCAATACGATTTAAGGAAATTTAAGACAGATAGTGCCGATGTGTTTACTCTCTGTCTATATCATATCGACAGGCAGTTTTATGTCCCTATTAGAGTAGTTTTCGTAAGATTGTGAAAACATCACCGCACGGTCATGGCACGGTTACAGCAGGAATTTCGAATGTTTCTTTAGAAAACACAGCACTTACACAGTCATGGCGAGGCGCGGTCTGTTTCATACTCATGGAAATTTTGCTCTATACGTACCAGGGGCGCTCTATGATATAAGTATGGCACGGAAACCCCAGTGAATATGCAGCCTTTAAAGGTCTCCACTGACCAAGGTTGTAAAAGTTATCCCATTAATTATATTAAAGCGTCAACTAGTCTCAACAAAAAGTCGAATGTTTCGAGGAAGTTTTCTTAAAATCAGCTGAAGTCACTCGAGTGGGTTTACTTACCATAAGAGATGTTTTGTTTGCAAGTTACAGAGACATCATGGTCGTGTTGACACGTAGGACGTCCCCATCCTGCACTTCGACAATGACCAATCGAAGTCTCGCTGCCATCACAAACTACGTTACTGGTCCAAATCTTGCCAGAACCTCGTCCAAAGTATGCTAGACCCTGAGCATTCCAAGCACCACTGTATCCAAGCATCTTACATATGACATTAGCATCTTGCAGTGTCCATTGTGGATCGCAAATAGTTCCCCAAATACCATTGTTGTTTATCTCAACACGTCCCTCCCATGGGTGTTGTCCATCAGCAAGGTGTACCCTCAGATCTAATAAAAGAAAATTTGTATTCCCGTTACTATATTACAACAGTTGGCAATAATGGTGTTATAAGAGGATGTAGACAAAGCGTGGTTTACAAATAGCATATTATGAATAGACAACCAACAACTACAGATCCCACCCTTAAAAGATTAACAAATAGAACAGCTTTTTCCGTGCTCCATTCAGTAATACAGCACGAAGGAAGTGACGAAAGCACGAAAGAAGTGTAGGGAGAGCACGAGCCGTAGGCGATATATATTTTTAAGCAAATATTCGAGGGAAAAAGTTCGATTCTTTCATAAAAAAATTCAAAAGGTGCGCGCGCGCGGTCGAGCTCGCGCTGCTGACATCAGAACTGTGCTCCATCCTCTGATAAAGCACAGCTGTTAGCCAATCAGAGCGCGCGTATCGACAAGGGTATATAATAAATAATAGTAATGCATAAAACCAAAATTCACTAACCTAGCTTCATCACAAGGAAAACGAGTATTCAAATGGGTTCTAAATCATTTGCTTTCGAGATTGAAATACTTTTGACTTTTTGTAAACTCCTTGAACGTCAAATTGCTTCATTTCAAAGGGAATGGGTAAGGCAAATACCATCAATGAAGAGGATTAAGGGGAGGGTGCACTCTCTCCTGGGGCGACTTTGGGCCCTTTTATCCTTGATAAGTTTCCAAAATGTCTTCTGGATCCTCTATCTTAGTGTTTTGTCTGTCTGTCTGTCTGTCTGTCTGTCTGTCTGTCTGTTTGTTTGTTTGTTCGTCCGTTTTGTTTTGTTTTTAGATTTCTATAACGCTGTACCCACTGCCGAAGGATCACACTGGATCCGTTACTTGACCCCACTAACATTGCATTGGTTACAGTGTCATATAATGTCGCAAAAAAACACTACTATTTTTTGAAGTGTCAGTTTACCTGTGGCATTATTATAGGGTTGTAATGGACCATGAGTAGTTCCATTGTCGCACATTACACCAATATCTTCATAATGGCTACAGTCATGATTGAACATCCCCCAATGGTTACAATACGCGAGATTCGATTCGTCACCACGACATTTCAACTCGTCATATACTATGCTCGCGCTGGAAGATCCCTCTCCAAATCTCATGGTTGTGCCGAGAGCTGGAAATTAAGGCATGGGATATGAAGAACTGAAGTGAGCGGACGGGAGAAACTTCATAGCATGCAGTACGTTGAAAAAATATTCATAATTTGATCATAAATCTCTCGTTCCAATGGTCATCCTTTACTTTTTTGTCTTATTATTTGTCAGTATGAATACATAACATCAACATCGTTTGTACTATTTCAGTTTGGACTGATGGTGTTAAGGGTTGACAATACAGTACAGTGATAAGTCCACGGCTCGTACTACTAGGAAATTAAAAAATTCCAGGAGTTTTCCAGGAGTTTTCCAGGGTATAAATACAAAAAATCCAGGACCCTCAAGGTTGTTGCAAAAAGCAGAATGTGGATTTAAAAAACTCATGAATTGACTACCTACAAAATGACGATGTTCTTCAATTCGCAAAAGCAAGCTAACGATTTTTTAGTTTTCCAACTATTTGATCTAATATTTATAGAAAATTCAAGGAGTTTTCCAGGAGTTGGTGTGAAAATTTAAATTTCCGGAAGTTTTCCAGGGCCTGGAAGAAATTTTCCAAATTCCAGGAGCTTTCTAAGAATTCCAGGAACAGTGCGAACCCTGGATAACTTCTGGGCTGAACTAAGGAGTGTGACTTGTTCTTACCTCGTGAATAGTTCAACATTTTACAGACGACATTTGCCTCTGTCATATCAAAATTGTCGTTACAAACAGTTCCCCATGCACCGTTCTCATACTCTACTTCAACACGACCTTCGCTGGGATATCGTCCGTTCACTAATCTAACGTTCACTTCTGTAAAGAGAATAAATGATATTTAACAATTATTCCACGAAATCGAGTCGTACATGAGCTCATTAGCCATGGACGACGAGATTGAGTGGAATAATTGTTTTATTACATCCACATCCACTGGATTCTGAGAAAAATATAATTTTAATTATTTTCAAGTTTAAAAAATATTAGTGGAAAAATAATTGTTAAAGATTACGTGACAAATCGCACGAAACAGTAATCAAACATAAAATAGTTTCAACTGCAAGCAGCTATTTAACTCAGTTTTGGACATCTCGGTGATATATTTGTTAAATTTATATGAGCTCTGGAACCAGTCTACAATAAAAAAGGTCGCAAAAGATCACAAAAAGTGTTTATAATTAGCCGGCATGAGAACTGTAAACAAACCGGCAAATAGCGACAGAGACAGTACATTTTGGGTAAAAATCTGTATTAATAATCATTGAAAAATAAAAAAATGTACTTCTTACCATCAAATACTTTCATTCGAAACTTTATTGCTTTTTTGTTTTTTGTTTTGGAGTTTTGTTTTCTAGTAAAGATTTTATTTCGTCCCGAGTTAGTTCGGCAAAACGATCCGCCATTTTGATTTTCTCTACTCACGGGATATGAGCTGATAGCCTAGTAGTAGAGGAACCAATCAGAGCGCGCGATTGCTCATATCCAGTGGATGTGGATATAATAAAATGATTTGAACGACAAGTCTGAGTATCCAACTAACGAATATTTATACCAAAATTTGTACAATGATATACCTCTAGGTGGTATAGGCCTTACGATGTTTGTCACTGAAAAAAGAAAAGAATAATCACTTGAAAATTGAAGTGGAAACATTTCTTAAAGTTCCAACAAATCGTTAAAGAAAATAAAAACTACTTGAAAGTCCACAAGGCCATTAGAGTTTAGCAGAATATAAAAGTATGCATTTAAAAATAAAAAGAGACGGGATAGAAAGTAAGATAAGAAGGAGCTAAGGATGACTAGAAAGAGAGAAGGTTGTACCTCAAAAAGACAGCATAGAAAAATCAAGTATTTTCTTGTTCAATATAACACAGTAACATGACACTGAACACAAGCATAACGTTTTTCCATTTAGTTTTATCAAGAAGTACTAAAACTTACTATTGCTACAATTTGTTGTGCTGTTTGTCAGGAAATCTACTCCATTTGGGCATGCGCACAATCTCCCAGTAGGTGTTAATAAACAAAGATGGCTACAGTTTCCATTGTTCATCGTACAGGCTGTAGTCACATCTAAATGCAATATAGAAAAAGAAGCACAAATGACGTCAACTGTGGTGAGAATAAAATGTTTGCCACAAGACGAAGTCCAATCAGAGCGCGCGTAAAATACCAATTATAGATAGGGCTCCTCAAAAGAACAATATAAAACAAAAGAATATTGTAGTAAAGTGATAACAACGATGATCATCTTACGTGGTGACAACTTACTGGTTGTATTTGCATTAGGATCATATCCAGCAATTCCATGGAGATCGTTACTGCTTAACCAACCAAAACTTATCATTCTTTGCCATGTTCCCATTTGCACCCTGTCAATAGTGTTGCCTCTCCTTTCTGTCCAATAAACTATATTGCCTACCATCGCCATTTCGAAGGGTGATGGGTAGTGACCAGAAAAATGATGCAATTGCCAATTATGTCCTTCGAAATCCATTGATGCGAGTCCGCCCCAATATGAGTTTAAGTAGTAGATCAGATTGTTGGTCGTGTCAATAGCCAGACTGGTTGGATATAAGTGATGATGTTGGGTTCCATACATGAATCTCAGTGACGTATATTCTGTTCCTGCTAAAGTGGACCGAGCTATTTCTTGGTAACTTTGGACCCAACCGATCCAAGTCACGTAGTAATGAGTATCCACCCAAAACAAGTAGCTGCAGAAAGCAAATAAAATATTATTGCACAAACTATCTTAGATGTGTTTTATTAGTTGGTTTATTAAACGTTGGACCGAAAAATCTCAGACAACAAAGTGACCCATGAAAGTAATAGAGGATATTACATTGGCGCGCGGAGATACGAATTTTATCTTAATTCGAGCTAGCGTTGAAAAGCTAGATCTCTCACGAGTGAGTGCATCTCCAAGCGTCCATGTAATATTCTGTTTATTAGTATGATTACATTTTAATAATAGACATGAAAAAAAACCCGAGAAAATATACGGTGATTTTGTAAGAAAAACGAATAAAATCTCGAGAAGAAAACTTAATTTGAGCGCGCGCTCGTTGAGATGTGATGGCGTCAGTAGCATGCGAAAGTCATCAAAAATTTTATTTAACTGTCAACCAGATTGTCAAAGTTTTTGGCACTTTTTCAGACGTATAGTAACTAAAGATGTTCTTTAATGAATGAAAAACTCCGTATATGTAATGCTTGTTGATATTTACAATAGCAGAAGAAGAAAAAATTGATTTTAAGAATATTTTTGGACCTGTAAATTCAAATGTAATTTGTACTGGTGTTACAGATTTTTGCACTGGTATTATATTTGAACTGCACTGCTCTCAGCCAATCAGCGTCGAGAATTTTTTTCATGACATAATATTATATAATTATCGATGAAAATGTAACTCTTCGACAAACGTTTTATTCGGCTGTACTGTAAAAAAGTACAAACTAATTATGATCTTTTTGACATATCGGTCATAGGACAATAATTAATGTAGACGTAAACACTTTCAAACTACAGTGAACAAAGTTTATAAAATGTTCGTCATAGGCTATTGTCAGACTTTTAGAAAAAGTTTGTAAAGGCTCCAAAAACATTGTTTGTGGTTCATTTTCATTCTAAGAAGGGGTCGAAGCACATAGTTCTTATCGCTTTTTGTTCTGGCCGGGCCACAAATGCTCGATGTGAACGATATTATGTCGTTATTTATTCGTGTTTTCGTTTTGTTCTTTCGCAATCAGTTTGTCGATCAATCAATTTTAAGCGCGGATGAAAATATCCCAATTGATATTCGCGCTATATAAGTTAATAAATATTATTAATAAATATTAGTTTGTCTACATCCTCGTTGAAATGCTGAAAAATCGTCTGTGTTGTGTTTCTTCATTCATGATTTAATTTCTCACAAAGGAAAATCTTTCTCTAAAGAATTAGATGCCTTGAGTAAACAAGAAAACAAACAAAACTTGCAAAGCTACCAAAAAGCTGTGAATGTGTAACCATGGTGACAAGTTATTTTCACACTGTGAAAATATCAGATTTTCGCAATGAAGAAATATAGGTATTTCATCGATAATTATATAATAAAACGATTTATTGACCTCTCGTCTCCTTGGGAATCAAGGTCACCACGACATCGTACGCCAATTACCGAGGGCCTATACATCATATAGTTGTATAATCACAAAGGAAGTACCATTTTAGTTATTAAAAGACATTGACACCGAGTGTTGCTCGAAATCCGTCCGGCACGATCGGATTAAGTCCCGGCTCGGAGCTAGATTTGCAATCTTAAACCAAAATATATACTTTTACAGCTCCGTCAACAACGCAGGTTTCGTTAATAATTTGGTAAACAAATATAAAAATAGAAAGCTAGATGAAATAGTAAAAAGGTAAATATATAAGTTCATGAAAATGTCCGTCCTTCACTAAATATTACCCCTTAGATGGATGAAGTGCAATCGCTTTAGGACTGAAGATTACTCTATAACCTCTTGATGTACTGTTTTTGTTGAAGAGAGTTTTGCGATTCCGCCCATCGTATGAAGCAACTTCAATTTTTTCGTAAGTATAATCGGTCAAATAAAGGAGTTGATGTACAGGATCCGCTATGATGCCTTCGACTTCACCAATGCCTGTAGTATTAAGAATAATGTTAGTAACAAGAACTAATGATTTATTTGTCATTGCTGGGTTTCAACTATGCAAACAGCTGATCAATCTCATTATCTACTTCAAATGATGCCCTGTTTGGCCACCATGTGCTCTCGACTAGAGAATATTGTACCGAAAAATTCAGCTGATGAGAATTTCAACGAAATTTAAAAAATAACGTCATATGAGACCCTGCAGGTATTGGTGGGTCTTAACTATTGAGAATGGAATCCATCATCTATTTTAAATGGTGCTCTGTTTGACCACCACTGATGGTCTCTCGACCAGAGAAAAATTCTGACGAGATTGAAAATGTACGTCATAGGAACCAAGGAATGTGGTGGGGTTTTTAACTATTGAGGAATGGAAAAATACAGAAGCAGTATAGCCATGTTGGATGAACAAACACCAAACTTTATCGAGAAATCTTTTGTTGAAGTTCATCTAAGATGGCTGGCGTGACGTCACTTGCAACTCAGCAATGCTGCGTTCCATCTGACGTCATTCTTAATCTCGTTGCGATTTCTTATCAGTTGAATGACAAGTTTTCAATAGAATATTCTTTGTTTGAGATTAATTTGAACATGGTGTTGTTGGACCATGCACCATTTGAAGGGAGATACTGAATGAGATCCATCAGCCAATACGGTTGCATTGGCAGTGGTAGGGGTGGTAGTTGTAGTGGTAGAGTTTTAAGTCGCAAAAGGACAAGGAATGGCGAGCCTCAAACAAACGTGTTTTCCAATATAACCAACTACTCCAACTACACAGGAACCCCACCGACCGCTGACATAATACTAATGATGATAACAATACTAATAGGTAGTGATCAAAAGAATGATAGCGTTGGTGAAGTGGGTAGTGGTGGTAGTTGAAGTGGTGATGGTAGTAATAGTAGTGGTGGTGGTAGGAGTGATGGTGACAGTGGCACTGGTATTTGCCGGGTATTTGTTACAACAATATACCTTCAGTGATGATGTCTTTTGTCTCTCCTGTTTCTAAGTTTAGAGATCTTATCTTCCAACTAGGTATTTGCTCACTCCAAAAAAGTGTTTTGTTATTTGTATCGATGTCCATAGCGTAGGAACCGGGAACATTATCCGCTACCAAGCGAGGAACGGGGTGTTGGACACCAAAATTAGCGCTGACATCGACGGCTTGGATTTTCTGTCCATCGGTAAAATAGATACACGAATCATTGCCAGGACATCCACGTAAACCTATCGTAAATAAACCAGAGGTCAGTGTTGAGGTGATCTGCACAAAAATAGACATGACAATCACATTTCAAATCGAGGAGAGCATAACAAGGAGACCGAAGCACGCTGGTCACGTGATGTGACGGGTTGCAACGAATTTGGGTTATTCCTAGACCACTCTAAACATTCTGGAATATTTGCCATGCATTTGTTGCAGTGCGCGCTGACAAGTGTTCAAATTAAGTTATAAGAATAGCCGGAGTAACACGTGAAATTCGGCCACAAAAGGTTTTTTTACCACATTGAATCAGTTTCTCGCTTTCTGATTGGTCGAGAACTGTGGTAAATTAGAGGCCATACCAACGATTTGCGTCATCGTTTTCATTTTCCGCGCGCGCTCGTGGTCGAAGCTAGTTTGACGAGAAATTACTTCTCCATTTTGTAGTAAAAACGAATTTACGATGGCTTTCCGTGGTATGGACTCTTATTTACCATTATTTTACGTCAAAACATGGTCAAAATAGGCTATCGCGTGTACTGACCCACTCGGCTACGCCTCGTGAGTCCATAACATTTTGACCGTGTGTGACGTAAAAGGTTGGTAAATAAGAGTCCATACCACGGAAAACCATCGGAGTCTCAGCACGCATTCTCATTGTTGCGCCCAGTCTTCATAGCTGACGGTTTAGGGGGTTGGGGGCCGGGGCGGGGGGGGGGGGGGGGGGGGGGGGTGGAGGGGAAGAGAAAACGGCTCTCCTCTCTTAATTTATTATTGTAATATTGTTATTTTATTTTCATTACCTTTGGATAGGCCAAACGCACACATCCAAACAAACCACTGAATGGCGAACCAAGCAAATCTTTTCATTTTTAGGCAACCTAAAGTAGGTTAAGGTGAGTCAATAGTTCCAAATGGCCGAATCGGTCATATCGGTTTTTGGCTCATAACTTTGACTCCCTTTGAGCAATGACCGTCAAACGGCACCAAAATCTAAAACAGTCATTCAGCTATAATATGATATACACTGATCGCGTTTTATGTCAGTAATTTGTGATATATACGGCATTAAACGAATGAGCTGTTGTCACAAAAACTCGATTTTGTGGAAAATCTAGCCGTTTTATTTCGCTGAAAAATTTAGAATCCTTTTAGCTAAACATAACAGACAACTCGGCCACGTTTTAAGAAATTCGTCGGAACTGAAGTCTCGCAACAGAAGCGAACAGAAAAGGCACCTAAATTCTATATTGTCATCATCTTGAATGTTATGAACGAAATAGTCGCTCCCTAAACATGCTTTAAAGCCGCGGTTTTAGGTTAGAGCTGGCGACAATTCATTATACTTTCGACTGTCATACCGCGATTGTCGACCAGACTGACCGTTTTAAAGTATTTTAAAGTTGTATGAATGTAATAAAATGCTCAAATACCTGCCTAGGTCCAAGAAGTTGCGTTTTCTCCAATTTCTTCGTACGTTTTTCAAATTGTTCCGTTAGAAGTTTCCCACATAAGCTTCAAAGCACTGTGATAAATTATTAACCAATTTTGCTGCTGTTCGTGTTTTGGAATAAGAGAAATTACGTTTTTGGTTGATCTCAGTTCCATCTCGTCGTTCAAAGCAAACTCTTTGCTGCTTTGTTTTTGAATACGCAATGAGGCAAGGTGCAAGATATGTCAAGAATTCGCACCCTTGTTAGGGGGGAGCCTCTATTATACAGTTACGAAATTATAACCACGAACTATAATGCAATATGCATTTTGTCGGCATACTGTATAATAGAGGCTCCCCCCTAACAAGGGTGCGAATTCTTGACATATCTTGCACCTTGCCTCATTGCGTATTCAAAAACAAAGCAGCAAAGAGTTTGCTTTGAACGACGAGATGGAACTGAGATCAACCAAAAACGTAATTTCTCTTATTCCAAAACACGAACAGCAGCAAAATTGGTTAATAATTTATCACAGTGCTTTGAAGCTTATGTGGGAAACTTCTAACGGAACAATTTGAAAAACGTACGAAGAAATTGGAGAAAACGCAACTTCTTGGACCTAGGCAGGTATTTGAGCATTTTATTACATTCATACAACTTTAAAATACTTTAAAACGGTCAGTCTGGTCGACAATCGCGGTATGACAGTCGAAAGTATAATGAATTGCCGCCAGCTTTAGCCTAAAACCGCGGCTTTAAA
Organism: Telmatactis stephensoni; assembly: GCA_029948255.1. NCBI lineage: Eukaryota > Metazoa > Cnidaria > Anthozoa > Actiniaria > Isophelliidae > Telmatactis > Telmatactis stephensoni. Next base: position 479,391 of record JALIZF010001895.1, read on the forward strand.
GCATGTTTAGGGAGCGACTATTTCGTTCATAACATTCAAGATGATGACAATATAGAATTTAGGTGCCTTTTCTGTTCGCTTCTGTTGCGAGACTTCAGTTCCGACGAATTTCTTAAAACGTGGCCGAGTTGTCTGTTATGTTTAGCTAAAAGGATTCTAAATTTTTCAGCGAAATAAAACGGCTAGATTTTCCACAAAATCGAGTTTTTGTGACAACAGCTCATTCGTTTAATGCCGTATATATCACAAATTACTGACATAAAACGCGATCAGTGTATATCATATTATAGCTGAATGACTGTTTTAGATTTTGGTGCCGTTTGACGGTCATTGCTCAAAGGGAGTCAAAGTTATGAGCCAAAAACCGATATGACCGATTCGGCCATTTGGAACTATTGACTCACCTTAAAACAACGTTGATAGAAGGTCTGTCAGACTGATTGCCGAGTAGTAGGTGTCGTGCCAACAATTCTGCAAATGATTGTAGAGTGCACACACTTAATCCGTGAAACATAAATAGTACAAAATAGTGCTAAATTATGGTAATTCCTTTCTTTCCTATTGTCTAATCAACACTATTTACTACTAATTAGTAGTGTTTGTTTCACGGATTAAATGCATGCACTCTAGCTAACAAAACTAACTAAGTATAACTAGATAGAGTGGTTTTCATTAACCCGTGAAACACACTTTAGTGTATCACTCTTTAATACACCCTAATTCCATTGTGTTCTTTCCGTGTCTCTTGTGAGACATTTTCTCCGCAACTTGTACATCAGAAGTTGTTTTTGAAAATCTCAAAAACGCAGGATTAGTTTTGCTTTGCGTTTTAGTAGGGCATTACTTGTTCTATACACAGCAATATTGCAGCAGCTCATTCAAATACAAGCACTAAAACGACCCGAAACTTAAACCTGATGTTGACCCAATCGCCAGCTCAAAACTTGCATTGAGACAACCATTCGACTTGCTAATTAGCATATTGCACTCGCAAATTTTCACAGCACGTGCAAGTGCGTAGCATAGAGTTCCACGCTACATGCATCAGGAACCGAAATAGGATTAAATTCTTTTCTTTTGTTTATTTGGTGATGTTTACTGCTAATTAGTTGATATTATTTCCAAAATATTATGCTTGTACTTTTAAAAAAATCATGGCTGCCAAACCTAAAAACATACAAATATGAAAGTGAAAGTTCTTCTAAAGCGAATTCTTTATTTCCGGTTCCTGATGCATGTTGCATGGAACTCTATGCTACGCACTTGCACGTGCTGTGAACAATTTGCTCAAATTTGCTAGTGCAATATGCTAATTAGCGAGTCGAATGGTTGTCTCAATGCAAGTTTTGAGCTGGCGATTGGGGCAACATCAGGTTTAAGTTTCGGGTCGTTTTAGTGCTTGTATTTGAATGAGCTGCTGCAATATTGCTGTGTATAGAAAAAGTAATGCCCTACTAAAACGCAAAGCAAAATTAATCCTGCGACTTCTGATGTACAAGTTGCGGAGAAAATGTCTCACAAGAGACATGGAAAGAAAAAATATATATCTTGACATCGATGAAGAGTTGAAAGTCGGCTTTTTCACGTAAGGTAAGTGTATATTTTAGCAATATTTCCACAGTGTTCTCGTGGTGTTTTGCGTACTTCGAGTATCTTTTACGCTGTTGTTATGTCCAAGAATAGAAATACATCATGTGTGAAAACTTTTGTGATTTAAAGAAAATCAAACAGATTAAATCTCCTAAAATCACTTTGAAATGTTGTGCATTTGTCTGAATTTTTCCATGCAGTTTACCGCTTGTCTGAAGCTCATCAATTTTGCGAGATATTAGAGGAAAACCATTTTTGACGATGTTCGATTTTCGCTATTCTAAAAACGTTGATCGATTTAATTATAATACCATATAAACTTCAATCTTATCCTCATATTTGGTGTAGAAACCAAGTCCATTGGTGCGCATTAAGTTGTCCATTGCGCCAAATGAAAATGTCCGGTGCGGTCTGAAAACTACTTCGAGTCACCTTAAAGCTAAAGTAAGACAATGAAAAATCGGAGACATGATCTTTTGAGAGATTCCTTGTCATTCCTTAACTGTTCCGCTCCAACAAAATATCAAAAAATGATCAAACAACGAAGCAATGCATACGATATTTTCCCTTTGATCGGAACCCAAACTGTTGTTAGAACTAATTATAACTGGGCGTAACAGTTGCTTTGACGACGCAAGCATTTTCACGCTATAGTTAATAGAGGGGACTATTAACTATGTTGACACGCTGTGCGGAGGTGGGGGGGGGGGGGATAAAAATTTATTCATCAAGTCAAGTTCACACAAGAAAATTATTGCATTTAAACTAAAGAAATATATCTTATGATTTGGCGAAAAGATTTGGAATCTCACATAAAAACTGCCGCGGCCGATCGACCTTTCTGAGACTGGTAATATCTAGATGCAGTCACTCGTACATGGACCAATACACCGAATCAATAACTAAATCGCCTCAATAATTCTGCCTAAGTAATTCAATTGATTTGGACTTTGAACATTGAAATATAAAAAAAAATTGATTGATTCTCTTGTTCTTTTTTAAGTTGATTTTGAATAAGTATGCGATTTATTACCTAGATAAGAAATGAATGATTAGATTTTTTTTACTTTTAATCGCAATTTTTATACACGAATGACGTCATACACTTGCAAAGTTAGTCAAAACAAGCCAATATTGATAGTTTTATGCAAGCTATTAAACCACTTGTAAGTCATCTAAGCACTTAATGACCAAACTTTAAGATAAGAATGTATGTTATGTAAACATGGATCAACGAATATTTTACAGATAAGAAGAAAAATAAGTACCTTTTTTATATAAATATCAGTGTAGTCTTGGCTCATTAGCTTTTTTAGCTATTAAAAATAAATGTGCTCAATAACTATATTTTTATCCTAACATGTAGATAATATATGTTCTGTACATATATTTTGTATAAATTTTTTCATCAAAGAGTGTAAATAAAGTTCTTCTCTTTTTCTCCCCATGCGTGAGCTACAAGCTTGAACATCATCGTATTTATAATTCTGATCCGATGTCTTACTTTGATTTTTTTAATCATATATAAAGCAAAAAAGTATTTTAGGCTAATTGTCTGCGCCATAAGAGCAGTCCAACATGATTTTGCAGTATATACTAATGCTCACAGTTGATAGGCATATCGAAGACAAATTAAAATGTGTTAAGAATTCAAATTCGAACTTACTTATACACGGTGCCTCGGTGCAAACTCAAGGTACAAGAAGAATTCTAGAAGACTGTAGAAGACGACCACTCGACATGAAACACACTTTAGCTTAGAAATAGGATTCAATCAGCAGAAACTATTGTCTGGTGAGTTTTGATGCAAAAACATTAATTCACTTCCAGATTCAATCTCACCATGGAGTCGCTTCGTGCAGTTCCTTTGTACAATGCACAATAGCTACTCAGGATCACCACACTTAAGTGGTACTTCATAAATTGTTATGAGCTTAACAAATCCTATAGTCCAGTGTGTGTCTAAGGATTTTTTATTTTATTTTTGGGACGACTACGCTTAGCTTCAATTAATTATGTCTGCGTTTGCGTTTGTACCCAGTAGGAGATAAGCCATTACGTGACAACTAACTATAAACATAAGTACTGCCGACAGACTTATATTAAAAAAAATTAAATATATAAAAAATGTGTTAAGTCCATGGTATTGAAGTGGTGTAATTATCTTTTAAGTGCATATATAGGCCTTGTATTAAGCAGCCATCATCTTTATTAAAGCAGACGTTTTAAGAAATCCAAGGATTTTTTTCTAATGTTTTCACTACGAGAAACCGCGGTTAAATAAAAAGGCCGTTAAATAGTAGAACTACCATGAATAAAGCTTTTTATTAACTATGTAACTGCCAGTTTCTAAGGACGCTGTTTCAAATATGTATCAGTTTCTGATTTGTATTTTATTCATATTTTTTATTAGTTTTTTGTGCAACGAAATTCCGTCCGAGACGAGTTTCCCGTCTCTAATATGAATTCAACAATTGGTAGACCTCTATTCAGAGAACCAACAAAAACCCAAAATGTCGCTATACGTGGCTTATGGTATCATATATTAAATTCTGTTTCGTTATGCATTAGATATATATTGCCACGTTTATTCAATTATTATTTGCGACCATTTTTGTGCGCATCCTTATCTCGTTAAAGGTTGCGACCTAATTGTCGGTTGATAAAATGAGCTGCATAAAAAAAGAGAATCAAATTACTCCAGGATGTGATTGCAGCTTCCAGTATCTTGTGAGAAGAAAAAATTTCACCAAATGACAATTTACTGGTAAAAACAGAAAAGACCAAAAAGCAATTTTCGGTTTGAATCACCTCTTTGAGTAGGCAAGGAATTGCTAAAGCTGGTTCACACTAGCGTCGGAATCAGAATCGGAATCGTAAGAAAACAACAAAGAATTTAGGGATTAGAATACAAAAGAAAGGTGTTTTTCTTTGTTCCTTCCTTTGTCTTTGATTATGCTTATGCTTGGTCTTATGCTTCTTGCGATGCTTATGTCGATGTCTTATGTCACACGCTTGACTTAACTCTTTTGTCTTTTCCTTTGTTTTCTGCTTCCGATTCCGAATCCGACGCTAGTGTGAACCAGCCTTAACTGAGAATGCATGCTAATGAACCGGCTTAAGATTGGAGTGATTTTGAATGAAAACTCATATCTTTTTTTTAAATAGAGAGCCAAAATATTGTATACCAAATTAATGATATCAGTATCTAATGAAAACGGCAAAGTTCAAAGCAAACATATATTGTGAGTTACTAAGGTTTTGCGGCAACTTGCATTAGAATTTGTCGTTGTTAGATGCAAACCACTTTTGTCTTGCTTCGGTTTTGCTTGATCACAAATTGCGCATTTTGTTCGTTTTATCGCGAAAAAAAACCCACTGTTCTTAAAACAATTCTTCAATTCCTGTTCTTAAGAACAATTCTTTTCTTTTTCACTGCTCATGTCATCATTTCATTTACAACACCACTAAATTGCTGCATAAGTTTTTCGTTACACTGATGCCTCTCATGTGGGTTTTTTTTTTTTTTTCATTCAGACACGTTGATATGGTTTATTCCATTAATAATGCAATCATTAAGGTATCTAATGTTTGTGTAGTTGCGGGTTAATCTTCATAATTTCGATCCATTTATATCAAAACTAGACGCTAATGAAGCGTGAAGTCGGGCTACTTGAGCGTAAAATTGTATGTTGTTTGCAGCGCGAAGATAAACACTGGCGACGTGAGATAACTGCTATGGTTCATTTCTAATAGAAAGTGAAATGCTGCGAGCAGAAAACAGCTGGTGTATCCACGTTAGCAGAACTGTTCCCCTAAAACTCACGAAAGTACACCGCTTTCTCTGATATATGAAATGTTTCTTGTCTATCTCTTGTGCGTTGTGTGACATTGCTAGTTGACCTTCAATGTTGAACTACAAAACATAATTCTCCAGGATCAGTGTCGGACACACACTATGACAGTTCAAAATATTTAGCACTTTGAGTAAAATCAATTTTTCAAACAATCACAAACGGCTAGCGTTGGCGGCAATGATTATAAAACTAACTGATTTTAAAAAGCTAGTTGCATCACGGTCAAAGATACCGCATTGTCTCGGCTGTATTTGACGCTTTAGATGAAACGAATGATAAATACAATTCCATCACATACAAAGCATAAAATTTTCTTTCATAGGGTAACCAAATATATTGCAGAGATTCTCAGTGCGACCTCACTTTATACTTATTTTCTTGGCTTGAATTGATTGGGCCCGTAGACGAGCTTCGATTCGAACAGTAACACGCAATATGACCCGTAACAGAACATTGCCCTCTCGAAAAAATATCACTTAGCATTTTGTGACTTTCATTTTTGTCACTGTCGACATTTGTATTGTCATTGGTAATATTTTTGCTATGATCATCATCGATCTGGTGTGAACTAGTGAGAACTCGTTTTAGCTTGTTTTCCATATTAGACACAAGTAGACATGTTGGTCATGTTGGGTCGAAATGTACGCTCATAGACATCTTTTAGTGTGGGTCTATCGCGGACGGTGTGTGCATTTGTATGTGTTTTGAGCGTCTTTATAGCAGGTAATTTCTTCGACATCTTCTATAAAAGTCTTGTAAACATATATCTTCCCTTCGCTCCCTTCTCGAAGTTCGATCGACATGTGGCTATCGTAAGACATGAATGGGATCCCTGTTGTCGAGTTCGTAAAGCATCATGGGAGGACTAAACGCGACGTGACAGAAGACCAAAAGGTAGAACTAAAGTCGGGCTAGCCGCCCGACTAAAAATACGCACGCGAGCAAGCTGAGACATACAGAATCAGCTGAGGGATCTATCGCCGACGTCTTCAACTTGGGGCCTCCATAGACTAGAGGACAAAGAATTGTCAATAAATAGTATCGTATTATTTGTCTGCATAATTATTGTTCCCGAATGAGCTTTTATCAGGTATTTTTAAATTCGTAAAACAGAAAAAGAATTATCATAGCTGGAAAGAGCATGATAAAACTAGACGCATAACTGCGTGAACTCGGGCTTCTCTTTGAACGTTGCGATTTATCTCTGTTAGCTAAACGTTTGAAATAATTAAAATTCAAATAACATTGTCCTCTGGAAAAGTTGCATCATATGAGTATAAGCCATTGCAATTTTAAAGACACACACCGTGTGTGACCGAGGGAGCGTTGCGTGACGAGGTTTATAAACACGGCTGCGAGGGAGACTACTGGAGACATTGTTCCAAGCCATCCTGTCAACATCATATTCCCTGGCTATAAACAAACTTTCCCTTAGAGTGGAAACGGTAAATCCGTGAAATACTATTTTTCCAATGATCGCAAAAATGTACCTTTGAGGACTTGGGTGTATTTGAACGTATTACCTTATAAGCAAACTGTCTGAGCTTTCTACTTTTATCGTTAAGGCTTTTTAGAGTTCGCATTGGTATTCTGCTCGGTTCACGATCACGTTATAAAAACACTCTACCCTGAGTACTTAGCTTATAAACATGTCTGTAATTATAATAAACATACTATGAATATAAACGAGATCTAGCATTCTTTGTATTGATACAAGTACGTTCAAATCATATAGCTTTATCTAAGTTATTACAATCATTGAGCGATGAATTCACCGAATAGTTTCGCAATAAACATCAAGCCTTGCTATAACAAAGAAATCAAACACTCACTTTAATTAATAAGCTTAATAAAAAATAACTAACGTGACAGAATTGATCATTGGGAACGTGGTTCTAGTTTGACACTTCTTCAGTGCATCTTCTTCATTTACAGTCTTTGTAATTCTCCTTTGTTCGTCGCTGAAACTATGTTGAGGTTTAACAATAATGGTCCTTTGTGCTGTCATAGTTCACATAAGATTGAGAAGTTGTTTCAAAATAGCTTGTTTAAGTTTAGCTTGGTTCACTATAAAATGATCACTCGTAAATGTTCTCTCGTATAGAAGTTCGCGGTCTCTCATAAGGTTCGACTCGTTTCGAAAACGCTCGACATCTTTTAGTGTGGGTCTACCGCGAATAGTGTGCATCTGTAAGTGCTTTAAGCGTACCTCACATCATTTATAAACCAAGAAGCTAAGCGAAAGCGAAGGGAATCGAAGCCTTCAAAGCTGTTAAACTTTGACCACGAGCAAAGTTATTGATCACGTGAAATGTATCGATCACGTGATAGCTACTGACCACGTGACTGCTTTTTGTGGTCGAAGACAAATAACGAAGGGCAATTTATACCTCGGGCATTCCACAGGAAGCCCGAGTAATTAGCAAAACAGTTTGAAGGAATTACGGATCCAAAACTGGCGAGAATATGAATTTTTTAAAAGTGTGAATTTGTAAGAAAAACTTTGCTGGTAGGTATCTCTTGCCTACCAACGAATGTTTTCATACAAAATTTCGATTTCGGAAAATTCATATCTTCGTGAGTTTGAAAGTTACTTCATTCAAACTTCACAGTTTTACTAATTTTGACGTGCTCTTTCCAGCTATGGTAAATATATTTATGTACTGTGACTTTTGGAATTACATGATAAAAGCTCATTCCCACGAGAATGCCAAAATAACCGCTTTTCGATGCTGGAAATTTTAACGAAGCAAAACGTATGTGTGTATGAAAAAGCGACAAAATATTTCTCCTCAGTCGAAAATACCATGAGTCAGCAATCCAGAGTTCAGCGTTGCGTGTCAAGTAGTGTTGGCAAGCTGGAATCCAAATATCGAATAAACAAGTGGAAAGGCTGTATCTTGTTTGGGATGTATTTATATATAATAATTCAGTTCTAATATGCAGGACAATTCTGCTTTAGTACATATAAGCGTCTGAATACAAAAGCTGAATTGGAAAACTATTCAAAATATGTATATAACACCAGACGAATAACCAAGAAAATTTGGCTAGAGAGTACCGCCATTGAGTACCACCGGCAAACGACTTAACAGAACCAAGTCATTCTACGTTTTCAAGGTTTTTTCCATCCAAAAAAGTCGTTCTATTTAACACAATATCTAAACGTTTTTATAAACAAGAATAAATAGCAATCAATATAACCCATGCAACATATTATATAATCCCCTCGCTGTCGTAATCAAGCACTATAACGGTATTACAGGTGACCAATATATCATTGATATTAGGTATAAAGGTGTGATTACGGAAAGGCAACCGGACTAGCCAGGTACGTTGACTTGAAAAAACGCCATTTTCTTTTTTTTTTTTTGTCAATAACAGTTGCATTTTGGTATACTATCGCTAAAAACTACAACGAAATTTTAATGGCAAATATAATTCAATTATGGTTTGGCCAACAAACTGTAATTTAGATGTGACATTTTATACTTAACACTCACCTCGACCATAAACTCGACAATTCTGCTATGGTTCTCGTCGGCTATGTTTGCGCTTTGATAGAGTGCTTTTCTTTAAAAAAGATTGTTTTTCTTTTCGTTTTTGTAGCCCGCTGTGCCAATTCAGGCGAATCGTGTAGTTGAGGGACAGCGAATTCATAATGAGGTAGTTTCATAGTGAAAAAGTGTAGTATTTCTTAGTAAAGAGATAATATACCAAATAAAATCACAAGAAAAAAACTAAAGCACCATTTTAGCTGTAAACCTGGCACATAAATTTCGGTTTTGGTGTGAATATTGTTAACGGTAAGTTCACAATTCTTAATAAATTAAGCCTTGGACTGCTATAAGTTGCTTGACTGAATAGAACGGTATTGAGAAAACTCTCTCAGGTATGAACTCATTCTAGACAGTAAGTAAAATATCACGTAACTTACCGTACAACTAAGCATTTTCCGTACGATTAATTATGTAAGAAATCACGAAACATCGAGCGATAAAACATGGTAGAGACTACAAAGAAAAAAGCTTGAAAAACACTAACTTAGTTCCGCCAACCAATCACAAAGCGAGAATCGTTTTAATAAACGCGCGCAATAATACTTTCGATTCTTTGTGCTTCTAGCTTTGAATAATTCTTTGGGCAAAGTAAAGAATGATTGGTACAAATAAAATATTAGTGTGGTTTTCATTTAACCGGTGAATCAAAGTGTACCAGTTGACGTCGTACTACGTTAGAGTATAATAGTCAAATAAATATAGGAATACAATAGAAAACAAAGGAATTAGTGTGAAGTAGTACTGAATAAGCTAAATTACTTTTCACGGTTTTATGAGAACCATTTTATACCTAGAGTCTAGTTCGTAGGGGAATAGCAGGATTTCGGTTTTTCCAAAAGTATTCTGAATTAAGTAACCATTTCGAGAGCACTTAATCAAGTACTCAGTCAATAAAGCTTTGCTTTGTTTTCTTGATAAAGACAAATGATTTACATATACGCAAAAGATCTTTAACTCTTTAATCAAAATTAAAATATAATTACAGTAGAATCTTGATTTCTCGACCTCAAGAGAAACGAAAATAGACCACCTTCGCTTGCCTCAATATTTTCCCAATACAGGCTCTTGGGGAATAAGATTCTTTGTTCAAGGGGAACATTCTTTCGTATCTACCTAATTAAAGGATTTCAAACAAAGAAATGCAGTTCCCTAGAGGACTGTATTGAGACAATCGAAGGAGGTCTATTGACTCGAGAAATCGGGAGGTTCCAGAAACCGAGGGTAAAACTACAGAACTGAGCTAAGGTTCAGTCGAGAAATCGGGATTGTTTGCTTGAAGATCATATCTTGGTAACATAATTAAATCAATATATATAAATAGCAAAAAAAAACAAAAACAGGTATTCACAGTCTCCTGACTTAGAACAACAACTCCACATCGGGTGCATGCAATTCAGTTGTCCCGAATATGCCTGCATTGATTTGAATCCATTGTTCAATGTCATTGGAATATGACCTTATTATATAGCTATTTCAATTAACGTTGTCGCTGAAAAAAGCCTAAAGGCTAAAGCCCTTCAAATATCTTTTGTGCACTAACAAACTTCTCTGTAGGCTATCTGAGCAGTTGTCTGAGAAATTAAGGAATATGTGTCCAAGTTGTAGAATTTGCAAGCATACAGTGAGTTTTTTATTGTAATGATGTCACGGTGATAAAATTTTTCATGATTCCACTCTCAAACTAACCTTTAGGCTTTAAGGCCCCGTTCAAACGAGAGCGCAAGTCGATATATATAAATATGCAAGTTTTGACTTGAAACTTGCGTCCTCGTTTGAACACCGCTCCACGCAAGTCGATGAAAATTTTCAAAAACTTTCAAGGAAAATCAGCTAGCTGAAGGACAGCGAGAAAATCAGCTTTGTTTTTATTTGAATTATTTGTAGGAGAGGAAATGTGTAGAAGTTCAGACGAAAAAATATGAAAAACAGCTTATAAAGTTTTGCGTGGTGACTGTTCAAACCAGCCAAAACTTGCATTCGCTTGTGATCAAATTTGAGCACGTTCAAGCTGCTCGCAAGTCGATGCAAGTAGACGCAAGTCTTTGCAAGTTGGTGTTCAAACGAAGATGCAAGTTCGCGCAAGTCAAAACTTGCATCGACTTGCGTTCTCGTTTGAACAGGGCCTTAGGCTTTTTACAGCGAATTAGGTATATCAGATATAGGCAATATGCACGATATCTTCATCTTTAACAACTATCAGAATAATGATTATTCCCTTCTGAATTTTCTTTCTTATGGTGCATTAACATATAGAATATTTCGTCACGACAAAAAATTCTTTTCATGTTCACATAAGTAGTTTCAGCCCGGGATGACATGAAGGTCTTTTCGTCCCGCGGGCTGAAATGAATTGCAGCGTCTGTCCCGCGGGATGAATTATGTGTTACATTTCGTTGCTGACTGAAATTTCATGAGACGGATGAAATTGGTCCGTGAAGAAGAAATTTCTATGTAAACAGTAACAGAGAAATGGCCGGCTAGGCGCCGGGACGAAATTCATACCGGGACGAAACTAGTCCGGGACGAAGTCTTCCATGTGAAGTCATCCTTACGATCATCCTAGCAGGCAGGCGAATCATCCATCCTCCTGCGCATGCACAAACAGCTGGTTTTCATTTTAAAGTATATAATCTTTGAGGAGTTTGCAGCTAAAATATGGATTTTTATCTTGAAATATTATTTGTATTATGCTCTACAAAGTATCGGATGGGTTTTCTAGAGAAGTGTAAATTAGCGAAGTTATCAGCAAAAATGTCTTTACGAAGATGAAAAAAGAGCTCTAAAAATTTATCTGTCAACGAAATGAAAAACGCAACGCCACTATGTGCTCCTTGAAGAATAAAGCCATACTATGTAATTGAATAAAAATGTTTTGAAACGGCAAAAATTATAGAAATTTTAATTTGTGTTCCAACTGACGTCATCTCAAGAAATTTGTGATTGTTGATTACCTCATAAGTATCACTGCTTGAATCCAAATATTAGCCGATTTACAAAAATATGAAGTTTCCCTAGCAACGGCCTTCAGAAATACGTCCCAGCACCTTAACAAACCACGACGACGTCGACGACGTCAGGGAAAAGACGTCAAAGACTGGTTAAGCCAAATATAGACTCAGAATTTTGACATGAATGAGTTATAATGAAAGAGAAAATTTCTGGCCCAACGGAAAATAAGCTGGTTTACGTTCAGATCAAGTTCTCGTTCTCCAGAGAGCGTAAAATCTGGAATTTTGACGTTGTATTTTTGCAGATTACTTTTAAAGGTGTCTAATAATGCGTGTGGACTATTGTTGGGTTTGGGCGGAGGCATGCAGAATTTGATAAAAATGTCCACCAAAGTTTTCAGCTGAATTTGATCTAAAGTTTACCTACTATTTGAAGGCAAAAGGACTGATTTCATCAGATGATTGAAACACGGCAATACACCACGTCGGCTTGATGCTGAGGCTTCCCGGAGTTTACAAAAGAAATGACGACGTTTACTCTTTTTTCACCATATGACGTCATGTAACCTTTTTTTCGGATACCCGGAAACGAAGACCCGGAAATTGAAAACCTAAGACCCGGAAAAAAAGAAAGACTCTATATTTTCTCCCAGCCTTTAAATCGAATAGCCAATTAGCATTTCCATATCGAGTAGAGGACTGGGTACCCGTTTGAATATTTAGTGCAATTAAAAAATAAACTTCATAAACTTCATAAAGAGCACATCAGAATATACAAGACTATGAAGTTTCATTGCATTCTATAGAATATCAACTGTGTGACAACCATTCAAATATGTGAAAATTATAAAGAAATGTATGGTTTGGAAGGACAGTAAACCATATATTTCCTTGTAATTTTATGAATCTTTGAAAGGATACTACTATGGAAATATGTAGCAAAGTACCATCAAATTTTGGAATGTTGTATATTTTGATATGCTCTCTCACGTACTGGAGCTCATTTCTTAATTGCATTAAATATTTAAACTAGTACCCAGTCCCCTACTCGATATGGAAATGGTCAATATATATATATATATATACGATAATCAGCAATCGACAATCCAAATATCCAAAAGCCGCTTGTTACTGATATAAGTTGATGTATTCAGTATTCGCGAGTCATGGACTCACCCAGGCCATTTTGCCACAACATCTGTAATCATCAATCTGTCATTTCCACATATTTGGACATTGATAGAGTGAAAATCTTTTCTATTCACAAACGCCACTTAATGGTTTTTGGGTTTCAGGAACTTGATATGGGTTCCATCTATAACACCCTGGACACATGGAAAATCATGTTGCTCTTATGTTTCTAACGCAATAGCCGCACATTCTTCTGCACTTGGCCAATATATGAAATCGTTCCTAAGCTTGAGAGTAGCCCTTGTCACTCTTGCTTACCATACTTTTATGAACTTTAATCGTATCACCGACCACCTGCTGAAAGGAACCACAAAAATATCTAAGCCCCGCCATTAGTTGTTGGGAAGGAAGAAGTGCATGATTTTGCCGAGTGTTGCATTGTGTTCAAGATCATGATGAACACGCTGGAGAACCTCGTAAAACCTACAAGCTCTTGTCATTCGAAATCTTTGAAAATATCATCATCAGAGATAATGAATCCAATGGATTATCTATGTCTCTGCCGGAATACTCTTGGTCTACGTAAACGTCGCTGCTCGTAAATGAGTAAAGTGAAGTCAAGTGAAGTGACGTAAAGTAAGAACTTAAGTGTCTCGTATATTCACACTTAAGTGACGAACTTAAGAGTTTGTTAAGTGTGCTTTATGCAACTCACGTAAAAGAACCCGTACCCAAACCTTAAGTGCCTCTCTTAAGTGAACACTTACGTACGAACAAGGTTTATGCAACCGGCCCCAGAAATCCAATTAATATAAATTAAATTTACTTATGATTTGATGACACTAGTGCTAAAGCGAGTAAAGTGACCAAAAGCAAAGAAAATATTTTGTACGCGTGTTTCATATAATTGCATTGCTTGACTGTGACTGGGTGTTACTAAAACGAGTAGCGAGTAATGAGTAACGGGAAAACAAGTAATACCTAAATTTTGTCATAGAGAAATTTTGATACAAAATTTGAAATGATCTTCCACTTAGAATGAAACATTTGATTAACAGTATTAACTACAGCATTCACCGAATATACTGAATATATAGTAATCAATCAATACAATATTAGCATGACGACATAGGATATATATGTATATTTTTTTATATTTCATCTTATAAATGTAAATAAGCTTTACACCTTAACTTTGCCTCCTCCGCACCACGATACCTTCAATTAATTGGGATTCCCCGTTGTAAACAGAAAGCAAGCTTCGGATGGAAAGTACGTAGGAGTACAATTCCTTCCCTTTTCCCTTCACATCCCCTCATTTTTGCCTCTTTCGCAGTCTCTCCTCATTACCATAGGAAGGTTATGCTCCATGCAGGGTTATAGACTCACTCAAATCTGTCAGGTACCTGATTTCTCTTGCTAACTGGATCATACATACTAAATAGCTAACCAGCGCAGTGATCAGGCATGAACACTGCGAAAACGCTTAATCGCGACCGACAACTTTAAATTTTCAGTTGGATTTTGGGTTGTTCTGACCGGCCAAACACATGAAGATCGTGGAACCTATGCAAATGCCCTCGATCCGTTCTCGATCCATGTTTGCCATCCGCCCAAGGGCATTTGCATAACCTTCGCCTGGCGGATCAGAAAACCCAAAATCCGACGTAAAGCCCTGTGAATTTGTTGTTGGTCGCGATACAAATGTTTTCACAGTGAGTTAAGTAACTCCAACTGAATCACATCTTAAAAAGCGAGACTTGCGCAGTTGCTTCAAGAGGAAATTAATTATTAATTATTAATTAATTATTATACATGTTAGCTCGATTTGTGTTTGCAGCCAAAGATGTTTCATGAACAGATTGTGTAAAAGATCACGTTAGAACGTTAACACGTTCCTACACTTGCTTCTTTGAGGTAATATGTACAGTCTATTCTACCTCGGTCGAAGGAAATATACTATTAGAAATGTACACGTACTGGCAACAAGTCTGCCTCCTTCCAAGATTAAACTTTAGGCCCAAAAAAAGGCCAGAAAGCGAATAGTCGTTATGACTATTTTATGACAGCCATACTAGTATTTGTGGCTAGTCCCTTTTTCCCTTTGCGAATGAATATAATCAATGACTCATAATATACTGTTTTTGTTTCAGTTTGTGCAATGTTTCAAACGTTTGAACGACGCGTACGTGCAATTCTGAATTTTCATATCACCAGTACGTACTGATGAATCTTCGTAGTTTTTCGTCTCGTTTACAATGACAACATTTTAAATGATAGTTTCCTCTTTGTCATGTGCTCCATCAATGTGAAGTACGGGCCTGTTCTGGTTATTATTAGTGTCATTACGTCTTGAGACGACAAGATCTTTGGCAATGGGTAAGCCACTCTCTAGGTGGTCACTTGGGGTGCCATCATTATCGTAAATAGGATCACTTGATCTCTTTGACCTTGAAAGGTGATCATATCCATAGTGATCTCTGTTAATGCTACCTCTGATCTCATTTTCATCATCATGAATATTATCTCTTGATCTGTTTGTTCTTGAAAGGTGATCATATCCATGTTGATCTCTATTGGCCCCACCTTGGCTGATCTCCTCATTATCATAAATATTATCTCTTGATCTGTCTGATCTTGATAGATGATCATAGCTACCGTGATTTCTTTCTGTAGCACCTCCTTTGCTGCTGATATCGTTATCTCTTGATCTGTCTGAGCTCGATCGGTGATTGTACCCATGGTGATCTCTGTCAGCGCCACCGTCTCTGCTGATCTCATTATTATTATCATAGAAATGATCTCTTGATCTATTTGACCTTGATAGGTGGTCATACTCATGGTGATTTCTTTCAGCGCCAGCTGCTCCGCGGATATCATTGTTTTCGTAGACAGGAGAAACTGATCTGTGTGATCTTGACCGATGATCATGTCCACTGTGGTCTCTCTCAGCGCCACCGCCTCTGCTGATCTCATTATTATCGTTAATTTTTTTTCTTGATCTTCTTGATCTTCTTGGATGAGCAGAGACACTTGGAGCGTCTTTAACATCGGTTTTATTATTTTCATCAAAGGTATTATCTCTTGATGTTTTGAATCCTTGTAGGTGATTGTAGTCGTCGAGAGGTCCTTCAGCTCCAGTTCCTTTGTTTACATTGTTTACATTGTTCACATTGTCATACATATTTCCACGTCGTCCACTTCCACGCAGTTGATCATATTCTTGATTCCGTGATCCACTCTTCACAGCTTTACCCTGCTGGCTAGAGCATGGGTTAAAATGAATGGTGGTGGGACCAATACTAGCGTAATCATGAGACCCTTCTTCCTCGAGGTTTACTACGAGTTTACTACGAGTTTTAGATTCCAAATGCTGGTAACCACGTGGTTCATTGTTTTGAAGGGACTGGTAACGAGTATCTGTACTAATAGGTTCAGTAGTGGTAAACGTTGGATCAATGACTTCGTAAATGTTTTCATCCTGAAGATAACCTTGGTTATTGAACGAGAAGTGATGTGGGCCGTTTGTTGGTCTTCTGCCATATAACGATTTTCGTCTAGAGAAAAAATAAAGATAAAAACTGGTGTTTATATATATAGTTTTGCAATTTTAAATCTTTTGCTTTTCTGTGGATATTTTTAACAGTGGGTTTAGGGTTTTAGGTTTGGAAATTAGATTAGATTTTATGGGATGCAGATAAAAATGTTGAAAGAATTAAAAGTACATAACTTGGTTCTTAACAAAGTCAGTAGTTGGCAGTTACTTTTGTGCAGCAGCTGCATGTGTTGCCAATTGTTTTGCTTTAAGGGACTTTCATTTATAACACGGGTGTTGGGGGGGGGGGGGGGAGGTGGCAGGCAAAATGTCATGGAAGCCTAGCTGGTATAATAACCTACTACAACTTTCTGACTGCAAAGAAAGATCTAACAATTCCCCCAATTAAAATCGACACCAGTGAGGTATTTAAAGTTAAATATTACCTTACGTAGCGCACAATCAAGAAGATGAGAACCAATAATAGCAGAATACTAACGAGTACTGACATGGCTATTGTAACTGATTGACTGCCACTTGATGTCTCATCCTTTTGTTGTTTGCTCTTGTCTGCTCCAGCCAAACCTTCACAAGAAGGATCAATTTTGATGATTTTCGGGCCTTCGAGATATTTCTCAATTATTTCTCTAGCTTGGATAAATAGCTTGCAAAGGTTGGATTTGGTAATGACGTTTGCATACTTTGAAGTTTTTTGTGGGTTGAGCATTGCCACTTGAATCAAAAGAATTTCTCCGGGAGAGAATTCGCTTGGACCTTTAGCTATAAGTACATCAGACTCCTTGAAACCAATTTGTTTGATTTCAGCTGCTCTCTTAACCCGCGAAGAGGATCTGACGAATATACAAAAGTTTAGATACGTACCAAATTGGACACATTTCTGTATCATTTGCACTATTTTGTAAATTATTCCCCATGCTCCTCAAACAACATACCTCAGGAGTGTGGCACAAGGTTTGGAACTGCAGTACTTTGTTGATCCTTGAGAAACAGCTAACTTGAACTCACTTTCAGACCACTGCAGAATATGCATAATCATAATTTGCATTAATTCATAATCAGCCCCATTTCCTCTTGTTAAACACGATCAAAGATAGCACACTTACTCTTTTTCCATACATCTTGAGCTGTAGAGACACCATATTGTCTCCTATGGATAAAACGAATTCAACAAATGTCACTAAAACAACCTAGAGAAATCCATCGGATTTTGTACTGAGATGGAAATCATATGTTAAATAATTTGGCAAAATAACGAAAACGACCGGGCTATTTTGGTGTTTCACGGCGGGCACATAAGACCTCAAAAACGGAACGGTTAGCTTCCGAGTTATACTCTAATCTTCGTATCTTCAACAGCATTCAGTCATTTGCAATGAAACTTTCAGTGATGGCTTACTATAAGTGGCGATTTAGTTTGCCATGTTTGAAAGTTACCATTGACGTGATTTTGACGTCATAGCGAATTGTTACATTTTGCTAAAAAACTCAGATCACTTGTAGAGATTTTGAAAACTACATAGTTGGAAAGAGATTGTCATTCTCTAAAATTTGGTGCAATTTTTATCTCGATGCGATGTTTGGTTGTCGAGTTATAAGGGATTTTGGTTTTACCATGACGTCATAAAAATGACGTCACAAGTAACCATTAAGAGCCATCAGAAGCCATTGGAAACAGCCAGTGACGATGCAACGAACATGTATGGCTAATGTGACATGTTTCTACATAACTAAGTCAAAAGTTTTGGTCACCGAGCTATATTAGGGATATTTCAAATAATTGGTGACGTCATTATGACGTTTTAGGACTTAACTCCTTGGGATAACTTTTTTGTTTGAAGTTTGATTGTTCTTGTACTTTGCATAGTTAAAGAACTTTGATTTCCCCCAAATTTGTTGGTTTTAGATTTTTGAATTTTTGAAGATAAGTATTAGAAAAATTAATAAGAAAAAATAGCAAAATCATCAAACGTCATAATGACGTCACCGATCATTTGAAATATCGCTAATATAGCTTGGTGACCAAAACTTTTGACTTAGTTATATAGAAACATGTCACATTAGCCATACATGTTCGTTGCATCGTCACTGGCTGTTTCCAATGGCTTCTAATGGCTCTTAATGGTTACTTGTGACGTCATTTTTATGACGTCATGGTAAAACCAAAATCCCTTATAACTCGACAACCAAACATCGCATCGAGATAAAAATTGCACCAAATTTTAGAGAATGACAATCTCTTTCCAACTATGTAGTTTTCAAAATCTCTACAAGTGATCTGAGTTTTTTAGCAAAATGTAACAATTCGCTATGACGTCAAAATCACGTCAATGGTAACTTTCAAACATGGCAAACTAAATCGCCACTTATAGTAAGCCATCACTGAAAGTTTCATTGCAAATGACTGAATGCTGTTGAAGATACGAAGATTAGAGTATAACTCGGAAGCTAACCGTTCCGTTTTTGAGGTCTTATGCGCCCGCCGTGTTTTGGACGAGTTGTTCAACAAATGCTGTACAAAAAGTATATAATAGTTTACTTTACGGCTCTGTTTCAAGGTACTTACCAATATATATGCTGCAGTCACGAAAATAAAATCCAGTGGGACAAACAGGGACAACTGATGGTGATGGAGAAGACCGTGGTGGCGGTGATGGAGAAGATAGTGGCGATGACGTAGAAGTCCGAGGTAGTGATGGAGAAGGCCTTGGTGGTGGTAATGTAGGAGAACGATATAGTGGAAAAGAACTCGTTGGTGATAATGTAGAAGAACGATGTAGTGGTGGAGAATACCTTGGTGGTGGTGAAGTAGAAAAACGAGGTAGTGAAGGAGAAGGCCTTGGTGGAGGTGAAGTAGAAAAACGAGGTACTGATGGAGAAGGTCTTGGTGATGATGCAGAAGAACGAGGTAGTGATGGAGAAGACCTTGGTGGTGATAATGTAGAAGAACGAGGTAATGATGGAGAAGGCCTTGGTAGTGATTGAGAAGACCGCGGTGGTGGTGGCAAATAACGTGATGGTGATGGAGAAATTGATGGTGATGGAGAAGACCTTGGTGACGACGAAGAAAGGCGTTGTATCAATGAAGAACTTGATGGAGATGGAGAAGACTTTTCTGACGATGGAGAAGGCCGTTGTGGCGATGGAGACGACAGCAATGGAGTTAATGAGGAAGAATGTGGAACTGGTGATGACGATAGTTTAGGCGATGGTGTTGGTTTCCGTGAAGAAGAAGAGAAAGGCGACGTATGGAAGTATGAAGACTTCTGAGCAACTAATGGAAAGGATGACGAAGAAAGTGTTGTAAGAGATGACGAGAAGAGGTTTGGCGTCGAGGAAGGCTGAAATGAAGAAGAAACAGAAAAAGGCTTGGTATATGATGGTTTACCTTGTGGATGTGGAGGTTGAGAGGAAGGGAGATATGAAGATGATGGAAGGAAAGATGAAACAGAGGAAGTGAAGATTCGTGTGGAAGATGGACTCCGCGAAGAGAATTGCGAATGGAAAGATTGAGACAGAAATGGATGTGGAGTTGACATAGCGAGAGAAGAAAAAGAAAATGATGAAGACAACTGTAAAGAAATTGATGGAGAGTTTGAAGATAATAGAGGTGAAGGTGAGGTGGAAAATGGTGTTGCAAACATGGTTGAATATGATGAAGAAGCAGAAACCTTTGACGAAGGACGTAAATGAAATGAAGATGATAAAAACGAAGAGGAGGATGTTCTCGATGGTGAACGTGTCGCAAGGATTGACTTCGATGATGAAGATGGAATCACTGGTGTAGTATGGCATATTTGTGATCCAGTATTCGAAGGACAGACACAAGTATAACCACCAGGTTTTATCAGACAAAGATGAGTACACCATCCATTGTATTCAGCACAAGGGTGAAAATCATCTATAGAAAAATAACTTACAGTTAACTTAGTGAGATAGTAGTGTCAGAGTTGATCGAATAAAAATGGACTCGAGTGAGGAAATCCTAGGCGCATATGAGTTTCGACCCATTTCCTCCTGGATACTTGTACTAGCAAGCCGCTTCCCAGTGACCTCGTAAACTTGTTTCGTATCTAGGCCTGTTTAATAATCCGAGTAGCTTTGGCCGATTAACTTTAAGAACCCCTGTGGGTATCAAGTTTATCAGAAACTCTAGAAGACGACTGTTATTGACAAGTTATCTTAAGATCGCTGTTCCTTTACCTTAACTTGCGATCTAATTACTTTAACAGTTAATTTATCGTACAATTTTCAAATAGGACCTGACAAATAGTTACCTGGAATGTCGCTGTTGTTGTGATAAACATGAAGGTCCATCGGATATATCCCACTCACAACCTTTTTCTTTTTCGAAGACGTTTTATTAGCACGATAAACCGCACGGTTCCTATCATTACCCCAGTAAATATAATCTTCCTTAACATCCAAACCATATAGTACCGAATGCCACCAAGAGCTTAGTACGCTGTAGACTTTCCCTGTTATAGGCCGACTTGTAGTGGTGTATTTAATGTCGTAACCATCATGAAAATAAAGCCTGTTATTGGCTGAGTCTACAGCCAACGCCATTGTATCATACGTAGATGAATGGATGGAGTTCCAGGTTAGAATGTCTTCCTGGTTGGCTCCATTCATTTGTGATCTTTTAATTTCCATATCTCCACTGCCATCATAAATTTTCGTTTTCCAGTGACCCCAATAGATGTAGCTGCAAAGTAAATGATTTCTTGCTGAATAAACCAAATCAAGATCAAGGTTCAAATTGTAGCCAAAAGAAATAGGACCCGGAAACACGATTCAAATTTTCTTGCAACTTTGCACTTAACAGCCAAACCGAACCATCTGTTCTGTGACTGTTTCGTGCAGCATTTGCAGATTGACAACGAATTCTACTTTTGCAACGTTGCGCGCACCAAATATCATTTGCAAACATATAGCTTGGGTCCGTTCTCCAGCAAGCCTCAGTGTATGCCATCCTGTTGCTACCAACGTTGCAATAAAAGTTGCATCGTATGAGAACCAACCCCTAAAGCCATTGCAAGAGACGTCGCCTTACAGTTTGTTTAAAGACTATATACTAGTTATATGGTTTTGACGGTAGAATACCGTAGAGTATCCCACGAGTCACTTGTATTTTCTAGTATACACGCGAGCCTTTAGGCCAGTGTGTATACAAAGAAAATACAAGTGACGAGTGGGATATCCACGGTATGCTACGAGAAACCATTGTATGACTATTTAATCCCACACCATAAAAAATACAATGTCTCATGGGAAGAGACAGTTGAAACCGCCGAATATACAACAGCTTTCCTGCTTTCTGATTGGCTGTATTTTCTATGGTGTGGGGGTGTGGGATAAATCTGTATGTAAGATTCCCAACTCAAACAAAATTTGTTCTATTATATACTTTGTAAACTTACCCTTGCTTACTGTCAAGAGCAATAGCAAGAGGTTTTCTACTAAGCGCTATTAAAGTCTTTTGATAACTTCCATTCAACTTGCTGACACCAATCTCTTTATTCTTGCTATCATACCAATACAAATTACGACCCACAACGTCAATAGCATGACCACGTGGATACACGTTACCACCCACAACAACCTTTTCGATTAAGCTTCCATTCAAAAGAGCCCTGGATATCGCTCCTTTGTTGTCTGCCCAATAGGTTCTTAGCTCTAAAGGATCAAAGTCTACTGTATTTATATATCCTGTTTGCCCAAGTGGAATAGCGCTTTTGGGATGACTGAGGTCGTCCAGAGACTTGTGGAAGATCTTTTGTCGTCGGTCGTCCACAACCAATAGAAACTCTTTAAAGTAGCCTACAAAGGATAAGAGAACGTTTGTGATTTTCATATGAATTTCGTTTTCGTTATATTTCTCTTTTAAACGTTCAGAGACAGAAATGAGTTCCTGGGTTCTCTTTTAAACTTTCAGAGACTACAATCAAAACGGAAACTAGTGCGTAATCTAGCTTGGGCTATGTCAGTATAAAGATATGCACTGATACAGAATGAATGGAAATCTGTAACATCGTTTATTTTTTATTTTTGTTTTTGTTTTATCTTTCATTTTTTGTTCATTTGCATAAACTTTAACCTGGATATCCTAAGCCAAAAATAGTCAAACTTGGAAAATTCTGGTCCAGTATGATAATTGACAACTAGACGTTTGATAAATAATTAA
Source organism: Telmatactis stephensoni (assembly GCA_029948255.1). NCBI lineage: Eukaryota > Metazoa > Cnidaria > Anthozoa > Actiniaria > Isophelliidae > Telmatactis > Telmatactis stephensoni. The sequence goes on from JALIZF010001895.1 coordinate 502,217, forward strand.
TATGACACCACCGATATAACACGCTCTCTCGTTCTTTATACGTTGCATATGAGTAGAGTGCTCACATTACTGACGTTTCGAGACTTGGCCCTTCATTACGCCCTTCATATCAGTACGATATCGATTTAACCATCGTACTTCGACGAAAGACCAAAGCTCAAAACCTCAGTAATGTAAGTACTATCGACACGGGTGAAAAACGCACTGCGCATACTCCGAGAAGTTTTGAATAAAACCATTAGAGGTTTAGTAAACCTTGAAAGTTAAGGCTGTCCGTGAAAAGTTAGTGCTTATTTTTTCCTATAACATATCGCTTTAGTTGTTCTCTTTCCCTGGTCAAATAATACACGAGAAATTCGCATAATACACGACAGTTGAATCGACGGTACTTTTTTCGGTACTTCTATTTGTAAACACGAACGCGTCCACGAATTCCCGCCAAATTTTCGAGCATGCGCAATGCGTTTTTTCACCCGTGTCAGTACTGTCTCTTTATTAATGTGAAAGATTTCCATTCCTTCCTCATGCATTGCAAGTACAATATAATTTTTAGCTGACGCACGTTGGTAAGTACTAGCGCTAAATCTTGGTGTAGCTTTCGCAAGAAACTATAAAGTTTCAGGCAATTTCCTACTTATACTGGATATCGATTGGTACTCACACGTCTTCCCATCAGGCTTCAAAGTCATTCCATTGGAACAAACACATCTATCACCATTTGGAGTTTGCAAGCAAAGATGGTCACATCCGCCATTACGCGTACTGCAATTGGTTTTCCCTGTTTGGAAATGAAAACTTTGATTATTGCTAAAAGACTATACAGTCATGTGCCGATGCAATCCGTCTGCCGAGTGAAAAGATTTAGCCACATATAACTCGAGTTTCAAAAAAATCTTGATTCGTGATTTCAGTTAACTAATATAATTGAGCCCTAATTCCGAGCTAATAATTCTGATCCCTTATCCCAACAATTGTAAAATACTTCAGTGATTCCTTCTCCCATGATATCAGTTGATCTTTGATACGACTCAAAAAAATAAATTACTGATTTTGGGATTACTGATCCATATACGTGGTTATATGTGGTTCATATACGTACCATAGTGTGGTTCATATACGTACCATAGTGTGGTTCATATACGTAACATAGTGTGGATCATATACGTACCATAATGTGGTTCATATACGTACCATAGCGTGGTTCATATACGTACCATAGCGCGGTTTATATACGCAGCATAGTGTGGATCATATACGTACCATAGTGTGGTTCATATACGTACCATAGTGTGGTTCATATACGTACCATAGTGTGGTTCATATACGTAACATAGTGTGGATCATATACGTACCATAGTGTGGTTAATATACGTACCATAGTGTGGTTCATATACGTACCATAGCGTGGTTCATATACGTACCATAGCGCGGTTTATATACGCAGCATAGTGTGGATCATATACGTACCACAGTGTGGATCATATACGTACCATAGTGTGGTTCATATACGTACCACAGTGTGGATCATATACGTACTATAGTGTGGTTCATATACGTACCATAGTGTGCTTCATATACGTACCATAGTGTGCTTCATATACGTACCATAGCGCGGTTCATATATGCATGTACCATAGCGCGGTTCATATACGCAGCATAGTGTGGATCATATACGTACCATAGTGTGGATCATATACGTACTATAGTGTGGTTCATATACGTACCATAGTGTGGATCATATACGTACCACAGTGTGGTTCATATGCGTACCATAGTGTGGTTCATATACGTACCATAGTGTGGATCATATACGTACCACAGTGTGGTTCATATACGTACCATAGCGCGGTTCATATACGCAGCATAGTGTGGATCATATACGTACCATAGTGTGGACGATTGTCATCATAGCCATAAATATCCTTTGGTTTATAATAGATGTTATCAATCAATATCTTGATGTCTGTTTTCGTTGTCGTGTTCACGCTACCAATCTCACCACGGTTAACTCTGGTACCACGATCTGTCCAGTACAGTCTACTACTAACATGCGCGAGTCGAAATGGATGATAAGATGCTATTTTGAAGTGATTGGTTACGCTTGGGTTGTCAAGATTGACAAAGTAGATTTCATCTGAGTTCTTTACAGCCCAGTAAAGTATTCTTTGTTCACAGTCAATGGCCAATCCAGTGGACTTTTTTTTGTTCCGTGAAACAATGACTTTTCTGTTTGTTCCGTCCATCGATGACCTCTCGATTTTCATTTCCTGATGATACCATGGCCAACCATATGATGACCAGTACATTTCACTGGAAAACATATAAGAAACAGTCACGATCACTGCAATCAAATAAACTGACTGACTGTCTGTCTGTCTGTCTGTCTGTCTGTCTGTCTGTCTGACTGACTGACTGACTGACTGGCTGGCTGTCTGACTGACTGACTGACTGACTGACTGACTGACTGACTGACTGACTGACTGATTGACTAGTCGCCTGATTGACTGACTCACTGAATGACTGACTGACTGTCTGTCTGTCTAACTGTCTGATGACTGACTGACTGACTGACTGACTGACTGACTGACTGACTGAGTCTAAATGAAGTATGGATATCATCTAGGGTAACTTTTATTCTTACCGTGCCTTCACATCTAGGACTAATCCAGTTAGGTCCAATGAACTATCTATCCGTACCAACACCTTTCTGTATGCTCCATCCAAACGTGCGACCTCTATTCGACCTCTGGTATAGTCTGCCCAATACAAATTCCTTGCACCGTTATCAACAGCCAATGCAACCAGTGTTCTGACATTGTTAACAATACCCTTGATATTGCTTCCATTAATATAAGCAGTAAATATCTTTTGATAACCTGTATCAGACCAGAAGATTTGCTGGCTGATAGGATCGTAAGTTACAGCTTCGGGAGTGTGAGCTGTTTTTATTATCAGAGAAGGATGACCAACAAGGCTTGCAGATTCTAGCTTGAGGTTGGCTTTGTATATGTACCCTGCATAAGGCAGCGTATACAGCAGAAACCCATCGGTTGATCCTGGAGAAGACACAGAATTTTCAATAAAATTGATGTTGCCTGTGTAAACAATCTAACAAGTTCTCATCGTCTGGATGGACAAATTTTACATGATATCAAAAACATCGCGCTAGTTTTTCAGCAATTGAAATTATGGATTTTCATGTGAAAGTTGGTAAAATTCTCTAATCCATGCAGGCAAAAAATAAAGGAAATTATCATAGCAAATGTACCGTCTGTGTTTGTACAGACAGGCCTTCATAGAATTTAATAGAATCTCGTCACAATTTTGTTGAATAATTGAATAGGTGAAGAACGGGAAGCAAGGAGGGACGGACGGACAGATCAAACAACGAGTGAACAAAAAATAGATAATGGACATAATAGACATAATATACCTTGGTAAACTAGTGATGCAAGGACGCAAAGTATACAAATGAGATTCGTGAGATTCATGTCGGCGCTAACATCTTTAGCAGGTTGTTATTCTTTGAGACTGTACGTAACTGAAAGACACGATAAAACATATTTGTTATGTTCTGACACAATACGAAAGTCGAGGGTTTAATCCCTGCTGAGTGCTCGGATTTTTCCGACGACACCAGTAAATTGAAACTCTTAAAAAGCCGCGCAGACCGACGCGTTAGTTATGTTGCGAAAACTCAAGGTCTTTAAGTGACGATGCGTGTAAGAACTAGGGAGCCTAACGGCATAAAAACCCGTTAGGCCCTAATTGCGATATTGTTTAAAGCACTTATCTCATTGGTTAAAACATGAAAGTCTCCCATAACCTTTCGATTTTGGACATCTATTTCGATTTTATTTATCAGCTGCTTCCCATTTAACAAAAACTTTCGCTTGTCTTATGACAAAACTTCAACGTGGGGAACATGGCAAATTCGAAGCGTAGTTTGGGTATTGTTTTGAAAGCTTATGATTGGATGAAATCTTTTAACTCAAAAGAAACTAGGCTTTGTACTTTATATTTTGAAAACATGTTAACGATCCATAGAATGATATATTTTCTATCTTGAAACCAAGAAGTTTTCAGTAGAAAGCTCCCTAGTTCTTACCCGCATTGTAACTTAAAAGCTTTAAAGCTACCCAGGAGCGGACAGTTTACGAGAAAATTCTGGGAACCAAGCTTTTTCCTCTTTTAGCCAGACCTAGAGCTTCTGTATGTTCAAATAATATCTTTCTGCTGATACAGCTGTCCAGTGCTAGGATTAGGTAAGCAATAAATTGACACTGAAAGCTAGATTGAGCTTGGATTGACTTTGGAAGGCTGCCAGGATATCTTTCAATGACACAATACTGACAATAGAGTGAAAAGGAAAGATGGTTTTTCTCTCTATGTCTTTCGATCTCTCTCTCTCTCTCTCTCTCTCTCTCTCTCTCTCTCTCTCTCTCTCTCTCTCTCTCTCTCTGTCCTTCGTTCCCTTACGATGGCCACTATATCATGTATATACGCTGTAGGCTAATGACACGATAAATATCTTTAAGCGGTCTTGAACAAACACAAAGGTTCGTCAACAAAGTACTAACAAACACATAACCGAATCACTCAAGCGATCCAATATCGTCCTAAAACCTTTTTTTTGGTCCATGAATTAAAGGAGATAGACTTTCGTTTAAAAATGGACGATATTGTAAGTTATAGATTTAGAAAAAGTTTAGATAATCCTAAAGTTTCTTTAATTAGCTCAATGACGTCATTCACTGTGGGACTTCATCAAGGTTCTTGTGTTGAACAAATAACCCTTCAAACTGAGGAAAACACTAAAGTAATGCAAATTCTAGATTCGTATATACAAGTTAAAACAACAACAAATTTACTAGATTAACTGTTATCAAAAAACAAGTAAAATTTCGCTGCACTGTATAATTGCGTGACATTAACCTATCCTGTATTTTACTGGTACACCGTAGGGTCTCTGAATAAATCATGATTCTCCCACAAAATTAACCCTAAAATTTCAAACATTTAAGCTTTTTACTAGTTTACAGCAAGCTAAAATGCATTTAAAATCACTTACAACGCTGATACATCATTCCTTAGCGAGCGAGTGATGTTTTAAAATCCATGGAGGAAACTAATTTTTTCACGAAATCGTCAAAGTATTATGTCTAATGCGGATAAAACACCAAAACATGGAACTATTGCATTATTGTCGATGTTAAGTTATCAAGCAGATATATAATGTTGTATTATATATTGTAACTTACGGAAGGCTTTCGGAAGCTTGAAGAATCAAGGTCCACGATATGCAGCAACGGCGAAGTCTCCATTTGACAGCTACTTCCCCTTCAATGAACATACGACAATTCAAGTCGTCACACATCACCAAGGCAACAAGGCAGCCAATCGAAAACCACAACTTTATTTACACCTCACAATACATGTTTTTTTTTTGCTGAGTAATTTCAGTTGCTTGACGTCAAGTCGACGGTTATTTACATAGCTTTCAAAATAATCGCAAAATAAAATAGCAAATGGCGAAACACGAGATTGATACTTTGCTGGGGCTTTCGTTTGTTTAGAGTGTCACAAACTAAATATTAGTGTGGTTTTTCATTAATCAACCCGAGAAATAAAGTTTATATATAGAGTGTAAATAGAGTGTAATAGTCAGATGAATACGTGCTAATAAAATAAGTAGTAAAAAGTGTCCTTCACGCGGGTTAAATTCTAAATTTGGCAATAAATGTACCAAACGGTAGTACAGTAATACTTTCACTTTCATGTTTAGTTTTTGGGGGTTTTCCCTGATGCTTTATTTACTTATCAAAGGTGTCGATGCCAGATTTTTTTCTCAGTAATTTTTTCTGTGGAACTTTTTTTCTCTTTCTTAGTTCTTTTTTTCCTTCTTTTTTTTTCCTGACCTTTTTCATTACTTAAACCGCAGCTTTTAATAAGCATTTTTTAATGCGCGAAGAATTTTTTTTTAATTATTTATAATTTGCATTTAAGGTGGCTCTATATTTAAGGAATAAAAAACGGTTTCCCGTGTTTGATAGCCTGATCAAAACACGCGTGATGTTGGGAGAACAAGAGAGAGCGTAGTAGAAGCACGAGCCGTAGGCGAGTGCTTTCACAGCTCTCGAGTGTTCTCCCAACATCACAAGTGTTTTGATCAGGCTATCAAACACGGGAAACCGTTTTTTATTTCTTTTATAAAATAACTAACACGCAAATAGACGAAAAAAGGAAAAAGAAAACACCGGCGAAAGAACAAATTGACGTGAGCGTGTTTGATACTCTCATCAAACACGGGTTTTCAGCCAATCAGAGCGCGCGTTATATAAGAGTTATTTTATAATGTTTTTTATTGACCATTCTTCCGTTTTTCACTCCACGAAATGAGCAGCTTGCTCTTGACCAAACAAAACGGTTTTTACACCAGTTATTACTCGTGCCCAGGCCTTTAGGCCGGGAACGAGTTATAAACTGCAAATGTTTTTTTTTTTTTTTTTTTTTTTTTTTTTTTTTCCTCTGTTCGTCCTCAGCTACTTCTGATTGGTTAAGAACGTAAAAACAATGCCCTTCATTCATCACCTTTGAGCGACAGCGAACGCAAGCCAGGAACTTGAGGAATGCAAGATGGCCGACTATAAAGAAAATAGCTTTCAGAGACAGGCTTTTCCTGCAGAAGAACAATGTAATTTGGAGCTTTTAACTCGAGATATACCTATATACTTATATGAGCTTCAGAATGGGCTGTTATTTTGAGCTTCATCTCCAATACTTTGACCAAATATCGAACTCTAAATGGAGTACTTGAAAGAGAACCCTCGCGATAAACATGGATAAACTGAGTATTTCCTATGAGCTGTGAATCTACGAATTTCTCATCCTACATGTTGCTAAACGAACATACGTAGAAGCAAGTCAATTGTATTCCTCATTCAAGCATTCAAGAGATCTTGAGAGGTTTTTGTACTGAATTTTAATACGGAATTCTAAAGCAGACCATTGCATGGAACGGATAGGTTCCATTGACCTTGTTGGTCACGTAACGTCTTTTATTATTTAAAACATCCGAAACATGAACGAAAATATTCACGATTTGTTATTTTGTTAAAAACGCCGTTGTAGAAGTCTTTACAGCAAACAATTGAGACACATAGTGAAATTAAAAGTTGAATAAACTGGTATATTCGCTGGTAATATTTTGCATGTCGACTAATAGCTGCTGACAGACAAATTGACTAATCAGATATTCTTTAAAAAGGTCAAAAAAGGTCTTTATTATGTTATGGTTAAGTGAAGAATGCGTGAAACGGCTCGGGGAAGAGTACGAACGGGGCTGGTCATTGAAGCCTCTCCTATAAGGGGGCTTCCGGGGCACGAGTGAACGCACGTGTGCGTCTAGTTGGGCTTGAATCAAAGTTTTGATTTTTGTCTTTTTCACTTCAATTTGTGTTTCCACAGCGACGGTAAACAAAGATGGCTGAAATCAATTTTTCTAAAATACCTTTCGAACTTGAGCAGCTCTAGACAAGGGACTATATGGGCAATAAACTACACACTAAGGCAACGAAATTAAGGCACAATTCAAAAAAAAAATTACCATGCAATTATACTAGTAAAAACAGAAAAATAATTACCATAGCTAGAAAGAGCATTTTAAAACTAATAAAACAGTGAAGTTTGAAGTAAAGAAATTCAAAACGAGAGTATAAATTTTGGAAAAGTGAATTTTGTAAGAAAACGGGTTTTTTTTGGTAGGCCGATCGAATTTTGAAAATTCATATCGTATCTCATGAATACTTTCACTTTCTTGTTTATTATTTGTTCCTTTCCGGGGTGCTTTTTTAAAAGTCTCTCTCTCTCTCTCTCTATTCTTCCTCTTTTTTTTTTTTTTTTTTTTTGGGGGGGGTTTTTTTTGGGTTTTTTTTTTAAATTCTTAAACTGCAGTTTTTTAAAAGTACTTCTATACGCGAATGATCTTTTAATTATTAATGGGAGTCAATACGCATATCTAGCTAGGAAAAAAAGGGAGGAAGGCAAGGACCAGGAGCATGACGAAGAGGAAATGGAGGATTTGGGGAAAACACCCAATGAGATTTTATCAAGTATTTTCAAATTATTATTATTATTATTTCAGCTTGCACCAACATGTTTTGGGACCGACACATATTCATGGTCATATGTTGGACCTCATCATAACCCGTAAATCTGAGGAAGTTTTAGCTGGTTCACCTCGTATTGATCGATTCATATCCGATCATGCTGCTATATTTTGTAAACTAGTGTCGCCTAAGCCACAACTTCGCGTCAGATCGATTTGTTACCGTAAGATGAAGTCTGTCAATCTTGATCGCCTAAAAAGGGACTTAATAGATTCCACCTTACTTAAGGAGAATCTGGATGGAAAAAACCTCAGTACTTTGGTGCGAGAGTATAATTCTACTTTAAAAGAAGTCTTGGATCGTCATGCTCCTTTAAAAAGTAGTACTAAAGTTGTAAGGCCAACTATCCCGTGGTATAATGAGGTGATTGATAATGCAAGGAAACTGCGTAGGAAAGCAGAGAGAAAATGGCGCAAAACGAGATGTGTTGAGGATTTTGAAGCTTTCAAGAAGAGGAAAAATGAAGCTACTTATTTGATGAATAAAGCAAGACGAGAGTTTTATACGCATTTCATGGAAGAAAACAGTGAGGATCAAGGAAAGCTCTTTAGAGCAGCGAAGAAGCTTCTTATAGTGGAGGATAAACTGTCATTCCCTGATCAACTGGATAAAATCAAACTTGCAAATGAAATTGCTAAGTTTTTCGTGACAAAGGTTGATGGAATTCGCGGTGAAATAGATTCAATGAATATACCTGTGACTGAGACACACGTGGTACCTTCCAACATTTCATTGGACGTTGAGCATAGGCTGGAGTCGTTCTGTCCTTTAACTGAGGATGATGTTCGTGCTTTAATCCAGAAGTCGGCGAAAAAGTCATGCATGCTGGATCCTATGCCCACTTCATTAGTCACTGAATGTTTAGATGTTTTACTTTCTGTGATCACCAACATTGTCAATACATCATTAACAACTGGTTATTTCCCTGATGAATGGAAGGAAGCGCTTGTACATCCACTCCTAAAGAAGTCTGGCATGAGCACTGCATATAAAAATCTTAGACCTGTGAGTAACCTGCAGTTTCTCTCCAAAGTGGTTGAGAGGGCTGCTTTTCTTCAGATTCATAACCATATGTCTGAAAATGGTTTGTATCCTTTGTTACAGTCAGCTTACAGAAAACACCACAGCACAGAGACGGCACTTGTTAAAGTCTTGAATGATATCTGTGTCAACATCAATCATCAAAATGTGACGCTGCTAGTCCTTCTTGATTTGAGTGCTGCATTTGACACTGTTGACCATGACGTTTTGTTACATCGGCTTGAATCAACGTTTGGCATCACTGGTAGCACTCTTATGTGGCTAAAGTCATATCTGTCTGGGCGTTCTCTGCGTGTGTTTGTTGATGGAGTACGGTGGCCGAGATGGTTCACCAAAAGTCAAATGGCAAAATGGCAAAACGTCAAATGACAAAAAGCCAAAACGCCAAAAGCGAAACGGTGAAAAGTCAAAGTCAGATTCAAATGTTCCAGGCGTTCCTCGTAGGGCACTAAGGGAGACTGGTAACTAAAAACAAAATATTTCTGAGCCTTTAAAAAGGGGAAGGAGATAAACAAACCGATAATAACAAAAGTCTTCACCTTTGAGAATAGTTTACCAAGCCGAAAATTTTTAGAAGTTGCAATTGAGAGGCTGGTTTTCAGTCGATGAAGATATCGATTTGGTTTATCATTTGGGTTTCAAAATGTTTTGAGAGTTTTTTTTAATAAACAAAACGAGATAATGGACGTGGAGTGGTTGGGCAATAACCTAAAACATTCAATCAAGCCTTAAATTAAGGAAGAAAAAAATCATGCGGCGTGCGTGTTGAAACTGATAGATTCATAGATTCATGCACCCCCCCCCCCCTGACGAAATTTATACACCAAAAAATAAAACATAAAAAATACATCTGTATTTAATAAAACAACTTTCAAAGCAGCTGAAAACATGCTGTGTTGATTTATTATTGACAGACTTCTTAGCTTGAAAGTTATTGACGAGGAACGCCTGGGAGCTTTGAATCTGACAATGACTTTTTGCCGTTTGACTTTTTTCCATTTGACTTTTGGACGTTTGACGTTTTGACGAAAGACCAAAAAGTCAAATGACAAAAAGTCAAATGGCAAAAAGTCAAAAGCTGAAACGTCCAAAAGTCAAATGGCGAAACGTCAAACGTCCAAAAGTCAAATGGAAAAAAGCCAAACGGCAAAAAGGCATTGTCAGATTCAAAGCTCCCAGGCGTTCCTCGTCAATAACTTTCAAGCTAAGAAGTCTGTCAATAATAAATCAACACAGCATGTTTTCAGCTGCTTTGAAAGTTGTTTTATTAAATACAGATGTACTTTTTATGTTTTATTTTTTGGTGTATAAATTTCGTCAGGGGGGGGTGTATGAATCTATGAATCTATTTTTCAACACGCACGCCGCATGATTTTTTTCTTCCTTAATTTAAGGCTTGATTGAATGTTTTAGGTTATTGCCCAACCACTCCACGTCCATTATCTCGTTTTGTTTATTAAAAAAAACTCTCAAAACATTTTGAAACCCAAATGATAAACCAAATCGATATCTTCATCGACTGAAAACCAGCCTCTCAATTGCAACTTCTAAAAATTTTCGGCTTGGTAAACTATTCTCAAAGGTGAAGACTTTTGTTATTATCGGTTTGTTTATCTCCTTCCCCTTTTTAAAGGCTCAGAAATATTTTGTTTTTAGTTACCAGTCTCCCTTAGTGCCCTACGAGGAACGCCTGGAACATTTGAATCTGACTTTGACTTTTCGCCGTTTCGCTTTTGGCGTTTTGGCTTTTTGTCATTTGACGTTTTGCCATTTTGCCATTTGACTTTTGGTGAACTATCTCGGCCACCGTAGATGGAGGGCTCTCTGATAGCGTTCATTTACCTTTCGGTGTTCCACAAGGTAGTTGTCTGGGGCCGTTATTGTTTACCATGTATGCTAGTAAGCTATTTGAAGTGATCAAAGGTCATTTGCCATTAGTGCATGCATACGCTGACGATACACAACTATATTTATCATTTAAACCTGATGGTTCTTTAACTGAGCAAGATGCAATGCGAACAATGGAGAGATGTATTAATGACATTAGGATATGGATGTTAACTGACAAACTGAAACTGAACGAGGATAAAACAGAATTCATGGTTATTGGAACGCGTCATCAACTTGGTAAAGTGAGTATTGGTGAATTGTCAGTTGGTGATTCTGAGGTTGTCCCGACAAGTACTGCAAAGAATCTCGGGGTTTGGCTGGACTCACACTTGAAACTGGACACCCACATTACAAAAACTTGTAGTGCAGCATACTTTTACCTGCATAACATTCGAAGGATCCGAAAGTACCTTACATACGAATCTACACGAACCTTGGTTCATGCGTTGGTAATTGGACGGATTGATTACTGTATAACAGCCTACTTTATGGTCTCCCTAACATTCAAATTGACAAGTTACAGAGAGTACAGAACGCGGCTGCAAGACTTATTACGAATTCTTCGCGTTATTGTCACATCACGCCAGTATTACAAGTACTACATTGGCTACCAGTGAGATTTAGGATAAAGTTCAAAATATTGCTAATGACATTCAAGGCCATTCATGGATTGGCACCTGCCTATATCATGAATTTGGTGGTAGTGAAGACGAAATCTTCATACAGCTTGAGGTCAAACGAAGAGTTGTTGTTAGCTCAACCTTCTTTCAAGTCAAAGAAGACATCAGGAGACCGAGCCTTTTCCGTGGCCGCACCCACGTTGTGGAATAAATTACCATCGAATATCAGACATGAAACTAATATCTTAAAATTCAAGAAGGACATAAAGACTTTATTATTTAGAGAAGCTTATAGTTAATTAATTATTTCAACATATATTTTTAAGAGTATTGAGATGCAGTTTTTTAATATTAGTAAGATATAGTTTAAATCGAGATATATTACATTGTTTATTGAATACGTTATTCAAATTGCTAAGTTGTTTTATACATTGATCTATGAATTATGCATTTTATTATATTTTTTATCATTATAGGTGTGAATATTGAGACTTTTTATTTGTTTTACATTACGATGGTATCGATCGCGAGGTCTATATCATATTATATCTATAGGGCATTATATCGAATCTAAATCGTATTATATAATCGATAGTTGATTGTTTTATAGTATATTATCATTAGTTTTTAAGGATAAGTATTAGATATTATTAAGTTATAAGTATTATATATTATTCAGTTATCATTAGTTTCGAAGATCACGAGATCTAGAACAAATTTGTTTTTAATTAGTTTTAATTGTTTGTTTTATAGTTATTTTATCTCAGTTATTTTAAGCGCATTAGATCATATCCATATGTATAAAGCGCTATATAAGTATTAAATTATTATTATTATTATTATTATTAAAACAGAAAAATTATTACCATAGCTGAAAAGAGTATGTTAAAATTAGCAAGACAGTGCAGTTTGAAGGAAAGAAATTTAAAACTTGCCAGAGAATGAATTTTGTAAGAAAACCTTTGCTGGTAGGCATCGATATTAGTGAGTTTTGAACTTAATTCATTCAAACTTCAGTTTCACTAATTTTTCTTTTCACTAATTGGTCTTTCCAGCTATGGCACTAGTTAGGCCCTGTTTATATGGAGAAAAGTTGTCGGGTGCCCGAACAAGCCCGTCCCCGCCCAACTCTTCTCTTACACTCTTCTGTACTCTTATACAACTTATTTTGCAGCATCATAACAAAGATTTTCAATATTTGGAATTTTTATTTCTGTCTACAATTCCATGGAGCTTTACTATATAGAGCCTTGACCTATTTGCCAAGTTTTCATATGATTATTTATATTTACAGCGTTGGTAGACTGCACCTAGACCCTTAGCAACCACGTTCTCCTCCAGAATTTCGGTAAAGCACTCTCCGCTCGTCCAAGGACCCTCAAAAGACCGCAGTGCTAATACATCTGGTAAAAGGGCGCGCTTTTTTCAATCTCTGTCATTCTCTATTTTATGGTGTTCACGCGCTCTAAAATTGACGTGCCCGGTACATATCGTACGAGCCGAGAAACAGGGACACGTATTCTCTCTAAAAACTATTTTAGGAATTTAGATTGATCACTAAAGTAGTTTTATTTAACTCATGAAATAGTTTTAATGCTAAAACACATCATTAAACCTTCCATTTGTTTACTTTTGTATTTTAATACTTGACTTTTACGCATAGACTATAGTAGTTTTCACCCGGTTTCACGGGTTAAATAACAACACCCTTTGCAAGTAATCTTCTATCAGTTTATAGTTAAATGAACTTTGTTCATGATATTTGTTTACTAATTATAAGATCTTGATACATACAATATTCAATTTATCAATTAATGTTGGTTACGCAAAGCCTAGTCTCCTTCGCAGCCGTTTTTGGTCTCGTCACGCCAGGCGAATCCTAAAAAACGGCTGCGAAGGAGATTACGCAAGGCTTTGTACAGGCACTAAAATTTTCTGTAGTATAGATCTAATTTTTCTTAAAAAATAATGAAAATGGTACTCTTCTTTATCGGGCCATTTACTTCGGTCGCCATAGTAACATGCTAAATACTTGCATAACTTTAGACTTTAATAGTTTTTGTGTATTCAATAGCAGCACAAAGCTGCATCCAGCTCCAAGCCTCTTCACCAGAAAGCCGCTGTCCATAAAAATTGCTGACGTACTGCATAGTGGATAGAAGACTTGGTGGATTGGATTGGATTAAAACACATACCAGAGCTGGAACAAACTCATCGGCTCCAGCAGGCTCACATGAGTTTGTAGTACAAGCCATGTTAAGAAGGTTCATGATTGTAAAGCAACACCGCTGTACACACTTTAGCTTGTCTTTGGGAGTCTATCAAAAATATGGAATTATTCGGCGTTAAGACTATTCCCTTCACTAGTTTGAGCTCCTCCTTTATCTTAGTTACTTCTCCCTTTGAAGCAGTACTGCGAAATTACGGAAGCTTTGCTTGTAGCTGAAGGAACTTCCGACGTTAAATATCAGAGTGCTTTACCTTTGCAAACAAAAACCTCTTTTCACAGAAGCGAGATAACATATGGCTTGCATAATAGCCACGACCCCTTTTTTCTTATGAACAATATTGTATTAAGTACCTTATATGCATTGATAGTAGATAGTTCTTGCTGAGCTGAAGGCCAAGGAGCTTCTTTTCTGTATAACTAGAAATAGAGCAGCCTGAGATTAATCACCAGGTTTATCATTGTTGGACAGTAAAAAGTACCTCGTTACCTTTGGGATTCTTATAGCTTTGTGGGTAATTCCCACTTCTTTTTGAAGCCTTTCCACGTGTTTTGTAAACGCCCTGTCAAATTAAAAACAGGACACACAAAATATGAATCATAACTAACTGAAAATCGTCGACCAACAGCCCCTTAACAAATGGCTAACAAATCGTCGACAAAGTACGACAACCCCCCGAACATTTACCGACAGGAAATTCGGTACGTTATTCGACACTGAGCGATTCAGTAAACCAAAACCATATTTGAGAAAAAAAGGAAGTAAACCACGGAATAAATCTAAAGCCGCGGCTACACGAGCGATTTTTTGCTTGCACGGGCGACGCGATTTTTTAAAATCGCCAACGCACGAGGAAATCGCACGTGTAGCCACTCTTGCACAGGCGACGCGACAGCTGAAAAAATCGCCAAACAAAGTTGCGAGAAATTAATTGAGTTGAATTTTTCGCAACGTATTCGTGGACTTTGTCGCTCGTGTAGCCACTCTGCAACTTTTTCCTTGCACTCGCGACGCGACTAAAGTTTATTCAGCCAATAAGGTGCAAGAATGAAATTAAGGCTTGGATCTTTTTCAAAATGGCGGACAAAATGAATGATGTCACTAGCATTTGTTGCCAGCATGTCACTCGTGTAGCCACCCCGCGTGGTGATTTTGGAAAAAAGCGCGTCACCAGCGCAAGCAAAAAATCGCTCGTGTAGCCGCGGCTTAAGGCAGTTTTCGTATGACTGTGAAAACGGCACCACACGGTCACGGCACGGTTACTGCAGGAATTCCGAATGTTTTTATAGACATCAAAGCACTGACACGGTCACGACACGGCGCGGTACGTTACACACTCATACAAAATCTACTCAAGTATTTCAGCAATCAAAGATTTCTACAGTAGGATTTCAGCAACTACTTACTTATCTCTTTCCATGTCTATTTGTCCATTGGGATAAAAGGCATCATTATAAATACGAGCCATGATGTCACGTTCAATAGCAATTCGACCGTCTTCAAGCTGATCTTCAGTGGCCCCTATGAACAAATTTGCATGGATTTTGACTCACAAATCTTAGAAGATAATGGTACTTGTGGGCAATACTCAAGAAGACAGATAAATGTAGGATTTAGAAGAGGGGCGCAAGGGGGGGGGGGGGGGGTGAGAGATGACTCTGGGCTTTTTTCTTCTCGATACGTTTCCAAAATATGGACTGAATCCACTGGATGTTTCCCTATTTCTATAACGCTGCATCCCTTCCTGAGGATAATCCTGGATCCCCCTGAATTAGAAAGTAAGAAAGCATGTATGGATGCTATTTGTATGGATTCGTTGGTCAGTGTATGGTGTACCGGCAAGGGTCATTCTTTAGAAATGAAGTTGCAAGCAACACCTAAACAGCTCACCTAGCCATGTTTCATCTTTGGCAAGGTCTCCTTCTAATTTCTCCAGAAACTGGTCCACATATTTACTCTGAAGAAAATAAGCCATTTCAAAACAATGTGTTTTATACTAAAAAAGGCAAATACTTAATATATCTTCGTAAAGGTAACTACTATATCAAAATGGTAAAAACAATTCCTTTCAGGAATTTTGGATGACATGACAGTAAAACACTCCCCTTCCACCACGGGGGTATTGGGTCCAATTATTGTCTCCTTGGGCCCGGTTGTTCAATTCATTTATTTAAATAGACTTTATTAAGATTCGTACTGTATTATGAATGAAATGTTAAATAGAGTTGATGTACAGTATACAATTGAAGAACTTACAATAAAAATGGCTAAAGTATATATATAAATATAATAATAATATAAATGCTTGTAGAGCGCCTATACAAGTCAGTTCTAGGCACTGTATAAAAATTAAAAAGAAAAATTATAAATTGTAGGCCAGTTTAAATAAATAAGTCTTGACACTAGTCTTGAAGGATTCCAAAGAAGTTATGTCTCTTACAGATACAGGGAGAGAGTTCCATAAAGTGACTTGTCTAAGCATTTTTTCAAGTTGTTTTATAAATTAATGATCTAAACTGTTTTCAATAGACTTTCCAATGATTCAAAACGTCAGTGCTTTGACATCCAAAAGTCACTTAGGCCGTTTTCTTGACTATCCCTTCACTTATCTATATTGGGATTACCTTCTCATCAACTGTTGGACACACATCTGGACTTCTAAAGTTGGTAATAAACGAATTTATTTCTCCCTCACGAACCTCTAAGAAAAGAGTGATACAGTTGGTAGTGAAACACTTTTGACAAAGCATCTGGTTCCTGCAAAATGAACAAAATAGATGACTCATTTCTTCAAAGCCTGAAAAATTCAGGACAAAACAAGCTCTAGCCTGTGTACAGCCATTTCCCACCCCTCCCTCCCCCCTTACGGGGAAAAACGGGGAGGGATCCCCATAGGGGGAGGGGTGGGAAATGGCTGTACAGAGGCTAGACAAGCTCTTCTACATGTAAAGGGTTAAAATTGAGGGGCTGTCATGAAAACAGATGAAGTGACATTTTTGATGATTTTTTTCAATTTTTTTTTCCAGATGGTCCAAAATGATATTGCCTTTTGCATATTAAAATATCAATGCCTGCACAGCAAAAGTCATTTAGGCCATTTTCAATTAGGCCATTATTTTTATTTACAAACTTCATCACATATTCAGGAAAGTTCCACAGAGCAAAGCTCCACTATGGGGGCCCAAAATTACTGCTGGTGTTCTTGAGTAGAAGGAGAGAAAGATGAAAGATATTCTACATACTTTTGTACTCTTTCAATAAGTTGCTCAAGGTGGGACTCTGTTGTCAGCAATGTTTGTCGAGACCTGGTGAGGTAAGCTAAGTAGGGCATTCTTGCTTGGTAATCACTTTCTATGGAGTCTAACAGTTTGGAGCAGCTGTTGAAACAACAGCAATATATAGTTGAGAAAGTTGCATTGAATGAATTTCTTTTTATTTAGAAACAAAAGAACATTTGGTCAAGTAGCTAGAGACAAGGAATATGAAATAAATGCTCCTCAAATGTCAGCATCAATTGCACATGTACATGCATGTCAATCTTGTTGTTGGGACCTGACTTTCTTACTAGTAGTTCATTTCAAAAATGAATAGGAATTTTATGAATTTATTTTGTACACTTCACAAATGGAAGTAGAATATAGATATAAAATATAATACTTCCATTTCTGAAGCGTAGAAAATAAATTCATAAAATTCCCTAGACAGAGCAAGTCAAAAGCTGGGAGGGGGGATGGGGACCTCATATATTAAGAACAAAGTTGACAGTCCTAAAAGGTTCCAATAAAAACATCCAAGATTTCAAACATACCATTTTCCATAAAAATACACCCTACAGATACCTAAAACCCAATGATTTGTACCCTAAAATATAAAATAATCATCCTAATCCTAAATATAGTGTATATGGAAGTCCTTAGATGGGATCCTTAGGAGCACACCACTGGAGTGATATACATGATTAAGTGTACCTATCCTGTGACAACTGCTTAACACTTCTTATTGTTTCGTGGAGTTGAGCAGCAAGTGAACGATTCTGTAAGTTGATGGCCTCAGCAAGTTGAACATGAAGGAAAGTCATTAGTTCTCCAGTAGGACTCTTGGAAAAGGAACTGTGAAGTAAAACATTAACACCTTGATATGCCTTTATTGCAATTATTTAAAAGAGTACTACTTAAAATATTCAAAAGTCACACTATCAAGAGTTTTACCATGGTTTTCCATGGTATGTCCTCTTATTCACAATAGTTTTTGTCAGTGAATCATTAGAATTGAAGAGGTCTGTAAGTGACCTCTGATCAAATACTGAAATCTCCTTTAAAAATACAAGAGTTTTTGGGAGAATGTATCCTTTGATCAGAAAGCATTTTAATTACATTGTTTTTACACTGATGTCTTTAATTGTTGATGGTGTATTGTGTACACATGTAGAGTACCTGGTGTTAATAACTCTTTCCTTGGATACCAGCCAGGGTAGATTTTGAAAATCAGCTTGATTGAGTACAAGTCTAAGTTTGCGTTTTGTATCATCAAATCGTGTTTCTTCATCAATGTCCTCATCATCTTCCTCATCACTCTCAACCTGTTCTTCGTCATTTTCAGCAGTGCCTTCTAATGCCTTTGATGCCATTTCTTGATATTTTGATATTAAACCTTCAATGATATCTACAAAAGACTTACTGTTAGCAACACAAAGTTTGTCAAGGTTTTTTTCTTTGTTAATTGAGGACTTAAGTGTTTCAGAATTCAAATATCCCTATCTTACACAGTCAGCTAGCCAGCCAACCAACCAGCCAGCCAACCAACCAACCAACCAAACATATAGATAAACGAACAAACAAACAAACAAACAGATAGAAACTTTAAGACATATTAACAAACTGAGGGTGGATGACAGACAGACAAACAAACAAACAAACAACAACCAGGAAGACAGGAAAATGGTCAGACAAATGGGGAGAGGACCACAGGGGAATGAGAGCTAGACTAATAACGGCTGCGAAGGAGACTAAAAGAAACTAACCTTTAGGTGTTTTCTCTTCTGCAGCTTCTACCTGTGACTGTGGTATAGCAGGGGGAGTAGCAAACAAATCCAATGAGTCATCAATTTTCTGGTACACTTTGGCTCCACTTTGCTTTACAGTATGACTTCTGTCTCGTTTCCGCCAATGCTTCATGAGTCCAGTACCCTTTCTCCTAGACTTAACATCAAGATCAGACTCAGGCATGGACTTTGGCCTATTACCTTCCTTTTTATTTTTGAATTTATCCAGCCCCAAAGTCTTAGCTTTTTTCAGTTTCCTTTTAATGGAGTTAGATTTCTTGGGTGGTTTTCTGCCATAAGGTTCACTTGGTTCTCTTAAATCCATGCTATCTTCACCTGAACTTGATGAATCACTTTTTGTAGAATCTGCTATTGACCCGTCCATACTGACTATACTCTCTCTGTAAGTTTCCTTAGAATTTTCGGCAACAACTGTAGAACTGCTACTGCTTTCTCTGTTTCTTGTCAAACTATCTTGATCATGACTCCAGTCAATAATATTATGGCTGTCTATGCCTTCCATTTCTAGTGCACTATCACGTGTTCCACTACTAAAGCTGGATAATGTGCTGGCACGGGCACTACTTCCACTGCTAATAGTACTGTCACGAGTAGAACTTGGTAGGTTGGAAAATGGGGGTGGATGATTTGAAATTAGAGGAGCATCTAGTATACTGGTTGCTGGATATGCTGGATTAAAGGTTGACTGGTTAATTACACCTATAGATAACAAGCAAATAATACATTTATTTAGCACTAATATACAAAAGGAGACTAGTGAGTGAACTAATAATTATTTGGGGCTGCATTAGTGTAAATAAAAAAATAAAATACAACAAGCAATGAATGGAAACTTGTAACACCACATAAAAAAGGGAGATAACTTACTGATATTTCAAGCCTTAGCCCTTCATTGGAGTAAAAGAGTGTAATGAGTTGGTGGGTGGATTTATATAGGAGTAAGATAGGAAAGAGAGAAATAGGAGGAGTATTTGTAGGCAATAGGTTAATTGAATGAAAACCACTCATTCGTGCCATTAGGCTGTTGAGTGCCCAATGAATGATTAGAATAAGTCATATTTCTTTGGACTTGCAGTCATCATTAGTGCTGGCAATCAAACACAAACCAAAGATGATCATGTGCTTGATGATATGGTCAGCGGAGTTAAAGTGGCAAAAAACTGGTTTAGTGTTGTTGGTGGTGTTAATACGGCAAATATGATCCTGAATATTAGCTGTTAAGCACTGATTTATGGTAAATGTTAGAACTAGAAGATAAATCGCTTTTATTTTTAATATTTTGGTTAGCTTACTTGGTTTGGTGTCATCATCAAAAGAAATCAGTAAATCAACTTGTGTGTTGGCACTTCCACTTGCATCAAAGTCCACAAGGTCAGGTCCTGAACGATTAGTAGCAAAGGTTGTTGGCTGTGGTACAACATCAACGTCATTTTGTTGTGTCATGCTTCCATAGTCAGAGGCTTCAGATGGTGATCCAATTACTACAAGACAAAAACAATCTTTCATTCATAAGTTCCAACCAAATAGCATGCATTAAAATGAGAAAAATATATTTTCACAAAAGCCACATAAAACTATTTCTTATGTCTCTTCATCACTGATATGACCTTTATTTGGCCCCTTGTGTGCTCTTTCCTTTGCAAATAGTCACATACAAATTTTTCAACCATCTGGAAAAACCTGTATCTAGACCGAGACCCACACACATCCAAAAATATAAAATAAGATGATCAAGAAGTGTCATATGATAACATGCTTATCAACTTAGTTATGTTGTGTCAGATGGAAAATATTTGGCTCTTGTTCATTCTGTACATTGTGCTTGTTTTATATGGCCATGACCTTGAGCCAAATCTTTTACTGGAGCCAGTGGTATGAAGCCTGAATAAGTACTATCCATCAGATAAATCCTCATCCAGCAGATATAATTTATAGCTCTTATAATATGATTGAGTTGGGTTTCTTTGTTATTCATGGGGCTTTACATCTCTTATATCCTGGTCATTATGAATTCAAGGGTTTTATCTAGGTCTTCCCAGGATTTATCTAGATAAATCCTTGAATTTATAATTTCATTCTATACTTCCTTAGGTCATCTATGTGAGGACACCGAGACTTACAAATTTTCTTAGAAATATACTAAGTAGCAATTTTTGGTGGAAAAAAAGTCTTTGATAAATGACTGAGATTTGAACCTGAGACCCTCTGCATTCCTATACCCGCTTTCAACCACTATACTACTGAGCTAATGGATGGAATCTTCTCAACAAAAAAATCTTGTGTGTGTTATCATGAATCAAAATTATTCATTAGTGTTTCTCTGAATAGAATTGAAAAACAATTATTTAAGGTTTCCTTCTGGGAATTCGGTAACAATGATCTAATTAGTGATTGTCTTTTTGAATCGCTTTTGTAAGTACAAAGCACTGTAGAATACACATTTCTGAAGATATCATGTTATGACCACTTGAAAAGCAAGAGAAACACTTGATTACAGTGTACAATGTATTGTGCTCTACATCTCCCATTGTGTTTTTATTACTAACAGTAAAGAAACATGTACATGTATGTGCATGTTTTGCTTAAATTAAGTAAATTAACTGCGGTGAAATTTTTCCACTGGTTAATATTCCTCAATATCCCTTCCACCATGAAACAGTGTCTGCTTACTTGCTTGCAAGTGATCATGGTCCCCAGAACTCTCCATGTCCTTCTTGTTTAATTCTTTTTCAATAGACAGGTTATGAAATAACTTGGTAAATCTGTTTGAATTGGACCTTGGTCTCATTGTTTGTCCACTGTCTGAGTGGGAACGAATTGCAGGCTTTTTAATGCTTAATGGCTTTGGTTTTTCAATACCAAGAACCTATAAAATAGACAGGTAGAATTAAAGCTAGTCAGAATGTGTGGTGAATTTAATCTCAATATGTCTTTTTATTGTCACTTGTATTTTATTTGTACACACACTTGCCTTAAGGCTTGTTTATCTTCATGCTGTATTTTATTTCTCACTCATTCTACAGCCAGTGTATGCATGTATTTGCTGGTAAAGCACTCACATCTGTCTCTAATTGCTGCCAAGCGAGCGAGCCTCAGCGAGCGAGCACCGGCAGCATTCCTATTTTAGCCATCTGATTTGAGAAAGCAGTCACCCTGTGAATTCAACCACCTACCAAACTGGTTAAAACCAGTTTTATATTCGATAGCAGTTTAGCCAATAAAAACAGGAAAAGTACTGGGAAAGTTGAACAAACCTGTTCACAAACTGGTTCTAGGTACTCACATATGCTATTTGGAATTTCTGGTTTTAGTGATTTGACAAATTTTGTGCAAAGGAAGATCATTTTTCTTTGGTACAAAGAGCCAAATTTAATAAGATTTCTCGAAAGTTTTTGCTTGAATGTGAAGCATCCCACATATAGAGTGCTTTGCCTCCATTTAAAATTCTTTTGGCAGCACTCACATAAGCATTACTTAAAGCTAGTTCTTAATTATTAAAGGATTGTACAGTACCTTTTCTTCTGGTAGCATTCCTGGTGATTCTATACAATTATAACCTAGAGGTATTACCATCACTAATTCATGTTCTTGATATAGCTCTCCCAATCTTTTAATGCATTCTTGTTGATATCTCTGTGATTTACTAACAGTCGGGGCTACAAAGGCTAAAGCTGCTATCATAGACTTTTCTTTCTTTTCATCTTCATCAGGAGTTTCACTTGTATGTTTACTACCTCTCAGTTTTAGCTTTTTCCTGGATTTGTGAGGGACTTTAGGACTTGCTGAAGGGGACTCACTTATCACTGGGGAAGCGGCATGAAGATGTTCTTGGTTTATAGGGTTTTCCTTCTCAGGAGGAAGAAGATCAAGAAGATCACCTAATCCTTTGATGTGAAGAAATTGTGCATCACCTTCCCAGCTATGTATCATTTTCAAATAGGTTATCTGCAAACAATAAATTAAACTACAGTGTGAACTTTTGAGAAAATCAGGGCATGCTTGAGTTACTGGGAAATCAAACTGTTTGTTACAAAGTGGATGTGTAATACATATCCACATGTTTATAAATATTTTTATTATATCTCAGGAAGGTTACAAGGTTAAAGAACATGCATGTATGCCAGGATATCATACACTTACCACATGCACAGTTTAACATTCAGTAGTATTTGTGAAAACTTTTGTGCTGTGCAGTCCATGCTATGTCTAAGTGCACGGGCGGATCTAGAGTAGTTCACTTAGTTTCTGGAAACTACTGAGATTTTTCCCAGAAAAAAGAATTATTGAGATAATTATGATAAATAATACAAATCGAACAAGATTAAGCATATTTTACCTTTATTTGGACGCCATTTTGAATTGTTTCCACAGGAAACCCACATGTTCCCAGGCTATTTTTGTAGCCTTTTCAAGTTTTGTTGAGGGAGGGGTCCCGCAGGAATTTCTAGCTATCATAACGTGTTAGTTCACAGTTTGGTATCCCTGTGTGAACTACTGCACCGGAAATAAAACACCCCGCCGGTAGTTTCCGAAGTGATTCACAGGAAGTAAAACACCCCACAAGTAGTTCACACAGGAAACCCACAGTCAAACCAAGCACAAATTTACCATTACAACTTGATTCTGATTGGCTAAAATCGGCGGAAACTAGTCCAGAAACTACTGACAAAAGTATAAAAGGGCCAGCCTACCCTGGTAACGAACAGAATTAAACATCTTCGATTGTGGAACTGCTACGATTGAAATTCAACGTAAACAAGGAAATTGGGCAAATATTAAGCTCTAAGTTTAAGCTTTAGCTAACAGTTTCCTCGGTAAGCTATATTTACAATTGATAGCTGATGTTTTATATGAGTAGTTTTACTGAAATGTTCATAATTACGTGAACTCTGACCTTCAAACAGTGCGTTGGAATTTGGTTTCTTGCTTCCCCCACTTCAAACAACCAACCAAAAGATACTCTTAAAAAACTCATTAATAATTCATAAGGCAAACACAATGAAAATCGCCACCGTGACGAGTGTCTTTATATCTGATAAAGATTCGGCCTAATTTACATCAACTTTAACCTCAATTTTCTCCAAGATAAATGAAGATATTTTTGAATTTCTTTTAGAGAACATTCGATTTTTAGTTAATAGGTATTCGTCAGTATGATGGTTTGTCTCAGGTCCACCAGCATGGCGGCCAACTTTTAAGAACATAATTTCAAACACAAAAGTGGCAAATATAACTTATTTTAACTACAATTAGCAATTCAAAATGTATATTAACACAAAATACTGTGGTTTGAAAGAATTTGTAGTGATTTCCCCGGCTTTTCAGGCGCGTGACTTGCGTTGTGTGACATAACACCGGCTACAACTCTTGCCGAATAAAACATTTTGTGCATCAAATTATTTCGATATAAGTTCAAAAATATCTTATTATAAAAACACAGTTTCCTAGACCATATTTTAGAATAAAATCGATTGGATGTGAAATTAAATTTTAGCTAGATTTTTCTTGAACCTATGACATAACTTGATCAGTGTCTGAGCTCGCATGATTTTGAAAATTGTAGTAATGTGTTTATTGTGGGTGCTAATGCTCAGAATATGCAAAGTGTAAATGGTATCATAGGATTTAATGATATTAAGTTTCGGTCGAGTTGGAAACTACTCAGTCAAAATGCTAGATCCGCCCCTAGTGTATGACAAATACTTTTTCAGTCACATGAAAGCTACTCTAATGCGTTGGCATATTAAGTGATATTAGAGACCAAATGTTGCAAAAAAGTCTTATATTGATTTTATGATGTCTGTCTGTCTGTCTGTCTGTTTGTTTATTCATAGTGTCAGTCATTGGTGTAGGTTCCTTAGAAGTCTTGTGAGATATGCCAACAGACCAGTAACTATTCACTTCCAAGAGTAATTTGAGAGGATTGCTGATTGTTGATTATTGAAAGCTTCCCCCTCTACTCAAGAGAAAACCAGAACTAGCCAAAAAGTACAAGTGATTTAGACAAAACTAGCCAGCTGATGATTTCTAGCCAACTGGTAGTTTTTGCTAATTACTTGCCCATGACAACATCCTTGACATTTCAGTGCACACATACAATAGATCTGTACTCCTACCATCATCAAAAAGGAAACACCCACCATTGATTGAAGCTCATTCTCAGTTATCAGTGCTGATGTCCGACACAGTCCTGGAAGTGTTTGCTGTTCAGGAAAGTCACCAATGTCTTCACCTCTTTCCAAAATTGAATCCACAAAGACAGAAATCCATTTCTGGAAATAAGAGAGCAATAATGAGGCTTTTTCACTTTTTCATACTACACCAACAGAGAACAATCAAGTTTTGCCAATACTGGAACACTGTATTTAATGGCTATTATGCCAACCAAAATGTCACTATAAATACAAAGAGGGTCTCAAATTCTCTTAATTATATTTTTGGAATTAGATGGAGGCATGACATTTTTTTCCTTCACTTTAATGGCTGATAGTTGGCTGACAGTAAAAACAGGGGCGGTAAGTGGGGGTCTCGGCACAATTAACGAGTTTCTAAAAACGGGTAGAACGTTTCACGAAAATTAATTTTTGGTTTTCACGATTCACGAAGTAAAAAACTTTCTCAAACCAAATTATAACGCGTTTAATAATTGGAAACATGTTGAGTGTTGATCGCGTACGCTTTCGTTCCATCGCTCTTGTCCAAGCGGCAAAGTTTTATCTCAATGCATTGTCCTAAACCTCTCTTTTCGGCTTCTTCCCTTAGACCGTAGTCTCCCTCGCAGCCGTGTTTAGCCTCGTCACGCAAACTACTTAGACCGGCAAATTCGGCAATCTCCTTCTTGTATTCAGTCCACTAAACTCAAGTCTAGCTTAAGGGGAACTCTTATACGTTCTTTACCACCAACAAACGTTTGGGCAACCGAACTATCGCATTTAGGGTCTACAAAGTAGACAATTCCATCTATCATGTCCATCTCTACCTGATCGGTCCGATCGCTACAGCGTGCAGGACACCTGATACCTGTGATACAATAGATAGCTAACGTATAAAACTGGTCAAACAGGTCAAAGAAGACCTGGGTATGAATTCCTGGTCTCAAGTATCACTAACAGGATAAATCGGATTAACAAGATGGCTGAACGACGCTGTTATCGTGACACCTCTGACCTCTTCTCTAGTTTTTAATTGACAACGGATAATTGTTGATCTGTTCCTTAACTAACAGAAGTCACGATTCACGTGGAAAAACAGCAATGTTTCACGATTATCGCAAAAAATACATTGATTTTCACGGGTCACGACCGTGGGATGACGCACGATTCACGGCTTTTATTTTTCTCTGATCACGGTTCACGAAGAATTAAAAAGGGTCTTCACGGCTTCACGAGAAAACCCCTTACCGCCCCTGTAAAAAGCTATAGCAATCGATGGTAGTAATACTTATTGGTGACTCTACAAAGATTGCCTGATTTACTATTAATAAAGATTTGAAGCACAGCCTCTCTACTGCATTTTTTCCCATAACTTATTTAATCCTTGATCCAGTTCTTAGAATGTAGTACATGTATTTTCTAAGAATGAAATAAGTGTTCCCTCTTGAATAAGCACCCCCTCTTTACCCTTGAAAATTGACTAAGCTCCCTTGAAAATCAAATAAGTGCCCAATACACTTATTCAAATCCTTAACTGATTTCAGTGCAATATGTAGATGCTTCTCAAGATCTGAGGGTTAACACCAATGGTTTTCTTTTAGATTGAACCCTGGGTTAACACCAATGGTTTTCTTTAGATTTAACCCAGGGTTAGTGCTACAAAATGGCCCTGTAGTTTTATGTTGGGTTGCCATAAAAGGATAAAGAAAGGTACTTGTAAGATCAACCTTTCCTTGTTCTGGGTAGGCAGTTGGATTAGACAGATGATGGATGGATGGATAAATGGATTAATCATATGACTACAAAAATTATTTGATTCTGATCGCTAAACCCACTCAGAGGGTGCCAAATTAATGTTTAATTTTTACTCTTTTACAGGAGTGCAAAACTAATTTTTGTAGTCATATGATTAACAAGTAATTATATGAAATACTCGTGTAATTAATGATTAACACCACGAGTGATGTTTGAAAATGGTTCCAAATTGCACTTGCCTAACAGCTCAGGCAATTTTAAGGAACATTTTTCAAACACCACTTGTGCTGTTAATCATTAATTGCATTCATATGATAATCTATACAAATAAAAGTGAAAGAAATAACAACAGAGTCTTACCACATCTATTGTATTAAACATATCATCATTGCTAAATAATGAGCTCTGCTCCCAGGGGGATGTACACCTTTTGCACAGCAGTGAACTGATTTGTTGAAGATTTAACCTGGCAATTTTACTGACTTGCATATTGGAATTGATCCCATAAGGCTCAGGATTAATAATTGCAGGACATACAAAATAATTGAACAACAATTCAGAGACCATCGCTTTGGCTTGATTGACGTTCAGATTTCCCCTAGATGTCAACACGTTGAACAACTGACAAATAAGCCATCGTAGACTGGGTGGGAAACAGTAGAGTTTTTCTTGTAGACTTTGAACAAACCTTGTGCACAGAAAAGGTAGCTGTGCTTGGATTTTTGAGTCTTTGGTCAGCACATGCAAAATCGGTGTATGTAACGCTGCAGTAAGATACAACTTTGCAGAAAATAAATTCTCAATCAATACCCCAAAAACTATGGTAAAACACCAGTTCCTAGGGCTCCTAAAGAATGTAATCGGCTCTTCACTCTTCAATATTTGGAATTCCATCAATGATTTCATTAGTATAAGCACATAATTTTCATCTTCCGGTAGGAGACAGTTTCCATAAAGTGAATTCAGCAGCAGACGTGCCACTTGTTTCATGTCGATATTGATTTTCATTTGATCAACAAAAGCTAACGATGAGGCTAGAAGACCAGGGTTTTCTCTAAGGCTTTTAAGGAAATCTCCATACTTTGATTCCATATAACCTAGACTTTTGTAAGCATCGACAAATTGAGCATTATCGAGTAACTTATTGGCATAACTGGCCTTAGCTGGGTGAGCTTGTAATCTTTGTAAATTCCTCCATTGTTGTGCTGTGATCCAAGATATATGGAAGAGTTTTTCGCATGTTGATTGGACCTCGGTATTCAAAAGTCTTATACATTCTTTTTCTTTGGTCACAAACAGTCTTTCTTGCTTCAGCCTTTCCTGTAGAAGCCATAGCCGACCCTGTGAGGCCGCCATATTGCTCACTGCAGTGAAGGCTTCCTGCATTTGGACCAATTAGAATTGTTGTAATATACCAATGGGCAGCTTATAACAAGAAATTTGATTGGTCTATCTTACAGTTCCGCGTTCAATGGACTCCAAGGTAGCCGAAGCTGTTCGTTATGAAAACCTGAATTTTAGAGCCCGGGAATAAAGCTATACTTTAGTCGCAGAAAGTCTGAAACAATCTCAAGCAAATGACACCAATTTTAATCAAGTACCGGCGCGTCAAAAACGCATTACGTATTATGTAACGTAATATCAGGCACGGCACGCCCACCGATTTACGGAAGTCAGATTCTTTAGTTTTCTTTTGTTATAGAGAGTGGCGTCATATAAAGAACTATCCGAAAGATAAGGATTTTTGGCCAAGTTTCCCTTTCGGCCAAATTTGGCAAAAAATCCTCTTGGGAGGGGTAAGGTCAGTAAAATCAGACCTGATCGAACGTTGGTTGTGGTGCAAGGAATTACCGGCTATGAGCGCTACAGCCGTCGGATTGGTGCAGGCATTTATTAGTTACGACTGAGTAATGGCAGGGGAAAATTACGAGGGGAGGCCATATCTCGAGTTATTTCGTGTTATGGCGTTTATGTAACAAATAGATTCCATTTTCCGTGCTTCTGTACTCTGGTCTATACTCTAGCTAATAGAGGCACAGATGACGTAAAAATGTGGTGAGAACAAAAAAAGTACGCCACGAGTACGAAGTCAATAAACTTCAAAACAAATAAATTGTAAAGATTTTGCGTTTCTGATGTTAAAGATATATTCGTGGGAAAGTTTCAGTCATACATTGAATGAAACCAAGAGACCATAATACTAAGAGAGCGAAACTCACTATTGATGTCAGTACGATGTTCGTGGTGCTTAAAGCTATTTTTAGTAACTTCGCCATATCGCGCGCGCAAGGCTACTAAACAATATAGAAATCAAACGCCGAAAGCAAACGGTCCCGTCCGCGCGCATGTTAAAAATCAAGACGTACATTCTTGTTCGCCCTGGAGATTGCCTTGCTTGCGCGCGATGGCGTTTACACCGTGGGAGCTTCATCGTATAGCCCAAGTGAATGCTATTATAGCGTCTTGTTCTAGAGCGGATTTCGTATGGGTGTAAAACGGATCGTACCGTACCGTGACCGTGTCAGTGCCGTGATGTCTATTCGAAATTCCTGCCGTAACCGTGCCGTGAACGTGCGGTACTTTTTTCACACTCATACGAAATCCGAAGCTCGAGTAACAAAGCTTGCTTGCAAAGGCCACTTGGGTAATTTTGCACACCTGCATGCTCGGTCTACGACAGGTAGCCCAGCAATGAACCTATCTCATAAAGATTTGGAGTTAATAATTACTTCTTATTAGCCAAAAGCGCGGTTATTACGGAAAAATATCAGATTCGAGGTCTTGACAGTGCGAACCAAGCCTGTATAGGGTTTAATTGATAAAGAAAGTACATTTTAGTCTCAGCTGAATTTATATGGGCTTCTTACGCGAAGAATCAACAAACTCGCAAGCTTGTATGAATTATCCAAATTTTAAAATTGTTTGAAGTATACTTAACTTTACTGACGTTTTAAGCCTTCAAACTTGCCTCAAGAATTAATCAGTTTTGATGATCATCCACCAAAAGAGAAAACCATAAAATCCATATAAACAGTCATTGGCGTAACTTCTTGACTTTGCAAAAACCCTTAATTATACACCCAAATGTTTACGGAAATTTATTTTTTTAAACACTCTTTCCTCTGTTTATTTTTGAAATCATTCTTACGGTTACTGGACTTTGATTGGTTCTCCTATTTCCCCAAGGGTTAGGAACCGTCTATTAGCATCACAATGAAACTTCGCCGAATAGACTACCCCGATTAGACATTAAGTAATTATTAAGTGTCTAGATAGCGCAGCGGTCTAAGGTGATATCTAAAGGTATGGATTAGGGTCCGGATATCATCTCCCTCCCTGGCCTTCGGGCTAAGATAACTGTTTTATATAGCATCGGGATAGCGTGGATGGGGCCGAAATCTTCATCCGTAACGTAAGTCGATTCGATGTCTCAGCTTCTTTGTGATGTCTCGGGAGAATCGTCCCAAATTTCATTTTTAGCTTTTTACTTTTTTTCAATTATCTAGTAATGGCTTTTCCCATTTCCAGAGGGTCCGATTGAAGGGTTACAAATTCGAGCCCTGTGTAGGTCGAAGTATTTTTCTTTTTTTCGCTTTTTTCCTTTCATTTTTACTCTCTCTTTTCTTTTTTGGTTCCCTGATACTTAGATTTTAGCATTTTTAGTAATGTTTGAGTTTTTTTTTTGCAATTTGTTCTAATTAATATAACAAATTATATCGTTATTCATTTATTCAAATTTTATTCAGTATATTTCTTGAATATGTTTCTGATTTTTCTTAACTGGTTTCTAAACTATCAATAACATTCCCATTTTAGGAAAAACGGCTACAGCTACAAACTTTGACATTTGCTGAAAAGGGGAGTTCCCCTAGCTAAGTTAACCTTGGACTTCGATCAACTTTCTAGTTACGAAACTTACAGCTGATTGTTGAGAATAACTATTAGCAAGGTCAATGTGTCAATGTAATTGACCCATTTGTTAAATTTACATACTGAACGAAACCTAACCTGATACGAAGCTTAAACAATACAGGTGTTTATACCAAACTATAAAGATTACTAAACTATAAAGATGGCTATACTATAAAGATTACTAAACTATAAAAACTATAAAACTATGAAAACTATAAAAACTATAAAACTATAAAACTATAAAAAGGCGTGGCATAACAGTATGGTAAACGTGTTTTGACATCTGGGTGAGAAATGCAACACTGAGTCTGCGTATGTTGCTTCCGCTTCTGCTTTCGTCGCTCGTGAATCGGAGACCATACAGCCCTTAGTTGTGTACAAGCTAGAGCAATGCAATATATATGGTAAGCGTTTTATACTCGCCCCTTGTGGAGGGAGGGAGTGCGGTGTTCAGAACTCATGCAAGTGCGTTAAGGCCTGGTTCATTGCTTTTGATTTAATGATTGTAGCTCAGCCATTCGTCTGAAATCAATGAAATTTCTCCAAATATTTATTTTCATCATTGCCAACCTCCTTAACATCTGACTTTGTGAAAAAATTGATCACGTGATTTATCCCGTGCCTGTCAATTTGGAATTTAGCTAAATAGCGAAACTATAGCAAAGAACCGTGGTGGATGATAAAATTAAAGGTGATTTTCAAATACGCTTTCATGACCCAGTTCAGACCCAGGCCGTTTAACATACTTGAGAGAACTACACAGGGTTCAGTCTGCTATACATAAAACTGAGTTACATAAATCGTGTAAGCCAAATTAATGAAGGTGTTTATATAGATTAGTTTTAGCTTTTGTAAAACACGAAGAACCCAATGATCTGAAACTGATCATAGCCAATTCCTGGCGCAAGATGGAGAGCTGGGTTCCGATCGGGGTAGGGTGAAAGAGGGTCAGATAGTTCCTCCTGTTCCATCCCATCAAAAGAGAGAAAGATATTGCATCACAATTAGATTCTAATTCTGATGTAATTTCCTTCTTTCTTTTGGTGTTATCAGGCCATCGGAAAGAGAGAGCTGGACGTACTTGAGTGATATCAACTTTTCATGCAATATAATTTTAGCTTCCCATTTTGTAAAACATAGAAGAACCCAGAGATTTTAAACTTACACTGACCATAGCTAATCCCTGGTGCCAGATACGATGGAGAGTTGAAGTCGATGGGGTAGGCCGGATGAAAGAGGGTCACACATAGTTCCTCCTGTTCCATCCCATCAAAAGAAAGAAAGTTATTGCATCACAATTAGATTCTAATTCTGATGTAATTTCCTTCTTTCTTTTGGTGTTATCAGGCCATCGGAAAGAGAGAGCTGGACTTGAGTGATATCAACTTTTCATGCAATATAATTTTATAGCTTCCCATTTTGTAATGTAAAACATAGAAGAACCCAGAGATCTGAAACTTACACTGACCATAGCTAATCCCTGGCGCCAGATACGATGGAGAGTTGAAGTCGATGGGGTAGGGTGAAAGAGGGTCACATAGTTCCTCCTGTTCCAACCCATCAAAAGAAAGAAAGATATTGCATCACAATTAGATTCTAATTCTGATGTAATTTCCTTCTTTCTTTTGGTGTTATCAGGCCATCGGAAAGAGAGAGCTGGACTTGAGTGATATCAACTTTTCATCCAATATAATTTTATAGCTTCCCATTTTGTAAAACATAGAAGAACCCAGAGATCTGAAACTTACACTGACCATAGCTAATCCCTGGCGCCAGATACGATGGAGAGTTGAAGTCGATGGGGTAGGGTGAAAGAGGGTCACATAGTTCCTCCTGTTCCAACCCATCAAAAGAAAGAAAGATATTGCATCACAATTAGATTCTAATTCTGATGTAATTTCCTTCTTTCTTTTGGTGTTATCAGGCCATCTGAAAGAGAGAGCTGGACTTAAGTGAGTGATATCAACTTGATCATAACAGCTGCGACGCTTTGTAGAACAACTAGCCATGCAATCAGTGGCGTATATTGGATTATTGCGTCGACTGGGGATATGGTGGAAGGCCGGGGCTAAAAAGGTTTACCATTCCAAATCTCATCTTCAAACTACATCTTCATTCATGTTGGTGGCTAGGACACTTCAAAACCTTTTTTGTCATTACCAAATGATTTGCAATTGATAACCACGACGAAGTGGTAAAACGGTTTCGTAGCAAAGGTGGAGTTAAGTGGTTTCAACATTTCAAGCACTACAATTATAGCTCCCTATTTTGTAAAACAGACATGGCCCCAGTGATCTGTGCATGCATGCCTCACCCTGACAGTGACGTGTCTATAACGCCTCTTCCAGTATGAGATACAGATCACAGTGAAAGCGACGAACGTAATTTCTCCCATCTGCCACATCAGTGGCGCATGCGGATAAGTATTGCGCTGAGATACGCGATAGGGGGAGGGTGAAATAAAGGGGGCAGAGAGTTCCCTCTCGACGGCTCCTCTATCCAATCTGCAATGTGACAATCTTTGACTTTATTGTGTGTAGCTTTACAACAACGTTCACTGTTGACAATGAAAGTTGTTGTAAAGCTACACACTGTAAAGGTCGGTTTGATTGTGATCTTGCCGGCCTCGAACTTAATTTGTCCCTTTAGCTAGTGACAAATTACAACGCGCCCTTATTGTGACATAAGTTGTTGTTACATCTATTACATTGACCACGAGCGTTTTGTTTGGAGCTTTCCAATAACTTCCAGTGTCCGTTTGATATTATCTTTCTGGCCTCGGATTTTGTCTTTACAAACAAATGGAGAATAAGGCACTTGACCAGATTTCATGCATAAGTCAACTACAACGTAACAAAACTAGCAGAAACTTTAAGTCGATATGTGACCAACCTAAAATAACTAGTGTAATTCAAACTATACTTAGCGATTCATGCTAAATCAACAACTTAATTAGACAATCCTATACCTGATTACTGTAGAAGTAAATCACTTGTAAACAACAACTACTGAAATAGAGATCGGTTGCATGAAGCAAGCCCCGGCAAATCTACAGCTTTTTCCGTTCTCTTTCTTGTATAATTCTTGCGAATTTACAACTATCACTGATTTCTATGAGAAGTGTTACGTACCAATTTCGTTGACTTGAAGTTATTAAATACACAAAATGTAAGGTTTTCTTCCTGCCGTTCCTGAACTAACACTCAAAACTAACTGTAAATGTTCATCATCAAAAATTTGATTTACAAAACGTGATTTGCCCGCGCGCAAATAAAACTTTGTGCGCGCTCTACTGTTTAACGATAAATCTAACTCGCCACATAGAAAGGCCATGATAGCTTTTCTAGGACGTGAAGGGTCTGCTCAATCTGTTTACATTAAGATTTGTGCTCTATTAGACCTGCATGCCGTGTTCTGTGATATGATGGCGACATGGTTATCGGGTAGGATGTGCGGCGAAGATTAAGCCACACACATTGACGGTCTTCACACTTGGAGAGGCTAAGGAGAGGATAAGGTGATCAACTCACGACTGATCATCTATTGCGCTTAATTCATAACTGCTGGGTGTGGGGGAGATCAATCTAAGGGCTCTGCTAAAGCCGTTAGGTACTACTCCTCCAGTTACCCTTAACTCCAAAGTACAATTAAGTATATCAGTGCTAACGAAAGCCGTTAAACTTACGATGTGTTAACAGATATAGGAGACTTTTATGATAGAGTCGACCGCACAATGGAAGGGAATCCGGAATGATGCAATATTCCGGATTCCTAGAACTGTTAAATGGACAGATTCCGGA
Organism: Telmatactis stephensoni; assembly: GCA_029948255.1. NCBI lineage: Eukaryota > Metazoa > Cnidaria > Anthozoa > Actiniaria > Isophelliidae > Telmatactis > Telmatactis stephensoni. Next base: position 536,845 of record JALIZF010001895.1, read on the forward strand.
TTCCAAGTTCTAGATTCCGGATTCCTGAATTTTTTTGTGGATTCCGTTAGAAGGACGGACAGGATTGAACACGCCAGAAGCACCTTAAATGTCCTCTCATTGAGTGACGCAAAAAAATTAAATATTTACCCTCCCAGGTTAAAGGGAGTTTCCTGAATTTTTTACATTAATTTCTGTTGAAAAGATTTCCCTGCCATTTGCTACCTAAAACCTAGCTATGATATAAACTGTTCACCGTAAGTTTGTTTCAAGAGCAATTAACACTGCAAATCATTCGACAATTTTTTTCTCGACAAATATCCAACCGTTTATCATGGTAGGTAGAATGTTGAATCAAACTCTTGAACGTTTTTCTCATCACAGAAAGCGACAATTAATGAAGATCTCGGACACGATTCTCTGGTTTCTCAAAAACGTTTGTTGGGGAGAGATGTGATATAAAGTACAGACACAGGGTCGTGACATGGTACGTTTTTTCGCTCGTGATCCCGTTTTTTGGTCGAAAATTTTGATCCCTGATCCCAAAAGTTCTCTTATTTTGATCCCTGATCCCAGTTGTGAAAATTTTGATCCCTGAATCCTGTTGATTTGACTACTGATCCCGATCCCACGTTTGTGACCCCGATCCCATGGCTTGAGATCCCGATCCCAAGCCT